>JBBGZY010001340.1:1200000-1508101 GCA_037952925.1 Lithobates clamitans | reverse complement strand
TAATAGTTGTGCTGCAGCTGTACGGCCATTCACTATTCTCCTTGTGCAGATTAGTGGGCGGTTCTGGCGCTGCACGGGACGAGTCATGAAGGCAAAAAATCAAGCAGCGCAGCGTTCTCCTGCTCCTCCCCTCAGGCTCACAGACAGTCATATTACTTTCGAGTGTGGGCGGCGCACCGGCGCCGGATCGGAGGAGGAGACACAGTGTCAGTGACACAGGCACACAGACACTGCATAGCGCGGCGGCCGCCGCTCTTTAGATTGCGATGGCTGACACAGGCTGGCAGACAGACAGCCAAGCAGCTCCGAGGCAAAAGCGGCCCCACACAGTGACACAGGCACACAGACACAGCCATTGCATAGTGCGGCGGCCGCTGCTCTTTAGATTGCGAATGCTGACACAGGCTGGCAGACAGCCAAGCTCCCAGGCAAAAGCGGCCCCAGCGGTACTTAGCGAAACCAGCCTACCGGGATATTTCCCGGTATCCCGGTAGGCCAGTCCGGGCCTGGCCAGAAATCTTGCTTGTTTGTAGGTGACCAAATACTTATTTTCCACTATAATTTGCAAATAAATTCTTTCAAAAATCAGACAATGTGATTGTCTGGATTTGTTTCCACATTTTGTCTCTCATAGTTGAAGTATATCTATGATGACAATTACAGGCCTCTCTCATCTTTTTAAGTGGGAGAACTTGCACAATTGGTGGCTGACTAAATACTTTTTTGCCTCACTGTATTGATTTTTTTTTTACTTGATATTTGTATTAGCTGAGCACAGTGTTTAACCACATCAGCCCCGGAAGATTAGGCTGCTCAATGATCAGAGCACTTTTTTACAATTTGGCCTCTGTAATTTTTATTCTTTGCGATATAAACCAAAAATTTTGAAAAAAAATTATATTTTCTACTTTTTGTTAGAAAAAAAATCCAATAAACTCAATTTTAGTCATACATTTAGGCCAAAATGTATTCAGCCACATGTCTTTGGTAAAAAAAAATGTCAATAAGCGTATATTTATTGGTTTGCGCAAGTTATAGCGTCTACAAACTATGGTACATAGCTTTTAGTTTATGACTGCCTATCTCATTTCTTGAGGTGCTAAAATGGCAGGGCAGTACAATCCCCCCCCCCCCAATGACCCCATTTAGTAGACACCCCAAGGAAATTGCTGAGAGGCATGTTGAGCCCATTGAATATTTTTTTTTGTCACGAGTGATTGAAAAATGCCAAAAAAAAAAAATTACACAAAGTTGTCACTAAATGATATATTGCTCACACATACCATGGGCATATGTAGAATTACACCCCAAGATACATTCTGCTGCTTCTCCTGAGTACAGGGATACCATGTGAGTTTTGAAGTGCCATAAAATTCTCAGATAGAACAAACCCCCCCCCAATGACCATTTTGGAAAGTAGACACCCAAAACTATTTGCTGAGAGGCATGTTGAGTCCATGGAATATTTTATATTTTGACACAAGTTGCGGGAAAATGACAAACTTTTTTTTTGCACAAAGTTGACACTTAATGATATATTGCTCAAACATGCCATGGGCATATGTGGGTTTACACCCCAAAATACATTCTGCTGCTTCTCCTGAGTACGGGGATACCACATGTGTGAGACTTTTTGGAAGCCTAGCCGTGTACAGGACCCCGAAAACCAATCACCGCCTTCAGGCTTTCTAAGGGCGCAAAATGGTGATTTTATTCCTCTCTACCTATCACAGTTACGGAGGTCCTGAAATGTCCAGATAGCACAACCCCCCCCCAAATAACCCCATTTTGGAAAGTAGACAACCAAAACTATTTGCTGAGAGGCATGGTGAGTCCATGGAATATTTTATATTTTGACACAAGTTGTGGGAAAATTACAACTTTTTTTTGCACAAAGTTGACACTAAATGATATATTGCTCAAACATGCCATTGGCATATGTGGAATTACATGCCAAAATACATTCTGCTGCTTCTCCTGAGTACAGGGATACCACATGTGTGAGACATTTTGGGAGCCTAGCCATGTACAGGACCCCGAAAACCAATCACCAGCCTTCAGGCTTTCTAAGGGCGTAAAATGGTGATTTTATTCCTCTCTACCTATCACAGTTACGGAGGTCCTGAAATGTCCAGATAGCACAACCTCCCCCCCAAATGACCCCATTTTGGTAAGTAGACACCCCAAGGTATTTGCTAAGAGGCATGGTGAGTATTTTGCAGCTCTCATTTGTTTTTGAAAATAAAGAAAGAAAAGAAAAAAATGTTTTTTTTCTTTTTTCAATTTTTAAAACATTGTGACAAAAAGTGAGATCTGCAAAATACTCAACATGCCTCTTAGCAAATAGCTTGGGATGTCTACTTTCCAAAATGGGGTCATTTTGGGGGGGGGGGGGGTGCTATTTGTGCATTTCATGGCCTCCAAAACTGTGATAAGCAGTGAGGAGTGAAATCAAAAATTTACGCCCATAGAAAGCCTTAAGGTGGTGATTGGTTTTCAGGGTCCTATACGCGGTTAGGCTCCCAAAAAGTTTCACACATGTGGTATCCCCGTACTCAGGAGAAGCAACAGAATGTATTTTGGGGTGCAATTTCACATATGCCCATGGCATGTTTGAGCAATATATCATTTAGTGACAACTTTCTGTAAAAAAAAAAAAAAAATTATGCCCCGTACACATGATCGGACATTCCGACAACAAAACCGTGGATTTTTTTCTGAAGGATGTTGGCTCAAACTTGTCTTGCATACACACGGTCACACAAATGTTGTCGGAAATTCCGAACGTCCAGAACATGGTGACATGCAACGCTTACAACAGGACTATAAAAAGGAAGTTCAATAGCCAGTGCACCACCCTTTGGTCTCCTTCTGCTAATCTTGTGTTTATCTCATGTTAGTAGAAGTTTGGTGAAAGACAATTCTCGCTTTTCAGCCTTTTGCTTTTCAGTTCATTTCTGCTTGTCAGTTTGTGCTTGTGGGTTCGTATCTGTTCTTCAGTGCGTGTTGTCAGTTCGTTCGTGTCTTTCAGTGCGTTCTATTTAATAGTTTGTATTTGTTTTTCAGTGCGTTCTTGTCCGCTCGTTTCTGATTTTTTAGATCGTTCTTCTCAGGTCCTTTCTGATTTTCAGTGCATTCTTGTCCGCTCGTTTCTGATTTTCAGATCGTTCTTCTCAGGTCCTTTCTGATTTTCAGTGCGTTCGTTCTCACCAGCCGACCGTTTTCTGGCCATGTTGCGGGTACGTACTCATTGTAGAGTTCGTGCTGTGCAAGGGCTTGGTGTTGGAGTTCTTGCTTTGACCCAAGTCCAGTCCATGAACAGGGCGAGGAGGAGTTCATGGACCAAGAATTGGTTGCTCCAGCGTGACCAATTCTCTCATATGCCTTTTTTGCGAGAGATCCGGGAGAATAATCCTGATGATTTCAGGAATTATCTCCAGATGACGGACCCCGTTTTTTAACCGTCTGTTGGCTTGCATGCGGCAAGCCATCACTCCCAAACAAAGGCTCGTCGCCACCTTGCGGTACTTGGCGACGGGGAGAAGTCTGCAGGACATCAAGTTCTCGACTGGGATCTCCCCCTAGGCTCTGGGAATCATTATTTCAAAGACAGAGACCTGTTCTGCCATCATTCAGGTCCTTCTGAAGGACTATATTAAGGTAAGTTTTCTCCTTTAACATCACATTCTATGTATTTAATGTTTGCTAATGTATTGTATTTATTTCACCATTCCCTAATTACCACGATTGTGTCCTCATGCATGCTGGAAGCTTTTAATGCTCCTTTTTTGTCCTTCATACATATTTGCCTTCACTAACCTCCCCAGCATGCTATCCTGGGCCCATACACACCTAGCCTAATCACTTAACAATGTATTTTGTCAGCTCCATTTCAGTGCTTACCCTAAACACCCCCTAAAATGTGTCCAAATGTTATTGTCGTCCTTAAATTCAGGCAGAGTGCAAAATTTTTTTTGGGGGGGGCCAAAACTCACTTGGAACCCTCCCTCCCCCCCAACCGATAAGTCAACTGATACCAATCCTCTATCTGCTGACTTTGCCAATCCCATACACACTATACCTACCTCTTTTGTGGTCAGATTTATGGATGATTTCACCAACGCATGTAGTGCAAGGGCCTGCCTCAATACTTTCAAATGGTACCATTTCAAGTTTTGTTCCCCTATTATTTTGATAGGTAATTGCAGAATGTAAAAATGTGCTTAAGTTTGTACAGTGTGTATTCATATTTTTGTATTATGACACTTCTTACCTGTCCAGTGGGCTGCCAATAGTGTAAGTAAGGAGGGGCTGGCCAAAGTATCACACATTATTTATGCATTCAGCTCTCAATGAAGTGGAGAGGGTTACCTGTCCAAAACATCTCCCCCCCAAAATTTTTTACAATGGGCCATCAGAGGGGGTGAGGAATCTGATAAGTGGACCTTATACTTTTGTCTTTAAATACTCGTTAAAATAAATGTTATACTTATGTTGGCCAAGAATGTTTGTGTCTAATCTGCTTGCAATGTTATGTGCAAAAGTACTAATTTTTATTTTTCTTGTTTGACTCCACAATTTCCTTCAAACCCACAGGAATGGTAGACTGTGGCTTCCCAGTTTGCCCAGCAGTGGGACTTTCCTAACTGCAGAGGGGCAATAGATGGGAAGCACGTCCACACAGTCCCACCCCCCAACTCGGGGTCATACTATTACAATTATAAGGGGTTTAATAGTATTGTCTTGTTGGTGGTGGTGTCAGCGACATACGAGTTCCTGTATGTGGACGTGGGGGAAAATGGTCGGATGTCAGATGGTGGAGTCATCACCCAGACAGAGTTCTTTAGACGGCTGATGAAGCATTTGGGCTGGGTGACCATTTGATGTGGCCATTCCCGATGAGGTCCCTTACCTGGCCAGAGTCAGAAGAGTGGTGGAGAATGCGTTTGGAATAATGGCCAGCCGGTTCCGCCTATTTCTCACAGCGATCAACAAAATGCAACAAACTATGTGGCCTCAGTTGGGACTTTCAAAATCAAACAACCTTGGCGGCTCTTGAAGCTGGCCGTCCTGGTTTCCCCCCCCAAAGCGCCCGCGAAGTTCGACAAAAGTATGTAGAGTACTTTGCAGCTAGGGGGTGATATGCCAGACAATGTGTAAAACATTTTTTAAATAAATTTTTGTTTTATAAACTGAACTCATATTTCATTTGATTTACTGCTTGTGTTTCTTTTAGCTGTCTCCTAGGTTCTACAATGGCCTTTTATTTTTGTCCATTTTCTTCAATAGTGCAAATGTAATGTATTTGATACATGAGGTGACAATCTCTTCTTCAGCTAACTATTATGTTGTGGGTCTGCTACACACACACGTTGTTGTTAATGTATGTAATCCATTAATGAAAAAAATAATCATCCTTTTTCGCTCCATGAATTAATTGCTTTGAGTCCCTAAAATGGGGCAAATTTTAGAGCACTGTGGGGGTTATTTACTAAAGGAAAATCTGCTTTGCTCTACAAGTGCACTGCAAGTGCACTTGAAAGTGCAGTGAAACTGCATTGAAAGTGCAGTTGTAGTGTAAAGTGGATTTTCCTTTAGTAAATACCCCCATTGTGACTATGACTACAACAACTTACTCCATAAACTGGTATTGAGCAATGAAAGAAGAATCCACACATTGTTGAGTATAAAACATTTTACTCCGTGTACATTCACATGTGCGTTAAAAAAGGTTTTTTTAACAAACCAGCATCTTTGCTGTATAACTTGTATGTGTGACAGTATATAGCCTTTTTTTGGTTAAACAGGCATGTTTAAAACCATAAAACATACACAACTCAGGAACTTACAAAGTTCAACTTTGATAAATTGAAGGCAATATGTGACATTAGTTTGTCAAAACTGTGTTGATCTTGCCTTCATCAGATGGGGTGATGTCACCCTTGTAAAAGCCACATTTTGAAGATGCACACAAATTGGGAGTCAAAATGTGGATTTCCCTCCTGATCCAAAGCCTAAAGTCAACATGTGCTAGCTCCCATCATGGGGGATCAATGGATGTGTTTCGGGGGTGCAACCCCTTCCTCTCATCTACTTTAGTTGCGAGGAAGGGGTTGCACCCACAAAACGCGTACATTGATATCCCATGATGACAGATAGCACATGTTGACACACTGTGTGCATCTTCAAAATTTTGCTTTCAAATTACTTTAAAACTTTAGTAAAAATAAAAAATATAATGACAATCTGTTAAATTTTTGGGTGCCTAAAACATCAATGATGTTGTTGAGTCTTTTTTCAACATCATTGATGTTTTCCTTGACCTTCTCTAATTCCCAATTGCACACCATGATCTCCCCGACGAGGATCTGTGCACTTGCACTGTTGAAATGAGTTTCTTCTTCCACAACATCCACATCACCTAAGAATAAAAAAAACACACCATGTATTATAAATATGCAGGCATACATCTATTACCTGAAGCTGTGGTCTCAGACACTGACCTGTTGTGGTCACTATTTCACCCAATTCATGAACCTCTCCTCCCTCCACATCTTCTTCAGAGTGTGTGGGGATTTCCTCTTCTTCTGGAGTAGTTGGGTTCCTGGTGTCCTCAGATGTCCCGAGTCTTTTCTCCCCTATGTGAATTAAAAAAAGGTATACTTAGCATACAGATATTTGAGGCAAGAATATGAAACATTGCATGGAAGTGTCGTACAATTGTCTGTTTTGGCAGAGTTCCAAGCACCTGTTGTCTCTCCGCCATGTGCTCTCCCACTGCGTCGAAAAAGAAAGGGCGGGGAATACACCAGAAAGAAGGTCAGGGGCGGAGTTTCACGCATGCGCAGTGTATATAAAGCATAACATGCGCGCGTCGTACGTACAATCTGTAAGCGGAGGACAGAGTAGCATAAGCACGTGTAAACGAAGTGTCATGGTTATGCAATAGAGTTTTCTCTGTCAGCTTACCTGTCTCCATGTGTTCATCTCTAAAGACCAGCTGCCTCTCACCTGACTGGTTTTATAACCTCTCCTCTAAGCATGGCCCCACCCCAGGCCCTATCAGGGAACCCTATATTAACCTGTGCACTGCAAGCCAGCAGTGCTGATCAACCATTGTGTGTTAGCCTCTGTGTGTACTTGCTGTGTTTCCTACGTCTGATTCCTGTTATCGACTTTGGCCTGTTCTCGACTTTCCCTGTTTGCTTGTTACCCTGACCTTTGGCGTGTTATGTTTATCCTTGTCTGCTAGTCGCCCTGACCTTTGGCTTACCCCTTACTTCCCTGTCGTTCCAGCCTGCTGCCTCCTTCCTCTTCTTCTGTAGTCTACGGTGAGCGTGAGCTGTGAGACCCTGGGGGCCGCGACCTGGAGCCAGACTGCAGTGCAGTCCATCCTTACCACTAGAGGCTCTTGTGAACACCCGCTGGCTCTTAGACTCCGCGCCCTGGGGAATCTATGCTCTAGCTCCCACTGGGATCCATGTTAGTTATCCTGTAGACCTGCTTCATGAACCTTCCTGGGTTCAAGCCGCAGCAGGCAGTCCTAGGGTCCACTACCTTAGCGGTGCACTTCCGACTCCTACAGAGTGCATGAGCTGTGAGACCCTGGGGGCCGCGACCTGGAGCCAGACTGCAGTGCAGTCCATCCTCACCACTAGAGGCTCTTGTGAACACCCGCTGGCTCTTAGACTCCGCGCCCGGGGGAATCTATGCTCTAGCTCCCACTGGGATCCATGTTAGTTATCCTGTAGACCTGCTTCCTGAACCTTCCTGGGTTCAATCCGCAGCAGTCAGTCCTAAGGTCCACTACCTTAGCGATGCACTTCCGACTCCTACAGAGTGCATCTGTCACCTGGTCTCAGGTGACCTGACACGAAGGTACAATTTTAACTTGGGGCATCAGTGGTTAGTGGCCTATACTGCTTTTATAGATAGAGGCCTATATTGGTACAAAATTAGGAGAGTTTAGCCTGACATTAGGGTTTGTCTTGTGTTGTGTCTTGCAGAGAAAATGGATATATTTAATGACCATGACTTCCTCCCCAACTTCATTGATAAGTACAGGGAGCTGCCCTGTCTGTGGCAAGTGAAACACCAATTTTATAACAACAAACTAAAGAGGAAGGCAGCACTGGATCAACTGTTGGAATTGGTGAAGCCGGTGATTCCCACAACAGACATCACCTATTAGAAGTGCAAAATTGGTGGCCTGAGAGTACGTATAATAGGGAGCGCAAAAAGGTCCAGGATTCCATGAGATCAGGAGCAGCAGCAGATTACGTTTATGTCCCCAGGCTATGGTACTATCACAGACTGCGGTTTTTGTCAGACCAGAGTGAACCCAGGCCATCACTCTCAACCCTTCCTTCTACCTCAGATGAGGTTTCCGACGTATAACCTGGGCCTTCCACCCAGGAAGAAGATGTGGAGGAGCCCAGCTTGAGCCAGGTCTAGCATTGTTCAACATATTTCTTGTCAAAAAATGAATGATGTTAACCAGGTGTTATTATTGATCACTAATTTCTGATTTAAAAAAGTGGTTTACATATCAATAGACAGTAGTAGCCAAAAATGATTGGGAGAAGAAGGGAAAATGCTGGGGTCAGAATTGCAGTCTTTTCTATTTGTTAACATTCAATTTGCAACAGTCATGAGCTCAAAATTGTGTGGATTGATGACCAAAAAACTAAAACTATGTCCCATTTTCATACACAGGAAAGTCTCAGCCAGGAGGAGGCCGTGGAAAGAGGCAGCCAGGAGGTGGCCGTGGAAAGTGGCAGCCAGGAGGTGGCCGTGGAAAGTGGCAGCCAGGAGGTGGCCGTGCCGAGCAGCCTGACCGAATCCCAGGTTCCTCCCCTCCACTTTCCAACAAAAAGGACCAGGATGGTGAGGAACCTGGAGGAGTCAGCGACTAATTTGATTCGGCAGGCTACTGCGGTCCTCACAACCACCCCTAGTGTCTAGGAGTCCTTTGCGTGTATGACGGCTAGTAAAATGCAAGTAATGGAGGAGGGCCAACGCCTCATCTGTGAGGAGGTCATATTTCAGGCCCTAAATAAGGGGGTAAGGGGTGAACTCCCCAATAAAAGCCACGTCTGTGAGTTGGACCATATGACTCCTCCACCACCTCCAGCAACACCTCCAACACCACAGCCACAGCCTGGAAGGAAGCATGGAAGAAAGTCTTGAGTGTGATGGCCTGGGTTTGGGGCATAAATTTCGGGGCACACCCCTTGCATTTTTTGAAATTTTTAAAAATGTTTCAAGAGGGCAGAAATGGTAATTAAATGGCCTCAAAAGCCCTCCAAAATGATGAAACAATGAGTGAAATGGAAAATGGTCAATAAAAATGTGTTAAAGAGCTACTTCCTGTTTTGGTGACGTTATATTGATGACGTTTTTGACTTTTTGGTGGTTTCACTTCTGCTTTGAGAAAATGGGCATTCCCATATTTTTCTTGGCTTTTTAAGGCTGAAATAAACTCATATTTCATCCCTCTGGTCATTCTTTCTTAAAAAAGATGGCACAATAGGTAAAAATGCGTAAAACATAGATTATTCTGGAGATCTTGTGAAAAAACAAAAACAAAGATTATTCAGGAGATCACGAGAAATAATAAGAAATCAGTTTGTCAGAACTGTGTGTGAATATCAGCAGCAAAGCAACTTCATTATTCTAGCATTCTAAAGAAGAAGAGAATGTGCTGCATTGAAAGATTTCCAAATTTGCAGCATAACTAATGTGCTATCTCCATTACGAACGCTAGTTTTACAAGACCGAGCGCTTCCGTCTCGTACTTGAATCCGAGCATGCGTGGAATTTGGTGCGTCGGACTTGTGTACACACGCTCGGAATTTCCGACAACAAAGTTTGTTGTTGGAAAATTTGAGAACCTGCTCTCAAACATTTGAGAGCGGAAAATCCGACAGCAAATGTCCGATGGAGCATACACACGGTCGGACTTTCTGACAACAAGCTCACATTGAACATTTCCTGTCGGAAATTCCGATCGTGTATAAGCGGCATTAGGAAGCCTGAAGGCGGTGCTTGGTTTTCGGGGTCCTGTACACGGCTAGGCTCCCAAAAAATCTCACATGTGGTACCCCCGTACTCAGGAGAAGAAGCAGAATGTATTTTGGGGTGTAATTTCACATATGACCATGTTTGAGCAATATATCATTTAATGACGACTTTGTGCAAAACAAAAAAAAAATGTCATTTTCCCACAACTTGTGGCAAAATATAAAATATTCCATGGACTCAACATGCCTATCAGCAAATAGCTTGGGGTGTCTACTTTCCAAAAAGGGGTCATTTGGGGGGTTGAAGTGTCCTGGCATTTTATGCACAACATTTAGAAGCTTATGTCACACATCACCTACTCTTCTAACCACTTGAAGACAAAGTCCTTTCTGACACTTTTTGTTTACATGAAAAAAATATATTTTTTTTGCAAGAAAATTACTTTGAACCCCCAAACATTATATTTATTTAAAGCAAAGGCCCTACAGATGAAAATAGTGGGTGTTGCATTTTTTTTTCACACTGTATTTGCAAATAACGCAATTTTTTTTGGAAAAAACACATTTTTTTTTATTTTAATGCACTAAAACACACTTTATTGCCCAAATGTTTGATGAAATAAAAAAGATGATCTTAGGTCCAGCACATGGATACCAAACACGATGTGCTTTAAAATTGTGCACAAACATGCACCTTTGACAAACTACATACATTTTTAAAAGCCTTTAAAAGCCTTTACAGGTTACCACTTTAGATTTACAGAGGAGGTCTACTGCTAAAATTACTGCCCTCGATCTGACCTTTGCGGTGATACCTCACATGCATGGTGAAATTGCTGTTTACATATGACACTAGACTGACACTTGCGTTCGCCTTTGTGCGTAAGCACGGGGGGACAGGGGGGCTTTTTTTTAATTTTTAATTTTGCTTTTTTACTATATTTTTAAAACTGTTCCTTTCATTTTTTTAAATAATTTTTAGTGTTATCTCAGGGCATGTAAATATCCCCTATGATAGCAATAGTTAGTGACAGGTACTCTTTTTTTGAAAAAAATGGGTTCTATTAGACCCTAGATCTCTCCTCTGCCCTCAAAGCATCAGACCACACCAAGATCTGTGTGATAAAATGTTTTGCCAATTTCCCAATGGTGCTGTTTATATCCGGCGAAGTCATGAAATGCTCATAGCTTCTGGTTTATTAGGCCATAGAGGTGATTGGAGCCGTTTTGATCTCTGATCAGCTGTATGGTCAGCTGGCAGAACCACCGGCTGCATTCTCGGGTTCCCCCATTGAAGACGGTGGGGGACGTTCCCTCCCACTGCTTGTAAATGCAGTCTAGAGGCTAATTAGCCACTAGGATTGCTTTTACATGAAAGCTGACCGCTGGCTGAAAACAATGATACCAAGATGATACCTAAACCTGCTGGCATCATTCTGGTATAACCACTTAAATCCAGCAACATACAAGTACGTCGCTGGTCCTTGCTGTGCATACATTGTAATGTTCTTTTTTTCATGCAGCCTGTGGGCTGAACGAAAAAGAGATTGATCGGTGGGTATGCCCACCATTAGAATACCACCCTTCATCTACACACTTCTAATTATAGGCATACATGCACCATTTTTTATTTACCGGTGGTGGTAAAATAATAGTAAAAATAAAACATTGCTATCTGTGCCTGAAAAATATATGCCGAAGCATGGGGGCAATCCACCCCTAATGTTAGGAACAAATCGCTCCTCCACCCCTGCTCCCATGCTTCAGCATATATGCTCTTTTTTTAACTGTGGTGGTGAAATCACCTCCAACAGTGCTGGAGTCACGGCTTTACGTATCGTGAGAGCAAACGCTGTTGCTGTCAAGATAAATAAACCTGTGCTGCAGCTGAATGGCGTACCTGCTAAGCAAATGATGGTTAACAATAAAAGAAAGTAACATTACAGTATAACAGTAAGACTTACCATACCTGCAAAGCAAATACAATAAAACATAGTAAAAATAAAACATTGCAATCTGTGCCTGAAAAATATATGCCGAAGCATGGGGGCAATCCGCCCCTAATGTTAGGAACCAATCGCTCCTCCACCCCTGCCCCTATGCTTCGGCATATATGCTCTTTTAGGTTAACAATAAAACAAGATAACATTACAGTATAACATACCATACCTGCAAAGCAAATACAATAACACATAGTAAAAGTAAAACAGAGAGAGAACAATAGATATAGAACAATAGTGAGCGAACATAAGAGAGAGAACAATAGAGAGAGAGAAGAAAAATAAAACCACAACTATTTTTGGCTTTTTTATTTTATATTTTTTTGTGTGTTTTTTTTTTCACTTTCACTTTTATAAAAACCAGAAAGAATTACCGCGCTACCTAAAATCAAATAGTGAATAGTGTGAAAAAAGCTGCAGCTCAAATATTGTGAGATATGCACAAATACAATAAGTAGTAAAAAGTAGTAAAAAGACGTGCGCTGCACTACAAAAAACAAATGTGAAAAACAAATGAAAAAAAAAAGGATTCGGGATGGACCCAGACGTGTATCAAAAAACAAGCACCATAAATACCCAAAAAAATATAAAGTGATGAATATTTTGTGAAAAGAAAGTGAAAAAAGTGAAAAAACATAAACCAATGAATGGTCCCAGCAATAAAAGAATAATATAAAGTCTGTGAATAAAAAATCCAGTGATGTTCAGTAGAGGTGAAATGAGGCTTATCAATCCCACAGATACCACCATGTGAAGAGATCTACCACCGTATAAATTGCACGCTTACCAGAGGGTAAGCTTGTATAAGCTTGTATAGCAACCTGATGCCCAATCAGTGGTACCGTCACAACACGACTTCCCAATATGAAACTAGAGACAAACAGGATGGCTGTTTACCCAGTAATCATCACCCTCCTCCTCACCTGAGAACAGGTCCCTCCTGCTGACTGCCTCACATGCCTACCGGACAGAGCCATCCTGTTTGTCTCTAGTTTCATATTGGGAAGTCATGTTGCAACGGTACCACTGATTGGGCATTCATTGGTTTGTTTTTTCCATCACTTTATATTTTTTTGGTATTTATGGTGCTCATTTTTTGATACATGTCTGGGTCCATCACGGATCCTTTTTTTTCATTTATTTTTCACATTTGTTTTTTGTAGCGCAGCTCACGTCTTTTTACTATTTTTAACCACTTTTATAAAAACTGTAAACTGAACGTTGCAGATTAGGGTCTTTCAAAATGTGATGGTCATCACATCTTTCAAGACCCTGTGTTAGTGTGCCCTAGGACTGTGTAGTGCTGTACCCTACGCTAATACTCAACTAGTGTGTGGTAGCATTTGAAACAGTCACCAATGCAGAGACCAGGTTGGTCAGGACAGGAGGGACAATAAAAGTGGGTGTCACGCCTAAATCCGCGTTTTCTGCAGACACAACATCTTCTTTGTGGTGTTCTTTGGGTAGGGGTACCAGGACATACGGAAAATGTCTCTCATGCAACCAGCTCACTACATTTGCGATGGGAAGGTGGGCCATAGCACCGTCTGCAAACAGAAGGGCTGTGACGATCTCTTCCTGGAATTGAAGGAAGAATCCAGTCTGTCCTGAAGCTCTGTATAGCACAAAAGTGTTCAGAAGAGCCAATTGAAATAAATATACAGAAACTTTTTTGTACCAGCGCCTGGCCTTACGGGCAATTAGGTACAGCGCCAACAACTGGTCATTGAGGTCCACCGCTCCCATATTTGTATTCGTGGACACAGAGGGGTTTCTCCACAACACATGTCGCCGTAGTAATTTGGACTGTCGTATCTGCGTGAAGGGAGGACAGAACGAAAACGTAAATCCTTCCACTTCACTGCTAACAAATTATTACACTTCAAGCAGACTCTCTCCCCTCTTCTAAGTCGGGATCCTACAAGCCATTGGTGGAATCCCCAGCAATTAGATCGCACGGTGCCACATGCGCCAATTCCATAATCAAAAAGGTGACTAAAAAGTGGCACGCTCGTGTAATAATTGTCCACGTACAAGTGGTACCCCTTTCTGAATAAGGGTGACACCAAGTCCCACACAATCTTACCAGCGCTTCCTATGTAGTGTGGGCAGTTCTCCGTCTCTACGTGACTATCTTTTCCCTGGTAAACCTTGACCCCATATGGAACGCTTGCTGGGAAGATACTGTTTGATAGACAAGCGGCCAGAAAACGTAATCAGGGACTCATCAACGCAGACAACTTGATCGGGAGTAAACAAGGCTGCAAACTCTTGGTTGAAGTGGTTTACAAGGGGCCGAATTTTGTAAAGCCAATCAAATTCAGGGTCTTCCTGAGGACGACAGAGTTCATTATCATTGAAGTGCATGAACCGCAAGATCTGCTCGTATTGTGTCCTGGTCATGGAGGCAGAGAACATGGGCATATGGTGAATTGGGTGAGTGGACCAATATAACCGCAACTCACTTTTTTTAGTTATGCCCATGAGGAGGGATAGGCCCAGGAAGGTCTTAAATTTGGGGGAATGGGGGAAGTACGGGTGCTGCAGAAGTGGTGGGCTCCCAATTAGGATTGGCGAATGCAGCAGGAAGGGCACTATGGGCATGATGGGCCTGTGTTTTTCTTCTTCTTGGTGGCAGCAGGACACTACTCGTGCGAGCCACCTCGCCAGCTTGAACTGCACTTATCAGACTCGCCATGTCACCAAGTGTTAATGCAGTGCTGGATGTATGACCAGGATGTACTAGGCCACTGGTGCTTGCCAGTTCACCAGAAGGATGAGCGGCACTAGTACTGGCTCTCTGCTCCATACGAGTGCACTGCGGTCCTTGCACCTCAACAACAGCAGAACGGGGTCGGGTACACCTGACTTTGACAGGGGCCACAACTCCATTGTCAGAGCTATCTGTCAGGGTGCTGCTGCTGTCTACCAGTTCATATTCTGAGCCTGAATCTGATGGATGAGTGACTTCCTCTTCACTATCTGTCATGCTCAGAAACGTGTAGGCCTCTTCACTACTGTACCTTCGATTTTACATTTTGGTCTCTAAATTTACTGGTACAGTAGTGAGACTCACAGGAAAAAAAGCTCCTGACTGTCAGCGACAGGGATCAGGCCTGACTCTGTGAATGCTGCAGTTATGTGTGTTGTGTTTTGTAAGTGACAGTGATCGATTGATACTGCACTTGGGTGGGCTGGGCTGGGCGGAGGGGCTAAACGCAGGTGCTAGTAGGTATCTGGGCTGATCTTGATGCGTTTTTGGGAACCCTAAACTGCCGGGGACGCTAGTATAGATCTGATCAGATCAGAAATCGATCCGTTCAGATACTATACTACTAAGGGAGGTATGGTGCGTGCGTGGGTGTTAGCGCTACTGGCACTAATCTCACACTGCCTGGGGCAACGCAGACTAAGACTGACGCAAAACCTACCTGATATTACCCGCCGGGTGATCAGGGGTTAAACCTTTATTTAGGCAAAATACGGCAGGTGCCCTGGCGCTTTAAAAAATAAACTAGCTAATCAGCGTCACCCGTGACACTTATACAGTGATCACAGGTGACAGGGGGGTGATCAAGGGGTTAAACCTTTATTAGGGGGGTTGGGGGGGTCCCTAGGCCTATCTGGGCCTACACTAAATACCCTAACGCTGATTTATGTCACTAATGACACCAGTACAGTGATCAAAAAAAATATGAACACTGCACTGGGAGACACAGTGACAGGGGGTGAAGGGGTTAACTAGGGGGTGATCGGGGGGTGGCAAGTGTACCTACGTGAACTGGTGTCAGTGTAGTGTTGGTGCACTTACTCTGAGATTACTCTGAGATGTCTTCTCTCCTCTCTCTGAAACGAAAAGACTTCTACGAGGAGAGATGACATCACTTCCCCTGCTGTGTTTACACTTACACATGCAGGGGAAGGATCTCATTCGCCAGGAGCGATCACCAGGCCCAGGCCAGATACCATTGGCCTGGGGATTGATCAGTTCTGGATTGAATACGATCGTCGTGCGCCCCCCCCCGGTGGCCGCCCAAGTGACGTATCGCCACGACGCGTCGCGCAGCCGGCCAACATGCCGCAGTGTAACTGCGGCGGCTGGTCCAGGACCGGTTCACCTCTTTTTATTTCACTGTGACGCTAATTTTTTTTTCCGTTCTACACGTCTACTGATTACTACTAATGATACTGTTTTCTTCAGTAAATTCTTGGATATAGTCCCTTATCCCCTCCAATAATTTACCTACTATTGATGTTAGACTGACTGGCCTGTAATTTCCAGGAATGTGTCTCTGCCCTTTTTTTTAATATTGGTACCACATTGGCTTTTCTCCAATCAGCTGGTACAATTCCTGTCAGTATGGTGTCCGCAAAGATTAGCAACAAAGGTCTAGCTATAACCTGAATGAGTTCTTTGAGGACTCTCAGGTGTAAGCCATCTGGTCCTGGTGATTTATTTGTGTTTAGCTTATATAGCCTTTTCTTGACTCCAGCCTCTGTTAGCCACAAGGGTACGCCCTGTGATGTGTGACTAACAATGCTGTCGTGGTCAGTATACTGAAGAGAAAAAAGCATTTAGTACAGTGCCTTCTCTGTGTCATCTGTAACCATCCTCCCATCATCATCTTTTATGTGGGCAATGTGCTCTGATTTTGCCTTTTTATTGTCAATATATCTAAAAACATTCTTGGGATTTTTTTTACTCTCTTTTGCTATGTGTCTGTCGTAGTCTTTTTTTAGCCTTCCTGATTTTGTTCTTACATTTCTTATTTCATTCCTTGTAGTGTTGTAATGCTGACAATGACCCCTCTGCTTTATATTTTTTAAAGGCCAATTTTTTTCTCTTTAATGAGACTTTTTACATTACGGTTTAGTCACCCAGGTTTAACCTTCGCTCTGCTATATTTATTGCCCAATTGGAATGCACTGAGTGATACCTTTGTTTAACCAATTCCATACCGGGCCATAGTAATATGACGCCAGAAGGAACATCTCCTCCCTCTGGGTGGATGTCCTCCAGTTCTCACAGTTCCTGCAGGACCCCAGGAAGAGACATTTTTATTGGCCAATCATAGCCGGTCACATGTGTTGTGCTTGTAATCGCCGGTCGTGCATGCCACCGGGACGATCGTGAATGAGGCGTTTCCCTCAGACACAGTCCATCCCCGTTTAGGGTAAAGAGCCAATGAAATTGGCTCTTTATTAAGTGACCAGCTGTGTCCAATCACAGCCAGTCACATGTGTTGTGTCTCGTAATCGCAGCTCGTGCGCGCCCCTGGGGGCACGCAGCGCAGCGGTTGGGGATGAGGCCAATGAAATAGGCTCTTTACCATGTGAGCAGCTGTGTCCAATCACAGCCGGTCACAAATGTCAACAAACAGCTGTATTGCAGTTTCTGGGATCTCCTCCTCGGTATGTGAGACCTGGAAGAAAAATGTGCTGCAGTACAGTGATGTGCCCGATTGCCCCACAAATAAAGAGGACCTGTCACCAGCACATCAGATGTCCTGTCACCAGCCCCAGAGTACCTGTTACAGCCCATCAGAGTACCTGTCACAGCCCATCAGAGTACCTGTCACTAGCCCCAAGTACCTGTCACAGCCCATCACAGTATCCGTCACCAGCCTCAGAGTACCTGTCACCAGCAGACAGAGTGAACAGTGAAATTTATTCCTTAAACAGGTAAAACGTGGGAGAGAGGTGTTCGAGCACAGGACACCCTTAGTAACGATTAGCAACAGGCAGATTGGCAGACTTCTTAGACAAAAATAGGTGAGATAAGGTAGACAGCATTACAGGAAAAATAGCCTTTAAGCAGAACCAGCACATCTGTACATTGTCAGAAAGGATGTCTCCTGTAGTAACGGAACTTTACTCACAGTTTCATGCACAGATTCCTTTGGATGAGTTCTTTCTGAAGTCCTCCCAGCCACTTCATAGCCTCCAGCTCATGAAGATGTCTCCTCAGGTGCTTCCTCAAATGCCATCCCTCTAGAATAATGTTTCCGGATCTATGGCAGGCTTTCCTCCTCATAAACTTGAAAACCCAGATAGGCCTCGGACAGGCCTAGCAGCCGGTAGCCACCTGGATAGGCCTCAGGCTTCAGGCCTAGCAGCCAGGTACTGTACACACATCCACCCAGGTTGAAGCCCTAGGCAGGAAGACTAACCCTGATCACCTGACTTTTTTTCCCTTAAATTGCTTTTCCCAGCATGCTTAGCCGCAAATATGATTGGCTGAGAAAAGTATGTTTATCTATAACTTGAGTATACTGTAGCTCATCACTCTAAAGTCAAAGGCAACAGCACCACCTACTGACAAAAGGGAGAAGGCACAACTTAGAACAGAAGTCAATTGGCCATTAAACACAACAAATGAGCCAGGCTGGCTACCACCCAGCATAACTAGATTTACCCGCAGCCCTATTCTAGGAGGAGGGTGCTACACTTACATCATTTTTGATATATAGACATACCCCTCCCCCTTTTCTACCTTCCCTGTCCTTCCAATACAAGGAATACTCCTGGAAATTTGTCAGCCAGTCGTGTGAGCTGTCAAACCAAGTTTCTGTTATTCCCACAAAGTCCTCCTCATCTAATAGCAGCTCCAGTTCATCCATTTTGTTAGCTAGGCTCCTGGCATTTGTGTATACGCCTCTCAGTGTTGTATGAGTGCATATTATTTTCTCCTTGTGTTTTCTCGGGCTTTGTTTTTGTTCTATTGCTACAAATTAACAAGCAGAAATGATGTGTTGTAACCTCTATCAAGCAGTCAGTGAGCGGTAATGATAGGCTGTGAACTCTGGCAACCAATTGCAATCACTGCGTGATCTGCTGCAGTAAACTGATTTTGAGTCTACCTGCTTTTTTGTGTATGCCTCTGAATGGAGGGGGGGCAAGGAAATGTTTTCCCAGGGTCCAATCAATATTAAAGACGCGCCCCTGTAGCCAGTTTTCTATCCAAGAACAAACCTTATGGTCTATGTCTACAGACCTCAGTTTGTAGATTAAGCATTTGTGGAGGACTGTATCAAATGCTTTTGCAAAATCCAGATGCACCACATCCACAGGCCTACCTTTACCTAGATGGCAGCTCACTTCTCTGGCAGCTCTGATACAGAGTGGAATGACGCGGCCTTGCGTCACCAATACCGGCTGGGGTTGTCCGACCCCCTTAAAGATGAATTGGCACGTGTAGGGATACCTCAGACGCTGGATGAGCTCATAAACCTGTCAATTCAGATTGACCGCCGTCTTAGAGAGAGACGTTCTGAGAGGTCCGTTGGCCACCCATGTCCCACTTGGATGTTGCCCAGGGTTCCTAGTGCCCCGAACCAAGCTTCTCCTGTCTCATCTGTTCCGGCCCAGGAAGCTCCAAAACCTATGCAGCTAGGACTGCTCCGTCCCTCTTTGACCCCAGAGGAGAAGACACGCAGACGCGCAGACGCGCACTCAATCTGTGCCTGTATTGTGGAGAATCTGGACACTTTGTAAGGGCATGCCCCAACAAGAGACGCAAGTGCCTGCCGTCCTCTTCTTTGTGTGCACCTGTCTCACCCAGATCCGGTAACCATCTAACACTTTCTGATACATTACAGCTACCTGGAAGGAACATCCCAATACCGGTCATTATTGATTCGGGAGCATGCAGCGGTTTCATTGACTGAACCTTTATCGAAAACCATAACATTCCTATCCAACCCAAGGCCCAGGGACTGGCAGTATTCTTAGCGGACGGCTCCACCCTCAGCTCCGGACCAGTTACCCAGGAGACTGTTCCTCTACTGGCCACCATTGGCCCGGAACATCAGGAACTTTTACGCCTGGATGTCATCTCCTCTCCTCTCTTTCCAATCATCTTAGGAATGCCTTGGCTACAGGCTCACAATCCCAGTATCGACTGGTCCACAGGCAAGATCCAGTTTTTGTCCGATTATTGCAAACAACATTGCTTGCTGGGAACCCCCATGACACCATCTCAGTGCCTTTGCTTAGATTCGGAAGCCAGGTCTTGTCAAAATCTTCCCGAACCCTACCAGGATTTCCTAGATGTGTTCAGCAAGAAGGGGGCAGAAACTCTCCCGGTGCATAGACCCTACGATTGCCCGATAGAGCTTTTACCCGGAACTGAAGTTCCCTTCGGGAGGATTTTCCCCCTAACTGAGCAGGAGCTGGGCACCTTGAAAGCCTATATCGACAAAAACCTAAAGAAAGGATTAATTCGTCCCTCCACATCTCCAGCAGGTGCAGGCATCTTTTTCGTGGAGAAGAAAGATCACTCCTTACGTCCGTGCATCGATTACCAGGAACTAAATAAGATTACTATAAAGAACAGATATCCGTTACCTCTAGTGCCCGAACTATTTCAAAGATTAGAATCCGCTACCGTCTTCACCAAGCTGGATCTCCGCGGAGCCTACAATTTGATCCGCATAAGAGAGGGGGACGAGTGGAAGACGGCCTTTCGTACTCGATTCGGGCACTACGAGTAACTCGTCATGCCCTTTGGCCTGTGTAACGCGCCAGCCACCTTCCAGCACTTCGTCAACGATGTCTTTCGTGACTTCCTGGACCTATACGTCATCGTCTATCTGGATATCCTGGTTTTCTCTGCTTCCCTGACTGACCATCGCAAACACGTGCGAAATGTACTTACCCGACTCAGACAACATGGGCTTTATGCCAAACTCGAAAAATGTGAGTTCGAACTCCAATCCATTCAGTTCCTAGGCCTGGTCATCTCTCCCGATGGTATCAAGATGGACCCGCAAAAAGTATCTGCTATCTTGGATTGGCCTGCACCTGTAGACAAAAAAGGAGTACATCGCTTTATCGGCTTCGTCAATTTTTATAGAAAGTTCATTAAAGGATTCTCTTCGATAATAACTCCCATTACGGAACTCATCAGACAGGGAACCCGGTTCTGCTGGACCCCTAAGGCGCAAGTGGCCTTTGAAAAACTCAAGGCTCTGTTTACTTCAGCCACTATCCTTAAACATCCCAATCCTGCCTTACCTTTCGTATTAGAAGTGGATGCTTCCGAAGTTGAGGTAGGAGCCGTGCTCTCACAAAGACAAGGTGCTAAAGCAGTCCTGTAGCCTGTGGGATTCTTTTCACATAAACTTTCTTCTTCCAAGAGGAACTACGACGTGGGAGATCGGGAACTTCTAGCCATTAAGGCAGCTTTGGAAGAATGGCGTTATCTCTTGGAGGGTGCAGCTCACCCCATTTTGGTCTACACAGACCATAAAAATTTGGAATATCTAAGGACGGCTAAGAGACTAAAACCCCGGCAAGCCAGATGGGCACTTTTTTTTTCCTGATTCATATTCCACATCACCTACAGACCCGGATCCAAGAATATCAAATCCGACGCTCTCTCCAGCATGTTCCTTGATTCAGAGAAGACCCTGCCTCCAGACACCATCCTCCCTTCTGGGAATTTCCTGATCTTACAAGAAGATCTAATCTCTCAGATCAGACGGTCCACTATGGGAATGACTTTACCTGCTGAAGCTTGTACCAAAAACGGGCTGTTCTGGTACAAAAACAAAATTGTTGTCCCTGAGGAGCTAAAAGTACGGGTGTTAAATTTGTGCCATGATCACAAATTGGCCAGTCACTTTGGCGCACGGAAGACAATCGATCTAGTACAATGCACCTTCTGGTGGCCTCACCTTGTTAGGGATTGCAAGGAATATGTTGAGTCCTGTAATACCTGTGCCAGAAGCAAGAATAGCCGGGCAAGGGCATGGGGTCTGTTGAAACCATTACCGGTCCCAGAGAGGCCGTGGGCCATGATTTCAATGGACTTTATTGTTGAACTTCCCCCATCAGAAGGTTTCTCTTCCATCTTCGTTGTGGTAGACAGGCTGTCTAAAATGGCCCACTTCCTCCCCATGAAGGGCACCCCCTTGGTTATGGAAACCGCTACCATCTTTATCAAAGAAATTATCAGATTGCATGGAGTACCAACCAACATAGTTTCTGACAGAGGCGTCCAATTTACCTTCAGATTTTGGAAAGCCCTCTGTGGCTCCTTAGAGATTGAATTGTCATTTTCTTCAGCCTATCACCCCCAGTCAAATGGACAAATCGAAAGGACGAATCAGACCTTGGAGCAATACCTCCGCTGTTTTTCTGCGTTCTCCCAGGACGACTGGGCTTCCCTGCTTCCCATCGCAGAGTTCTCATACAATAATTCACTGCACTCAGCTACCAATCAGTCACCATCCTATGCTAATTATGGCTTCCATCCATCCTTCTTGCCTGGATCCATACCCGAGTGCTCCGTCCCTGCAGTATCTGAAACTTTGGACTTTTTCTCAATAAACAACAAATTACTGCAGAATACCATGGCCAAAGCTCAGGAAGATTACAAAACAATGTTTGACAGGAAGAGACGCGGAGAACTCGTCCTGGAACCTGGCAACTCAGTCTGGTTATCTACTACTAACCTAAAGTTGGCCTGTCCGTCCAGAAAGCTAGGCCCTAAATACTTGGGTCCTTTTCTGGTTAAAAGAAAAATTAACAATGTGGCATATGAACTTGATCTTCCTAACGCCCTAAGGATACATCCAGTCTTCCGTGTGTCCCTTTTGAAGCCGGTCACCCCCAATTCCTTTGTTGGCCGTAGTATCGGCCCACCCAAGCCTATCCTAGTTAATGGCGAAGAGGAGTTTGAGGTGGAGGCAATTTTAGATTGCAGAAGAAGACGCAACCAAGTTCAATACCTCGTAAAGTGGAAGGGCTATGGGCCCGAAGACAATTCTTTGGAGCCAGAGAGCAACTTGCACGCCAGGGAACTCCTACAGTCATTTAAAGCTTCTCATGCCTCGAAGATGGCCCAGCTGGGCATCCGGAGTCTGCCCTTGAGGAGGGGGCACTGTCAGAGAGGTTACCTGATTGGGCGCGTGTTCCTGTGCGTGCTGGGGCGCGTGTTCCTGGGGGCACCGGCGTGTCTGGTCTGGCCGGCCACGGCGTGCAGGGTGGCGTCCTATGGGCATTACTGCGGGCCTGCTTGGTAGTGCTGGCGTGCACGCCGGTGTTCGGGGGGGCTCGGGCGCGTGTGGGTGCGCGGGCGAATCGGCGCGCGCACGGGCGCGGCGTTTGGCGCCAATCGGCCTATTTAGGTCTGCCTCAATTCCTGTTCGGTGCTGCCTGATCAACAGCTCTGTGCCTAAGTTCCGTGAACCTCTCCGTGTTCCGTATCTCTGAAGTTTTGACCTGTTACGACCCGGCTTGCCTTTTGGACCTCCTTGACTGTTGCCTGAACCCGACCCCCGCTTGTTTGACCCCGCTTTTGCCTGCTCCTTTTGTACCTCTGTTGCCAGCCCGTTGCCGACCTCTGCCTGTGTGTGACCTGCCTAGTAAGCTCCTGCTCAGCATCAGTTCCAGTGTTCCTGAGTTCTACCTGCTGCTTGAAAGACCACCTTTCTCCAGGATCCATACACCAGGCCCTCATACCACTCCGTACTCGTGGACTTCCTGTCTGCTCTATCAGGGGCCCCGAGTCGGATACGTAAGGGAGCCTACCCTCTGCCCAAGTGGACTCACCTGTCTGGTAAGTGAGGGACCTGACAAATAGCTTTTATGTGAACCCCAATCTTCAACTTGTCTCTCATAATTACCATAGTCAATAAATCAGTCAGCTCACAGGGTCTCCTCAACAATACAGTGGTGGTTATTATACCCCTCCTTTTCCTTTGCAAAAACTGAGGAGAAGAAAGCATTTGCAGTTGCCTTCTCCTTGTCACTTGTGACCAACTACACACAGATTGGAATTGCACAGACATAGACAGGGTGTGTCTGACCAGATCTTTAACTGAATACGGGGTGCACTGTGTCTAAAGGCCCATACACAGGATCAGAAAATCGGAAGTAAAATTTAGTCCGATGAACGATCTGGCGATTTCCGGATCGTTAGTATGGTGATTTTGATAGCCGATTACGAATTTTTGGATGACAAAAACTGGATGTGCAGGCTATAAAATGTTTGTAGTATGTAAACACAATGTCTGATTTTCATTTAATTAGTATAGTTTGCGTCGGAAAAAAATCGTAATAGCAAGACCACGCATGCTCAGAAACGAAAGAATACATACAACACAATTTAACACATTATATCACTTCTGAAGTTGAATACGGACGTACGAGAATTTTCATATGTTGAGTAACCTCTTCACTTTCGATATGAGACTAGCTTGCAATTAAAAACTGACGAAAATTTGTCAGATAATCTGATTGTGTGTACCCGGCTTTACTCTGAATACAACTCACAAGTTCAATAGGCACCAGTCACAACTGGTGTAACAGGAGAATGGAGGTAAGACTATGAAATTGAAGGTTGTTAGTAGTCTGTCTTCATATCTATTTCTTGTACCCTAGGTGCGCTTTAAATATATTCATGTTTTTAATTTATTCATTGTAAACACTTTCCTTGATTTTAATATCTTTTTTTGGAAATGGTAAATTAGGATCAAGAACAATGCTGCAGAGTAACTTCTACAACAGAGAGATACTTAAACCGGTATTAAACCTTAAGGCCCCTTTCACACTTGTACAACTTGTCCTACGACTTGGGACTGCAAAGTCGTATGACAAATCATTCCCCATGATTTCCAATGACTACCATTCATATTAGTACGACTTCAAGTTGTGCCGACTTCAAAGTAGTCCCTTCACTACTTTGGTCCGACTTTGATGCAAGTTACACAGACATTCCCTGAAACTGCGGCAAAATCACGCGACTTTGAAGTCGTGGTAGTGTGAAAAGGGGCTACAACAAACATTTTTTTATATTTCAACTTACCAATTCTTAGATGTGGTGGTTGCATCCGTTTTCTTTTTAGGCTTGTATTCCTTTTTTTCATCTGTTCATCCTGTCAGTAAGTCTGTTATTTTTCAACTTCCTTTACCATACCAAGCTGTCCAGTAAAAGTGCCAGTTACAGTGTTGGGACAAACTATTTATCACTGACAGGATTGCTTACAATGGCCACCTTTTAAAAAACAAACAAACAAAAAAAACCTGTTACTATAACTGTGTTTAAAATGTTAGCTAAAGTTCAGCTTTAACAAACCGCCGTCATTGAACGGCGGCTCTTTGAAGAGGTATATCGTTGTTATGGCACCAGCTAGCTGCCATACCCCGGTATCCTCTCCTTTAGTGGGCGGTCCACTTTCAGATAAAGGTTGTCTCTGCGAGATCACTTTTATCGGAAGCAGCAGAGGTGCCACCTCTCCTGCCACGCTCCTGGGGCCTCCGCCGCTTACCGGACCCGCTGGTAGCGGTGGAGACGATCGCGTCCTTTCCCGTGGTGGCCTGGCTGCCGAGTGAGGGGAAGATGCCCCCCCACTCGGCTCCATAACATTGACTGGCAGAAGCGACGTCAAACCTTACTTCCGCCCAATGCTCTTAAAGGAGAATTTATTTTTTTAATTGCATTTTAGTGTAAATATGAGATCTGAGGTCTTTCTGACCCGAGATGTCATGTTTAACCACTTCAGTCCCGGAAGGATTTACCCCCTTCCTGACCAGAGCAAATTTGTTTTGATTCGGCACTGTGTCGCTTTAGCTGATAATTGCGCGGTCAAACAAAATTGACGCCTATTTTTCCCACAAATAGATCTTTCTTTTGGTGGTATTTGATCACCTCTGCGGTTTTTTTTTTTGCGCTATAAACAAAAAAGCGACAATTTTGAAAAAAAAGCAATATTTTGTACTTTTTGCTATAATAAATATCCCCAAAAAATATGTTAAAAAACTAATTTCTTCCACGGTTTAGGCCGATATATATTCTTCTACATATTTTTGCTAAACAAAAAAAAAAAATTGCAATAAGTGTATTTTGATTGGTTTGCGCAACAGTTATAGTGTCTACAAAATCGGGGATAGATTTATGGCATTTTTATTATAATTTTTTTTTTTTACTAGTAATGGCAGTGATTTTTATCATGACTGTGACATTGCGGCGGACAGATCGGACACTTTTGACACTATTTTGGGACCATTGACATTTATACAGCAGAGCTAAAAATAGCCACTGATTACTGTATAAATGTCACTGGCAGAGAAGGGGTTAAACACTAGGGGCCGATCAAGGGGTTAAGTGTGTTCCCTAGATGTGTTCTAACTGTAATGGGGATGGGCTCACTACAGCATGACAGAGATCACTGCTCCTGATCACTGCTCCCGGGAGCAGTAGATCCCTGTCATGTTGCTAGGCAGAACAGGGAAATGGCATCTCCCTGTTCTGCCTCTCCTCACTGCAATCTCGGGCCACCGGTGAACATAGAGTTCGCGGGAGCCGCAGGTGCGCGGCGTGGGCCCGCTAGGCGGAGATTTCAAAGGGATGTACGGGTACGCCCTTTTGCCTGCCCGAGCCATTCTGCCGATGTAAATTGGAGTGCGGTGGTCGACATGTGGATAAGAGTTCCTGTCATGCTTTTCTTCTATTATAAGGGATGTTTACATTTCTTGTAATAAGAATAAAAGTGACCCAAAAAAAATTCTTTAAAAAGGACAGTTAAAGAAAAAAAAAAAAAAGTAAAAAAAATAAGAAAAAAAAAAATGTAAAGAGCCCCGTCCCGCCGAGCTTGCGCGCAGAAGTGAACGCATACGTGAGTAGCACTCGCATATGAAAACAGTGTTCTAACCACACATGTGAGGTATCACCACGATTGTTAGAGTGAGAGAAATAATTCTAGCCCTAGAACTCCTCTGTAACTCAAAACTGGTAATCTGTAGAATTTTTTAAACGTCGCCTATGGAGATTTTTAAGGTTTAAAGTTTCTTGCCATTCCACGAGCAGGCCCAAATTTGAAGCATGACATTTTGGGTATCAATTTACTTGGCGTAACATTATCTTTCACAATATAAAAAAAATTGGGCTAACTTTTCTGTGGTCTAATTTTCAATTTAAAAAAAGTGTAATTTTTCACAAAAAAGTGCATGTGTAAGACCGCTGCGCAAATACGGTGTGACAGAAAGTATTGCAATGAGTCACCTGTCTCTAAATCTGCTAGAGCAGGGATATGCAATTAGCGGACCTCCAGCTGTTGCAAAACTACAAGTCCCATCATGCCTCTGCCTCTGGGTGTCATGCTTGTGGCTATCAGAATCTTGCTATGCCTCATGGGCCTTGTAGTTCTGCAACAGCTGGAGGTCCGCTAATTGCATATTCCTGTGCTTGAGTATCCAACACTTTCCTCTCCCCAGATTAACAATGCTGATGTCCAAAGGGGTCTTCATAGCTCCTCCATCCAGAATTGAGATATCGTAAAACAGGAAATGTGTTACTGGCTGGAACAACAGGTGAAAACGAAGGGTAAAAACAGCCCAAGAAATTAAGACTCATGTGATCACCAGCTGCTCGCATGCACATACTAATGACCAGGAGCTGGTAGGTGGGACTCCTAATGACACCAGCACTGTGTAGAACCAGAGCCCATATAACCACTTTAATACTGGTACTTTCACCCCCTTCCTGCTCAGGTCACACTTTGAATGACAATTGCACGATCATGTAACACTGTACTCAAACAATTTTTTTTTCTAGACAGATAAAGCTTTCTTTTGGTGGTATTCAATCACCACTGGGTTTTTTATTTAAAAAAAAAAAAACTGTTTTCTTAGTTTGGGTTATAACTTTTTGCAAAGAAGTAATTTTTCTTCTTCACTGATGTAAGACGATGAGGTAGCACTAATCAGTGCCCTGATTATCAGTGTAAATGATGTACTCACTGTGCCCTGTCAGACTTGCCGGTTATCAGCTCTCCTTTCCGCACACAGAAACAGTGTGTAGGAAAGGAATGCCGATAACCGGCAAGTCTCTTTACACGTGACCAGCTTTGATTGGACACAGCTGATCGCTTGGTAACAGGCCACTGTGATTGGCCATTTATTACGATCAGCTGACCAAAGGTCACAGTGAACACAGAGTGGGCGCACGGGAGGCATGCACTTGGGAAGAGATCCATGGAGGTCCTACCAGAACCGGAGAGCCACGCTGTAGCCGTCTTTTGGCTATAGTGCGGGCAGGAAAGAGTTAAAACGCCAGTAATCCAGTAAAGGTTTACTAAGCCGCAATGTATTAAATGTTTGTTTTTGTCAAACCACTTTAAACAAAAATTCCAGAATCCATGTAATCACGTCCCCGATGATGAATTGAAACTCTAGCTGCTTCAGTTGCTTGGTAGGAAACCTGCACCAAGAGAATTATAGAGGTTGCCTAGCTATAGAACTTTCAAAAACACTAACCAGAAAAAAAAAAGTTAAAACCACACACCAGTCAGAATGACGTGAACTCTGAAAGCTGTAGCTGCCATTACTGACATTTCTTTTTGACAATACAAGTTACCTGTCATGCTCACCAATGGCTTTCGTACTAAGTGACAGGCTCAGAATAAGTATGCAGAGGAGGAGTTCTAACTTTGCCAATCTGCATTCATTTTCCAGGTCAATATTTTACAGTATTGAAGACAGGCAACTAGTATTTGCAGAAGGGGTTCCATAGTGGCAGTTCTGCTATTTAGAGCAGTGCAGGTGATTCTATTGAAAGCCCAACTCTGGGTAAAAGTCCTGCTTTGTAGTAGCTTTGAAGTAGCTCTGCGCCCACACTGCAAGGGTTATAGCTCATTTATGTCTATATCTAAAACACTTTCACATAGTCAGGTCCATAAATATTGGGACATCAACACAATTCTAATCTTTTTGGCTCTACACACCACCACAATGGATTTGAAATGAAACAAACAAGATATGCTTTAACTGCAGACTTTCAGCGTTAATTTGAGGGTATTTACATCCAAATCAGGTGAACAGTGTAGGGATTGCAAGTTTGTATATGTGCCTCACACTTTTTAAGGGACCAAAAGTAATGGGACAGATTAACAATCATCCATCAAACTTTCACCTTTTAATACTTGGTTGCAAATTCTTTGCAGTCAATTACAGCCTCAAGTCTGGAACGCATAGACATCACCAGATGCTAGGTTTCATCCCTGGTGATGCTCTGCCAGGCCTTTACTGCAACTGTCTTCAGTTCCTGCTTGTTCTTGGGGCATTTTCCCTACAGTTTTGTCTTCAGTAAGTGAAATGCATGCTCAATCGGATTCAGGTCAGGTGATTGGCCATTGCATAACATTCCACTTCTTTCCCTTAAAAAACTCTTTGGTTGCTTTCGCAGTATGCTTCGGGTCATTGTCCATCTGCACTGTAAAGCGCCGTCCAATGAGTTCTGAAGCATTTTGCTGAATATGAGCAGATAATATTGCCCGAAACACTTCAGAATTCATCCTGCTGCTTTTGTCAGTAGTCACATCATCAATACAGAAGAAGTTCCATTGGCAGCCATACATGCCCACGCCAAGACACTACCACCACCATGCTTCACTGATGAGGTGGCATGCTTTGGATCATGAGCAGTTCCTTTCCGTCTCCATACTCTTCTCCTCCCACCACTCTAGTATAAGTTGATCTTGGTCTCATCTGTCCATAGGATGTTGTTCCAGAACTGTGAAGGCTTTTTTAGATGTTGTTTAGCAAACTCAAATCTGGCCTTCCTGTTTTTGAGGCTCACCAATGGTTTACATCTTGTGGTGAACCCTCTGATGAAGTCTTCTCTTGATTGTTGACTTTGACACACATACACCTACTTCCTGGAGAGTGCTCTTGATCTGGCCAACTGTTGTGAAGGGTGTTTTCTTCACCAGGGAAAGAATTCTTTCGTCATCCACCACAGTTGTTTTCCGTGGTCTTCTGAGTCTTTTGGTGTTACTGAGCTCGGTGAGTTCTTTCTTTTTAAGGATGTTCCAAACAGTTGATTTGGCCACACCTAATGTTTTTGCTATCTCTCAGATGTTTTTTTTTTTTCAGCCTAATGATGGCTTGCTTCACTGATAGTGACAGCTCTTTGGATCTCATATTGAGAGTTGACAGCAACAGATTCCAAATGCAAATAGCACACTTGAAATGAACTCTGGACCTTTTATCTGCTCCTTGTAAGTGGGATAATGAGGGAATAACACACACCTGGCCATGGAACCGCTAAGCAGCCAATTGTCCCATTACTTTTGGTCCCTTAAAAAGTGGGAGGCACATATACAAACTGTTTTAATGCCTACACCGTTCACTTGATTTGGATGTAAATACCCTCAAATTAAAGCTGAAAGTCTGCAGTTAAAGCACATCTTGTTCGTTTCATTTCAAATCCATCGTGGTGATGTATAGAGCCAAAAAGATTAAAATTGTGTCGATGTCCCAATATTTATGGACCTGACTGTACCTTATCTTCTGCTCCTGTTACAAAGGGCATGCTCCCCCATGCTCCAGCAGTGAACTTGGCATCCTCACATCCAATGCAAAACTATGTTGTCTTCATTGGTCCCAATGATGTCAGAGGGCATTCAACCACCAGAGTGCAGCGGACAAAAGGCTGCGGGGGCTGGTCTAGCAGCACAGAAGATCAAGTACGGTAAGTAAAATTACTTTGCCCTGTGCCCTAGCTATAAATGAGCAGTTAACCCTTGCAGGGCAAGCGCAGCCCCACTGTTAAGCTGGCCATAGATGGAAATTTATTTTTCTGTCTGGAAAGGTTCATCTTAGAAAGGTTAGCTTAGGTGTTACGCTTGTGACAAATATAATTAAACCACTTCAATACCAGACACTTTCACCCCCTTCTTGCCCAGGCCAATTCTCAGCACTTTCTCACTTTGAATGACTATTGTGCGGTCATGCAAAACCAAACCCATATGAAATTTCATTTTTTATTTTTTTGGTGGTATTTATTCACCGCTGGGTTTTTCTATGTTTTGCCAAGTAAATGAAAAAAAAAAAATTAAAAATAGTTTTTTTTTTTTTCTGTTAAAATATGTTTGCAAATAATCTTTCTTCATAAATTCTTGGGTGAAACCAAATCAGTGTATATTATTTAGTCTGATAGAGTCCACAAACTATGATGTATATATGGAAATTGATCAATCCTGATGTACTGAAAGGCCTATCTCATTTCCTGAGGGCCAAATATTACAGGACTGTATAAATAACCCCCAAATTACCCTTTTTTGGAAAGTAGACAGTCCAAGGTATTTAGTACGAGGCATAGCAAGTTTTTTGAAGTTGTCACTGTTTTTTTTTTTACATATACTGTCACCAGTATAACATAACTTGTGTGGCTGTGATCAGGGAAAAAAAAAGTTTTCTTTTTTGTACTGTGAAAATACAATGCATTACCATAGTAATACTGTACTACTGTGGGGAGGCGATTTTTTTTTTTTCTTGTATTGAAAGCCAGTGTACTATTGTAAATAGCAGTGATTGGCCACAGTTACTCACATGGTATAGAAAGGCTGTGGTTGGCCCTGTCTGTACCATATGATCACTGTGACCAATCACAGAGATCAACACAATAGTACACAATGAATGGAAGCCATCAATTGTGTACAATTGTCATGTGATCTGCTCTGATTGCTTAGGGATCAACATGGTACCAGCAGAGGCAAGGTACAATTGATCTGTCATCCACTGGGTTTGGCAGACACAGCAGGTAACAGATTGAGTCGCAGCAAGGTGCAATCCTGGGAGGATATCATATGACGTCCACCCAGCATGGGAGAGCTCCTGCCCGGCTGTCGTATTACAATAGGCTGGGTGGGAAGCAGTTAATTCACCGATAGAATCCGTCCGAGTAGGAAACCACTGACAAGGCCACCAGTGGACAGCTTGGTATTTATAACACATAACATCCTACTGATCCAGATGAGGGCCTTAGATTCAGTGGCAGACTGTATAAAATTAACTCCAGAAAAATGGGATTTTTGTACTGACTGTAAAATCCATTTCTCTGAGTTCATCAACAGACACAGCACCTCCTTACTCTTGACCATTGGATCATATCGCCTCTGCAGAAGTAGGACTAGGCAGAACCCAAAAAAAAAAACAAAACACTTGGCTACGCCCATGGGCTGTCCTCAGTCAATATATAACCCCCCTCCCTGCTCTAGGTATTCAGTTTTGTAGCAAACAGTAATTGAAGTATGAAAAAGTCCATAGAGGGGTGGGTGCTGTGCCCGTCAATGAACTCAGAGAAATGGATTTTACGGCGAGTACAAAAATCTAATTTTCTCTTTCGTTCATCGACGGACACAGCACCTCCTTAATCTTGACCATTGGGACATCCAAAAGCAGTGCCAAAGAAAAATGAGGGTGGGCAAAATAACCCAAGGGCCCTAACCAGGACACAGGAGCCTTAACCGGGTCACAAGAGTCCCATCTGAAAAATAAAAATTTTAAGAAAAAAAAAACACCCCTCAAGAGGGAATCCCCCTCTTTAAACAGCAGCCTGCAAAACCTTGCAGCCAAAAGAAGCATCCACAGATGTCAAAATATCTACTTTATAGAATGTAGTGAAGGTATGCACTGATGACCAAGTGGTCGCTTTGCAAACCTGTGATATTGACGCTTGATGATGGAAGGCCAGAGAAGTGCTAAGCACCTAAGTAGAATGCGCCGTGACAGGGAAAGAAAGAACCTGACCCTTAATAGGCCTTTGTCACAGTGTCTGATCCATCTGGAGATGGTAGCCGAGGAAGCAGCCAGCCCTTTCCTTGGTCCCTGTGTAACCAAAAAAAAAGTGAGTCTGACCTCCGGAAGGACTCAGTGGCTGCCTTATACACGAGAATCGCATGAACCACATCCAAGGTATGCAAAGCAATTTCCTTGGGATGAGCAGACTTGGGACACAAGGACGGCAGCACAATGTCCTCATTCAAATGGAAGTTAGAGAGAACCTTGGGCAGAAATAGACAGGGACAAAGAACCACTTTATCCCTATGGAGTACTAAATAGGGACTACGACAGGATTTCGCCACCAACTCCGAAACCCTGCAGGCCGAGGTAATAGCCACCAAGAATGTCACCTTCAGGGACAACGTAGGTAAGGGAATCTCTCGAATATTCTCAAATGGAGGTTTCTGGAGCACCGATAGTACTAAGTTTAAATCCCATGGTGGCAAAAGAGACCGTACAGGCGGAGCCACATGCCAAACTCCTTGAATGAAAGTGCGAACTAAAGAGAGTGGCTAGGGGTCACTGAAAGAAGACTGCTAAGGCAGACTCCTGGCCCTTGATGGTACTCAAGGCCAACTTCCGCTCAACGCCCGTTGAAGAAAAGCTAAGATCTGAGCCACAGAAAAGGATCGAGGATAAACACCAATCGACTCACACCAAGAAATGCTTTCCACGTACAATGGTACCGTATATACTCGAGTATAAGTCGTTCCGAGTATAAGTCGAGGCCCCAATTTACCACAAAAAAATGGGAAAAACTTATTGACCCGAGTATAAGACGAGGGTGAGAAATGCACAGCTACTGTAAGTGGAAAAGAGGGTCAACAATGCCCATTTGCAGCATCACTGTGCCCATTTGCATGCCTCACTGTGCCCATTTGCAGCCATAGGTCCCCTGAACTTCAAACTCGGTAGTTAAGGGTTCCTAGATGCCCCCTAGCTGCAGCCAATATTTGGGGTCTCAAAACCCAAAGGGTCCCGAAATGACATTGCTGCAGATAGACACAGTTGACTGAATTTGGGGCCCCGTATCTAGGGGCCACTTAGTGCTAAGAACCCCAAATTTGGTGTGCAAACCCCTAGGAACCATAAAATTTCCAAAGCTGGGGTTTCTAGCACCAAGTGGCCCTGAGATACAGGGCCCCAAAAATCAGTTCAGAAAATGTCAAGCACTTTTTTGCAGCAGAGAATGACATTTTATGAACCAGTTTTGGGGCCCCGTATCTCAGGGCCACTTGGTGCTAGGAACCCCAGCTTTGGATATGTTATGGTACCAGTTCCACTGGGTTTGTACACCAAATTTGGGGTTCCTAGCACTAAGTGGACCTAAGATATGGGGCCCCAAAATCGGTTCAGAAAATGTCAAGCACTTTTCTGCAGCAGAGAATGACATTTTCCGAACAGAGTTTGGGGCCCCGTATCTCGGGGCCACTTAGGGCTAGGAACTTCAGCTTTGGATATGTTGTGGTACCAGGTCCATTGGGTTTGCATACCAAATTTGGAGTTTCTAGCACCAAGTGGCCCTGAGATACGGGGCCCCAAAGTCGGTTCAGAAAATGAAATTTTTTGCTGCAGAAAAGTGCTTGACTCGAGTATAAGTCGAGAGGGGCACTTTCAGCACAAAAAAATGTGCTGAAAAATTCGACTTATACTCGAGTATATACGGTATATCTTACTAGAAAAGTCAACTTCCTCTCCTTCACCATAGTAGGGATCACTGATCCCTACAGACTTCTATCTCTCAGTACCTGGCTTTAAATGGCTAGGCCATTAAAACCAGTTACTGTAAAGCAGGATGAAAGCTCAGCCCTCGGTACAACTGGTCCTCTTTGAGAGGCAGCTTCCGAGGGATGTTTACGGCCACCAGAAGACTTTTGCCCTTGGTCCTCCGCAGGCACCACAGAAGAGGAAGGTGTTGGCCCCGCAATGGCACTAGGATGACTGCAGCATCTACCAGAGGAACCCACGAGATTGCCATGAATCTGTTACTTCCTGTTGAACTGAACCTGAAGAGGCCGATGTTAAAACTACTAACCTGGTCAGCATGCACAACAGAGTCAGACCCAGGAAAACCAATTTTCTGGATGAGGCTAGAGGGGACTTTAGGTAGTTCGGACGTCACCAAAACCTTTACAGGAATTATACCCGCACAAGGAGACACAGGGCCCCCCGAAGTGGACAAACTCTGTCTCCTTTCTTTGGTACCCCCAAAAGGTTCACCTTCAAAGGCAGATCAATGAGAGCTTTCTTAGAGGCTTGGTCTGCCGACCAATACTTAAGCCACAGCACACGTCTAATCACCACCACTGAAACAGAAAGCTTGGACAGCACAGGAGCTGCATCACAAATAATGCAGCCTATGGATCAACTGGTCCGCTAAATCAACATAAGCAGCGGGAACCTGCTCACTACCCAGACCCTGGCACAAAAGCTTGGCCCATTCAGTTAGGGTCTGCAACACCAGGACCGAGGCCAAGACTGGACGCAATGCCGAACCAGCCATAGTAAACGTGCTGCGCACCACAGCCTCCGCTTTCCTGTCAGCCGGGTCCTTACACAGGACAGGCATTCCTGTACTGGGATCATGATTGCTTTAGTCAACCTGGAAAATAGGAGGATCCACCACTGGTGGGGTAGTCCACTTTTTTTAAAAGGGTTTCTTCAAAGGGGTAGCATACTGAGAAATGTTTGGGGATCACAAAGGGCCACTTATGTTTACCTATAAGGAATGGGAACAACCAATCAAAATAAGGCAGATAAGGAAACACCTTTGGTGTGCGAGGTGACTTGTGTGTACCAAAGGACACAGTCACATCTGCGGCCCTGTCAGCCGCATCCTCCATCCTTAGAGTCTCCCACACCGGAGTAACAAGTGCTCGCTGTCAAGACCACAGAGGGCTCATCCTCACTATCGGATGGGTCAGGGGGCGAGATATTAAACCCCCCTGGACAGGCCACATCCCCAGCGGCATCAGGCTCAGAATCAGATGAGACAGACTGAGCAGGGGAAGGTGGGGGGTGCTTTCTCCTGGGTCTTTGCCCATACGCTACTTCCACCCAGGATACCAATGACTCAAGGACTGCCATCAGCGCAACCATGGGAAGCTGGGGTTCTGAGGCACCTGTCACCTCTATGATGGGGTCAGTGGGTGAGATGTGACCCTGAGGATCCATAGGGAAGAAGACCCTGTAGTACAGGGAAATGCAATTAGCGGACCTCCAGCTGTTGCAAAACTACAAATCCCATCATGCCTCTGGGTGTCATGCTTGTGGCTGTCAGAGTCTTGCTATGCCTCATGGGACTTGTAGTTCTGCAACAGCTGGAGGTCCGCTAATTGCATATCCCTGTAGTACAAAAAAAGCTTTGGCACCACTAAGGGACCCCCCCAATGCTCAGGATACCCAACAGCAGAGAGGGAGATACTCAAGGACCCCCAAAGATTCATCCTACCAGCAGAGCGCCGCAGTTTGGACCCAGCAACACCATGAACACCGTCTTATTCATATATCCCGGGACAGGAAGAGGAGAAAGAGAGGAAGAGGAGCTGCTCAGGTGTCTCACTAGACTAACGGAAAATGGCCACTGTGACATCAAATGGCCACCATGACATGAAGGGGACCCCCCTCCAAAAAAGGTACTGTACTCCACTAGGCCAGGTGAACATTTAAGGGGACACCGCTGTGCACTCTGCACCGCTACGCTCTCAGCACTGGGATCCCCAACCTGCACACTGCACACACAGCAGGGCATGCACCTAGGGGTCTCCGTTGCTCCCTCTGCACTGGAAACCCCCCCCATACTGCCAGTGCAGGACACACACCACCCAGAAGGGGAATGGCAGGGGAGACCCCCAGGGGTCCCTGCTGCCTGCCCTGGGACTCCCACCAATTCATGGTGGGAGGAGGAAGACCAGCTTAACCAAGGGACTTTAGAATGGAAGGAGGGATCCTTCAGGCAGGTACGACCATCCCTGGAGAGTACCCGCGTCCACCCCAAACCGCACAAAGGAGGAGAGGGGGGACTGTATTTACTGATCCATGGTGCAGGTGACCAAAAGATCCCAGCAAGGAGCTAGGTCCTTATTCCTGACTAGACAGAAATAAACTGAATACCTAAAACAGGGTTATATACTGACCGAGGCCAGCCCATGGGCGTAGCCAGGTGTTTTTTGTTCTGTCTAGTCCTACTCCTGCGGAGGCGGATATAATACAAAGGTCAAGATTGAGGTGCTGTCCGTCGAAGGAAAGAGAAAATGCAATGCAGTTAGACTGACAATAAGGTGCAAATATTGTGTTACTCTGCAACAATTCATTGTTTCACACCTTAAAACCTATACACATGGCCAAAGAAACTTAGTGACTTTGAATCAAAGGCCACTAAAAATAGTTGCTAGATACCCGTTTTGTTACCAATTTTGAACACTGGTTACAAACTAAAACGTGGTCTTCACCCTTGGGTGGTTTTATTTCATTGTACAAATGAATCAACAAGCCAATAGAAGCCTTCTATTACTCTGCATCTTTTCAATGTCTCCAAATCTCTTATCCCCACATACTGGGTGGCAAAAATTCCTTTTTGTCCCTAACCCAATGATTTCAGAAAATAGACATAATATGTCTGATGGAAAAACTCATAATTTCACACCAGTCTCCTAGTTTCCATAGCAAGATATGGACCTGTGTTTACATTTTCAAATTGTAGTCTTCTCATATTGAGGCGGTCTCACACCTTGCCAATTCTACCTCTATGTGATTTCTCGAAAAACACAGTAGTACATTTATCTGGTTTACCACGATAATATTGTAGAGTGCATGAGATCAGGACTTCCCTCTTTCTTCCTTCCCCCTCTTCTTGACATATTAACGATTTCTGTACTAATATAATTGGTTGATACCCCTGATGTCTTATTCTACCTAAACTGGTTGACTAGCGCATTCTCTGTGTACCTGTTCCTACAAAAAAAACCTCCAATAAATTTATAATCCAAAAAAAAAAAAAAATTCTGATGTTTTCAGGATGTGTGCTTCTACTGTCTACTTCAATTAGCATGTCCTTGTACTTTAAAGGAAGCCTGTATTGAGACACTTCTGAACATCTGAATTGGCTGGCTGTCCTGCTAACCCAATGTCTTGAGTACTTCTAAATGCTTTTCTACCTATGGACATTGGAGGCTCCATTCACACTTATGCATTGCTGTAATGCACAGAGAATTGGGATGCCAACCATTCAGAAAGACACCCCAAAGGACAATACTGTAGATGCCCACAGTCTTCCACTGTAGCACACCACAATGTATATTTAGTTTGCACACACACACGCATACTTAATGTATGTAAATGAATATTAAAAGGTAGATGTAAACCCTAACTGAATGGCCCATTTAGGGTCTGTCTATGGGCTTTTGCTTGCATCAGACAAGATTTGCATTTCTTTACAAGTCAAAGGGAATGCTAAACCCACTTGAAGCAGGTAAGAAGGTCAACTGCAGGTCAAATAAACCTGCCCAGCAGCATCTCAAACTGATATCACTGACCCAAGTCCAAAGCCCGTCAACACAGGCATTTATAGTTTACTAAAGTACTGTGTATCAAACAACTTTTGTAAAATACATTTTTTCCATCCTTTTCTGCATCTCTGTGTTTCCTAATAGTGACAGCATGCCTGCATAATGTGCTTTAAAATGTCAATTTGTATTCTCCAAAGCAAACGGCAGTATATTGCACAGTCAGAGACAGTTTCCAATATGTATACCATACAGTCAGGATTCCTTTATTATACTGCTTAGTGATCTGTCTAGTGAGCTTGGTTATGTATACACAGCAGTTATAGCTACTTTGTTGGGAAAAGAATACTGGGCAAGCTATGGCTATACAGATGTTGGTCTGTTTGAGAAGTCAGCTGTACATCTACTTTAAGGCCCCTTTCACACTGGGGCGGTTTGCAGGCGATATTGCGCTAATAATAGAGCCTGCAAACCGACCCGAAACAGCCGCTGCTGTCTCTCCAGTGTGAAAGTCCCGAGGGCTTTCACACTTGAGCGGTGCGCTAGCAGGATGGGAAAAAAAAAAGTCCTGCTAGCAGCAGCTTTGGAGCGGTGTATTTACCGCTCCTGCCCATTGAAATCAAATGGGACAGCGCGGCTATACTGCCGGCAAAGCGTCTCTGCCGAGGCTCTTTGTGGTGGTTTTTAACCCTTTCTCGGGTGCTAGCGGGGGGGTAAAACTGCCCCGCTAGAGGCCGAATACCTACGGTAAAGCGCCACTAACAATAGCGGTGCTTTACCGCCGACGCCACCCCCGCCCCAGTGTGAAAGGGGCCTTAAATGCCTTCTATAAATGTATAAGTAAACCAGTCGGGCTTGGTTTAATGAATATTTTTTGGGGAAAGAAAAAGGAACTGAATGTACAACAACTCATAGGTCCCCAAACAAATGCATTTTAATTTCTTTTTAAAAAAAAAAAAAAAAATAAAAATAAAAAAGACAGACTGGGAGGCTTTTTTTTTTTCAATAAGTCTTTTTTTGCTTGCACAGATAAGAAAGGAGTTAAAGTAGACCTATGCTTTCTTTAATGGTAACGTAAAGCCAACGTATGCTGTCGATTGTATTGCTGAAATGGATGTAAATATGTGATTTATGTTGAAGAGAAGCATTGGAGCACAGACTGGTTAATCATCTCTTCTGCAGGGATCATGTGACCTTATGCCTTGGCTTTTAGCCATCTTTCTATTGCTTCAGAGTTTCTGCAGCAGCATTTTCTCTAAGCAAGGGAAGCATTTCAGCAATTTTTTTTCTATGGCAAGACTGTAAACATGGGCTGAAGTTAACATTTGAGTTTTGGTCCACTTTAATCCCTCCCATTAAAAAGAAGATGGGTGAAAAGCCAAGCCATGTTAATATTACATTTCATGTTACACATGGGGAAAAAAACAAAAAAACTGTAAAATCAATGGGGTAAATCGGTAAAAGCCTCCACAAAATTTGATGGAGATTAACTAAAATGCTCATTTTGTTTTGAATTTATGGGACTGTATTCACCTCTGATACAGTGTAAAAGCATTATGGAAATCCCAACTGCCCCATGTACAGATCTGCAAAAACACTCCAAAAAAGAAAAGTGGTCACTTTCCCAGTGACGGAAAATAAATGGGGGATCATTTCCTCCCAATAAATTAAAGATTCTATTGATCTATATAGAAAGTGAGTGGTGGTAACACTAGCGCAGAATGCATCACTGCACAGTCTGTGGCAAAGGGGGGCAGAATGATGGAGAACAAGATGTAGAGCAGCATCAACCGGTATTTCTTTATTAGCGACTTATTAACTTCGGAAGCCAAAAATGCCTTTGATGTATCCAGTCAATCCACTCTTTGCCTTCTGCTCCAGCTTGTCCTCCAGAGAAGGCAGCGTTACATGGTTTAAGGCCAAGTCAAAGAACAGAGGTTTACAAGGGACTGGATGGAAGTCTGGAGGAAACTGCACCAGACGGGCATGTTTGGTCACCAGAGAGGAGTCAAAGCAGAAGTTATCCAGACGATCTGAGAGAGGCTGTAAGGGATCAGAGGTGAGGAACAAGATCAGATGAAAAATTGGCAACAATTCAATGCACAGTGTATAAACTAGTTTTATTATTAACAGTTTATTGGTTTTGCATAGAGTAGGAAAAAATTAAAATGTGTCAGTTTTTTGCATTGTCTCTCATTGTTGAGCTTTCACTTTGCTTTATTATTACTAAAGTAAGAGGAAATCATAGATGATTTCCCAACCAGCTTGGGTTGAAGTGACAACTGCAAAATGTTGGATTTCTCATCACTCTTGTTTCCTGGTGACCATTGTCACTTGGACAAAGGGGGGGGGGGGGGGAATGGTATGGTTTCATTTTGGAGACAAACAGACCTGGGATTCTATTGCTATGGATTTTGTATATTCTTCCTTTTGTATAGTCCCCCCCCCCCCCCCCCCACATCCTCTGCCTCTAACCAGAGATTCCAGTAAGTTAATTGGCTTCCATCCAAGTTTATTCAATGGAGTGTACATACCTCCTGTCAATTCTGAAAGCCCACCAGGTAGGGTTCTGTGTGGGAGCAGCAGCTTTTGTCACAAAGAGAAATCCATTATTTTGGAGGTTAGGTTTTTATGGCTGAAATATTAAATTTCAGGTCCAAGTGTTAAACTAAGTGACAGGTAAAGACAACATTGGAGTTCAGGATTAAATGTCTGGGTTAAAACACAGGAGGTTAGATTTACGTGGTTCTAAAGGCTAAAGGTTTTTTTTTAACCTTAATGCATGCTATGCATAAAAGGTATAAAACCTTTTAGGGGACCTGTGGCTATGGGGCTTTTGTTAACGTCTGAGCTGCTTCTCTCACCATACAAGTCTCGTGCATTTCGAATTTGCCCATCAACACAAGCCTTTACTATTCCTTATAGAAAACAGGTGGACCTGCAGAGTAGTGCCTTCCTGGTCCTTCTAAATCCTATGAGAACCACTTTATATAAATTTAGTCTTTCAAAGCAATGTAAGGAAGGAGGTTTCAGTTATTACCAGCATGGGGCAACAAAAAATGTCAGTTCCCAGTACATAGCACCTCAATTAAAACTTTGCTGTAAATTTAGCAGTAAACATGAGAAAAATAATTTTGCTAAAGAAAGTCTTTTCTGAATAAAACTTGGGACCCCAGCAGGGGCTAAATGGTTTCCACTCAATATCCCTTTCAGGGGGGTTTACTAGCCCCACGACGTTCTTATATTACCCACTGACATACTAATACTGGACTTACCTTGTTGTCTTTTGTCTGAGAAGGAGAGACCTCTTCTGTGATGTCAGTGGAGTCTGTAACACAAAGTTAAAGCAAAATCTATTAGGCTTCTTGTCCTAACAAGGGATTAAGCGAGTGCCAATTGGCTGCCTATTCTATTAACAATCATGGAATTAGGACACATTTATGTCAACCTCCGATTTCTTTTAACGGCCATGCCGCTGCTAGATTTTAGCAGGTGAGCCTATTGTTTTCTAGTGATGGCTGTCAGAATGCACAAGAAAAATGGGATTTGTTTGCCTATAGAACCTTTTTCTTGGAGTAGATCACAGGACACAGGGTATCCTCATATCCATGACCATACGTTTATGCTGCCACCTTCAGGTGATTGGCCATTGGCAATAAAATATAAAATAAAGACAGAAAATCCTGTACTAGGGCATAAGCCCTCTCAGTTGAGCAAGGCTTAAGCTTTTGTAGCATGCCATGAACCACAAAGGAAGAGGGGTGGGATCCCAGTGTTCTGTGATGTACTCTAAAAATTCCATGTTTTTCATCATACATCTGAGGACACAGGGTATCTTCATATCCATGATGATCGGTATGTCCCAAAGCACTGAATATAAGGGAAAAGCAAAACGGCAACAAGCCCCAAACAAGTAAATCATCTACCGCAGCAGCTTGCAACACTTGCCAACCAAAGGTAGCATCCTTAGAGGCTTTAGCATTCACTTGGTAAAATTAAAAGTATGAACCAAAGACCAAGTAGCAGCTTTATGAACTTAAGCTACCAAAGCTTGATGACAAATAGCCCAAGAAGCACCAACACTGGTAGAATGAGCCATCAGCAAAAAGGGTGTAACCTTGCCCCTCAGACCATAATAGGTAATCAGACTAACAAATTGAAGTAGTCGACTTCAGGTATATCTCATCCAAGGTATGAAGAGCTTTGTCCCCCAGCATCTAAAGCTTGGGACAGAAAAAAAATGAAGCCTTGCCTAGCTGGGAGGGGTTATGCACCTATAGGCAGCAATATTCATACATAGGAACCTGTGTGATTAGCCTTTCTTCCCTCACAGTTCCTCGGGACTAACTTCGGAGTTGGATGCAGACAGCAGGAAAAAATACAGAAGTCAAATCACTTCACTGGAACTTTTACATTCTCTGGAGATTAGACCTGCGATAAACACCAGTTCTCCTACTCACCAAGTATGGCAGCTGCCTGCATGGAGTACTTCTCTGCATTCACCTGTTTTATGAGCTCCAGCACATCAGGTAAATCCTAAAGAAAAAGGAACTGGGTTAATGTTCAAGTAACGCACATATTCAAAACACATGCCTGTTTTGTGGAAAGTGACCATATTTTATACTAACAAAATATTCTGCAAAGCTGTTTTGGCATCCAGTAATGCGTTCATCAGATAATGAAAGTACCAGTTTAGACACCATGCAGTGATATGCCAATTGACCTCTACCTGCTTACATAACTACCAGCAGAAATGTGATGGACTCTGGAAAGAAGAGGCCCACTAATAGCTACACAATTGCTGTATGGGGAGACCTGATACTTTAGTAATTGTACAAATATGACCCTAAGGCCTGAGTTAACTTACAAGATGATCCTTTAACCACTTTAATACTGGGTACTTTCACCCCACTTCCTGCCCAGGCCAACGTACAGATTTCAGCACTATTGCAATTTGAATGACAATTGCGCGATCATGAAACACTGTACCCATAAGAAGTTTTTATCATTTTTTCCACACAAATAGGAGCTTTCTTTTGATGGTATTTAATCACCACTGGGTTTATTTTTTGCTAAACAAAAAAGACAACCCCCCCCCCCACCCAAAAAAATATGAAAAAAATTAAATAAAAACCACACTTTTTTCACTCGTTATAAAATTATGCAAATAACCTCTCTAAAAATTTAGGTCAAACTGTATTCTGCTACATTTCCTTGGTGAAAATAACCTAAATCAGTGTTTATTATTTAGTCTGTAGGAAAGTTAGAGAGTCCATAAACTTTATATATATATCTGAAAATCGATCATTGCTGATGTACTGACGGCCTATCATTTCTTGAGGCCGCAAATACCAGGACAGTACAAACATTCCCCAAATTGCCCCCTTTTGGAAAGTAGACATTTAGTAAGATGCATGGAGAGTTTTTTTTACGTTGTAATTTTTTTCAAAAAATGAAACAGGAAAATGTTTTTTTTTTTTACATACTGTCACAGCTTTATTATATAACTGCCGACAGTATGTAAAAAATAAATAAATGAATAAATAAATATATATTATTCAAATCTAATTACATTTTTTCACCGGTTTTTTTTTAACACACTGACCAGAGCAATACAGTGTTACCATAGTAGCACTGTACTACTCTGGTGAAGTGATCAGATTTTTTTTTTTTCAATAGGATGATTGCACATTGGTAAAAGGAACCATTTTTACTGAATGAAACAGATTCATTCAGTGTTTTTTGTTGTGAGTAGCTGCAATTGGCCAAAGCTAATTACATGGTATAGATGGGCTGCGATTGACCCTGTCTGTACCATGCGATCACTGTGACCAATCACAGCTAGCAACACACTTGTATACAATGTGTACAAGCCATCCATTGTTTACCATTTTCATGTGATCTGCTATGATTGGTCACAGCGACCATGTTACTGGCAGTGGGCCGGTATAGCGAGCAGTCATCGGCTGTGTCCGATGACAGATCTACAGCCCAGTGAGCAACGCCTTCTGGAGGACATCATATGATGTCCACTCTGGACGAGGAAAGGCCCGTCTGGCCCTCAATCTGCTCTAGGCCAGGTGTTAAAGCCCACATGAACTTTCAGCTTAAAATCAGCTAAATACATTCAAAAAGCATAAAAACAAAAAAGGTGTACATAGTCCTAAAGTCCGTTTTCTTTGAAAAATTTGCCACAGCCTTGGTAGAAAAGCTTATCTCTTGCCATAAAGTTGCAAGGAAGGACCCTTTGCTCTCTATGGAAAAGCAGAATTCTGCGTGCTGAGCCAGGGCTCTCCAATCAACAAGGAGCACAGACTTGGAGCATGGAACACTTTTTATGCACCTGTACTGTACTTATCCAAGTTTTACTGAAGAAAAGGTACATATTATTTGAGGCATACAGAGAGACATGCCTCCAGTGGGCTTTAGGGGCCAGAAGAGTTGGTTGAAGCTTAGCAGCTAGGCATTTAAAAATCTAGTTGGGGGGAAAAAAAAAAAAAAAAAAAACACAAGTCAATTTAGTTCAACCAATAAAATACATTACAATATTACAGTCTAGGTGCAGCAGAAAGACTACCCCTGCCAACATATGGATATAGGTAAAGCGCTAGATAAGAAAAGCAGGTACCTTCAGACTGCCCTTAGATGAACCAGCCTGGACTTCTTTTGCATATTTCAGCACACGATCATAGAGAACTAGGGCTTCACTCCACTTCTTCACCAGAACATAGGACTGAGCAATAAAGAAGCACCTGCAAACAAAACGGCATTGAGTTACTTTTGAGGCAGATTAAGGTCACTTTCACACTGAGGCGTTTTAAACGGCCTCTTCTGCAGCCCCAATGTGAAAGCTTTCACACTGGGGCGTTGTCCTTGCAGGAAAGGAAAAAAAAAAGTCCTGCAAGCAGCATCGTTGGGGCGGTGTGGGAGTGGTGTACACACCGCTCCCTCACCACCCCTGCCATTTAAATCAATGGCTAGCGTTGCCGAAGCGCCTTTGAACCCTTTTCGGCCACTAAAACTACGTTAAAGCGCCGCTAAAACTAGCAGCACTTAACTGCTACTGCCCCCACCGTCCCAGTGTGAAAGTGGCCTAAAGGAGTTTAGAATCTACTTAAATTAAATGAAGATAATTTCAGCATATAATTAGTTATTTAAAAAAAACGCATCTCCAATTTGTTGGCTGAAGAGTCTTAAAATTGGTTGAAAAGGGCAAAGTTTTTTTATGTTCATGCATTCAATGCAGTGTAGTGCAGCTCCCCTAAAACTTACTTTAGCCCTATCCTGTTCCAGCGATGTGCACGAGAGCCAAGGCTCTCCCTCCTCATTGGCTGAGACATGGCAGTGGGAGCCATTGGGTCTGCTGCGGTCAATCACAGCCAGTGAGGAGGGAGCAGGGGGCGGGACTGGGCCACACTCTGTATGTCCGATAGACACAGAGGCAGCTCGGGATCAAGCATGCACGAGTGCCCCCAGAGCAAGCAGCTTGAGCTTGCTCTGGGGCAATCAGCAAGGGGAAGGGGCCAGAAGCACCAGCAGGGGACCCGAGAAGGAGGATTGGGGCTGCGCTGACCATTGCACAGAGCAGGTAAGCATGATGCGTTTATTTTAAAGAAAGGAAAAAGGGAATCTTTAGAGCAGTTTTAACTGCTTTAACAAAAAATTTCTGTCTAGAAGGGACATGTACTGATGGTTTTGAATGCAATACACAATCCACTGCAAGCATATAGAGCATTAGGACTCACAGGAACTAAATGATTTATTCTAACCTGTATGCTTTGTACACCAGAGTCTTCAGTGCAATCTCCTTCTGGAAACTTTGGTCTTCCTCCAAACCAGGCAACTGGGTCAGCTCAGCAAGATTCTGTGTTGGAAGAAGCAGAGCAAGAAGCTGGTTTACAGTTTTGCAGTTGGTATCGGCAATGTAAATGCATTTCCTTCCCAGAGACTGAAGATCAAATATGCCACAGACTTGGTTCAACGACAATACAATGTAATGCTTTTGGTAAAAGCACACATCCACCTTATGATCTTCAGCCTATACCAGGCTTACTGTCAAGATTTTTTTTGGTTATTTTTTTATTACCTCTCTATACTCCTTTTACAATTTGTTTCCCTTTTCAGGCCTTGTTACTGCTTGCACACATGCATTTTAAATTGTTTTTAGAGGGTCCCAGGAGCCTCATATCACCCCAACATCAGGCTGTAAAATTGAGATGAGCTTCGTCCCATATCTCCCTAATGGTTCATCAATATAACAGGTGGCATCCAGGGATGAATTGATCTTTCCTGCCCACGGCCAGGTTATACCCAGCCTAACATGCTGACACTGGAAATGAAGGGGTAGAGAAAGAATTTGCCTACTTCATTTCGGTATACCTGAATCTTAGGACTAGAAGAGAAAAACAAACATTTGCCCCGTTCTGCCAGCAGTTCGGTTTTAAAGGAATGGTGCCAGAGTGGCTGAAGCCAAGTACACAATTCTCCCTACAGCCAAAGAACAAGCATAGACAGCAACACTGAGCAATTAGGACAGATTGCACTAACAAAGAATGCGTTAAAGTGGAACTAAAGAGTCTGAATAAAAAAATAAATAAATAAATAAAAAAAAAAAAAAACCACCGTAAAATCCTTTTCTCTTGAGGAGTTCATTGACGGACACAGCTCCATTCTCTTGACCGTAGGGTTATATCTTCCTCCTTTCAGGAGAGACTAGGCAGAACATGCATTGCATGTGAAAAAACTAGAACTATACAGTTCCGCCCAAGGGGCGGTCCCTCTGATATAACCCCTCAGCCTGCCTCCTGCAGCTCAGTACGTCAACAAGCAGTATAACGTAATCAAAAGGAGGGGTGGGTGCTGTGTCCGTCAATGAACTCCAGAGAAAAGGATTTTACGGTGAGTACAAAAATCCTATTTTCTCTTTCGTTCATTGACGGACACAGCTCCATTCTCTTGACCGTAGGGGCGTCCCCAAGCAGTGTCATAACGAGGGGTGGGAACAGCAAAACAGAACTTCACCCATAACCAGAACTGCTCCCCAAAACGGAGGAGTTACTCTCTGAAACAACCGCAGTAGAATCTGCGGGCGACAAATGCAACAAACTGCATGGACAACAACAACATGAACTTTGTCCAACAAAAGAAAAGAATGTAAATTGCAACATTACACGGCCGCCTGCAAAACTTTGCGGCCAAAGCAAGCATCCGAAGATGCGCTTACATCAACCTTGTAGAACTTGGTAAAGGTGTGAACGGACGACCAAGTCGCCGCCTTACACACTTGGGAAACTGACGCTTGATGTTGGAAAACCCAAGAAGTCCCAATTGCCCTAGTGGAATGGGCTGTGACAGGAAAGGGGGGCACCTGCCCCTTCAAGGCGTAAGCCTGGACCACGATCTGTCTGATCCACCTGGAAATGGTAGTCGACGAGACTGCTAGCCCTTTTTTTGGACCAGCCACCGAAACAAACAGTGAATCTGACTTCTGAAAGGGAGCCGTGGCAGACAGATATACTCTTAGATCACAGACCACGTCCAGGGAATGGAGGGCCACCTCTTTAGGATGTGTCGGCTTAGGACACAGAGATGGTAACACAGTGTCTTCATTGAGGTGGAAGGCCAAAACCACCTTAGGCAAAAAAGAAGGTTGCGGACGCAACACCAACCTATCCCTGTGGATAATCAGATAGGGCAACTTGCAAGACAAGGCCGCCAGCTCTGAAACCCTCCTGGAAGATGTAATAGCCACTAAAAAGACCACCTTCTGAGACAGGGTCAACAAGGGATCTTCAGGTGAAAGTTGTCCCTTAACGGTGCTCAAGGCCAACTTCTGGTCCACTCCTCGTAAGAACAGCAGGACTTTAGCCACCGAATAAGTACGTGGGCGCCACCCCATCTCCTCACACATGATATATCTTCCGGGAAGAAGATTTCTTTGCCCTCAGCATAGTGGAAATGACAGAGTCCGACAGACCTCGGTTCCTTAGCACCTGGCATTCAGCAGCCACGCCGTTAAAGCCAGCAACGGTAAAGCAGGATGAAGCATTGGATCTTGCGATAGGAGGTCCTCCCGCACCAGCAACTGCCAAGGAGCATCGGCCACCAGGCGTATCAGGTTGGCGTACCAAGGACGCCGAGGCCAATCCGGGGCAATCCGTATGACTGGGATCCCCTCGGCTCTCACTCTGCAGAGCAGACGTGGTAACCGTTTGAGCAGAGGAAAGGCGTAAATCAGCCGGTACTGCTCCCATGCAGCCACCAACGCGCCTGACGCGTCCGTCCAAGGATCTTTTGTCCTGGACACGAACCTCCGCACCTTTCAATTGAGCCGAGAGGCCAGAAGGTCCACATCAGGTGTGCCCCACCGCAGGCAAAGAAGCCTGAACACCTCCGGATGCAGAGCCCATTCTCCTGGGTCCAGCATCTGACGACTTACATAGTCCGCCTGCTCTACTCCCGGGATGTATATAGCCGACAGGGCCGGTACATGTCGCTCTGCCCGCCGAAGGATGTGAGCGACCTCCCGTGCTGCGGCCAAGCTTCTCGTTTCTCCTTGATGGTTGACATATGCCATCGCCGTGGCGTTGTCCAACTGGATCCTGATCGGACGTCCTTGTAGTCTCATCGACCACGTGGAGAGGCATAGCCTGATCGCTCGAAGCTCGAGCACATTGATCGGTAACTGGGATTCCTCCCTCGACCAGAGGCCCTGTGTCGATTGTACTCCCAATACTCCACCCCAGCCGGTCAGGCTGGCGTCCGTTGTGATCACCGTCCAATGAAGAGGTAGGAACGATTTCCCGGACCGAAGGGCCGGAGATCTCAGCCACCAGAGAAGAGAGTCCCTGACTAACTGGCTCACCCGAATCTGTCGATCCAGGGATAACAGAGATTTGTCCCATTTCGACAATATCTCCCTCTGCAAAACTCTGGTGTGAAATTGGGCGTACTATACCGCCTCGAAGGAAGCCATCATAAGGCCCAGAACTCGCATGCAGAAACGCAGCGACGACCACCTGCAGCTCCTCAACTGCTTCACCCCGGTCCTGAGAGTCTGCAGCTTGTCTGAACGGAGAAACACTCTCACTTTCACGGAGTCCAGCAGTAAGCCTAGGTACTCCATACAGTGAGTCGGCACTAGAACCGACTTCTTGAGGTTCAACACCCACCCAAACTCTTGTAGAGTGTGCATGGTGATCACCACATCCTCCCTTAATTCTGAGGCGGAAGCTACTCTCAGAAGAAGATGATAGTCTAGGTAACCCACGATTGCGATCCCACGTTGCCGCAACAACGACAAAATTGGAGCCAATACCTTGGTAAAGACTCGGGGTGCTGAAGCCAGACCAAAAGGGAGTCACAAACTGGTAGTGGTCTTCCCCTACTGCAAATCGCAGAACCTCTGATGCCTGAGGCATATGGGTATGTGCAGGTACGCATCCTGGATAGCCAGAGACGCCAGAGAGTCCCCCTAATGGAGTGCAGCGACTATGGAGCAAACTGATTCTATTCTGAACCTCTGTACTTTCACAAAGCAATTGAGGGCTTTTTAGGTCCAGGATTGGACGTACCCCTTCCTTTTTGGGGACTACAAAACAGATTGGGATAAAATCCCTGAAACCTTTCAGTTTCTGGAACAGGCATTATCACCCCGCGGCTGAGCAGGTCCCTTACTGCCCCAAACAGGGCCTCCCGGCGAGCCGGGGAGTAAGGGTATGCTGGAGGGAAAAAAAAAATCTGTTTGGTGGCCAAGAGAGAAACTATCTTGTAACCCGATAAAATCAGTTCGCAGGCCCATTTGTTGGACAGCTGAGAGGCCCACCAAACTGCAAACTCCCGAAGGCGACCCCCCACGTGTGTTGGGCGGGGGCAAACCTTCATGCGGTAGCGCTTTTGCTTGCGAGGCCAGGGAAGCTTCTGTCCCTCAGTAGTCACCCCGTCAGACGGAGCGTTTACCTGAGGTCCCGGGCGGACAAAAAAGGCTCTTTTGAGCGGAAGAGGAGGCCCCTTGTGCCCGCACGCCGTCTCCACCCTGGCAACGAACGATTCAAGGTCCGCGGACAAAGCATCCAAAGGCACCGCACTATTTGCAGGTGACCCCGTTGCAATTTCAGGGAGATCTGGGGAAGAAATACCTGGTTCTGACGCTATGCTGACCCTTCCTGTCTGGCACCCTTGGGACTTAGGACAAGGTGTATAGTCCCACCCTCCAAGCTGCTACAGACTGAGGGGGACTCACCACCCTGACCGGAGAGCCATGCTGCTACTGCTGGCAGCATCCCCCACGGGGGGGGGGGGGGGAGCAGGGACAGGGAGAGAAGAAAGGGAGAAGGACCCCCTAATCGACCTCCCAGGGAATGCCAGCTGGTCAGTCCTACTGAGACAGGAAGAGCTGTACTTACCCTCCGGGCGAGCTGGGGGCCACCCATCACAGACCCACACCCGAGCAGTACGGAGTGGCTGCGGGCCACGACACACTGTGGCAAAGACATCTATAGTCCGGTCATATGTGTGCCCAGGAGCTTACCGGCAGCCCCTGGAGCCTGAGCGGCATGTCGTGGCTGACCCAGTGCATAGCTAGGGCCTGCACACGCTCGATGGCCAGGCTGGGGAGACTACAAGGATCTATATTTATCCAGCCTGTCACCCAGCCGGCTGTTGATAGTAGATCACAGGATCTTAAAATCTTGCACAAAAATGCATAATCCAGAAAAAAACCCCAGGACCAATGGTCCAGATAGGGAGCCTAGGTCCTTCTCCTTTGCTAGGAAAAAAAAAAAAATTTGAGCTGCAGGAGGCAGGCTGAGGGGTTATATCAGAGGGACCGCCTCTGATATTCTAGATATAGAATATAGAGTGCATCTTCCTTCAAAGCAGCCGATACATAATGAATATGGATGAGCTTGATGTTCGGGTCGAACATACGTTCGACTCGAACATCCCCCTTTTGTCGAAGAGCGAACATTATGGGGCATTCGTCGCAAATCTGAGCACTGCAGAACGCCCCATAATGCAGTGCCTTGCTGTAGGATGATTGGCCAAAGCATGCACCTGACCTGCATGCTTTGGCCAATCACAGCAAACACAAAGAGAGCCATAATTGGCCAAAGGCAGGCTGCCTTTGGCCAATCATGGCTCAGGGGAACAAGTCCACACCCCACACTATATAAGGCTACTTACACGGCGGCCTTGTGTGGTGCTGTTGGCGTGGACAGAGAGCCAATTTGATTTAGATTAAGCAGGCAAATTATTTCGTTAGTGCCAGTGTATTTGATAAAAAAAAAAAAAATTTCACAGCAGGGCCCATTCCTGTGCCCACCAAGAGTAACTATGAGGGCTTACAAATTGCCGGGACCCGAAAATACATTACAGCCGCAGGTAGTTTTAAATGACATTTTTCCCTTTAGAAATGTCATTTTGCTGTGGTATTGTTCTAAAAACACAGGAAAAATGCGCTACTTTAAAGGAGACCCCCCAGGCATGATATTTAAAGGAATATTTCATTTTTATTGTTTCACTTTATGCATTATTAAAATCACTGCTCCCGAAAAAACATCTAACGTTTTCTTGCATTGATACAGGACCCGGGTCCCCAAACATTTTTTATGGCAATAACTTGCACATAAGCCTTTAAAATTAGTACTTTTGATTGTTCATGTTCCATAGACTTTCACAGTGTTCAAACAAATTTTTTGCCGGTTCGCATGTTCTGCTGCGAACCGAACGGGGCGCGTTTGGCTCATCCCTAATAATGAAGGCATCATTTAGGTGGACCTTCCTCTGGTCCTAGGCTGCTACCTCTCCGATTGTGGCAAAGAGAGCACTCAGCTCATGATAAACTCTAGGATGGGTATTGATAAATGATTTGCACTTGGCACTCCTCAATCTTCCTCAGTACTATGTTATGGAAAGCAGCAGGACTCTACTAAAAAGGGTAAGCATTCAATAGAAACTTGTACTAAAAAAAAAAAAAAAAAAAAAAGTTTAAAAGAATGCCATCATTAAACTGCTACTGCATTGAAAACTCAATAAATATATTTAACAAGAAACTGCTACTGCAAATGCTAGATGTCAGTTTCCCAACTAGGGTAAGGAAACAAAACATAGATCGGAATAGCACTTTGTTTTTGTAGATAAAAGAACATTTTCACTCTTATTAAACATCATTGTGTTGCATCCACAAGACCATTACTACATGAAAATAATGCTAAATTGCTGCGGGTGCAGCAACAGCTCAGCTCTGTCTCACCTGCAAGATGATATCATAAAGCCTGATAAGGTCCTGTGGTCGTGGGTTCCTTTTGCCATCTTCTTCAGCCTGTGGCTGGCGGAGTAGGGCCTTTTGAAGAGCGCTTGCCATACTCTCATTACGATGGATGGCTGTGGACAGCTTGATGTAGGATAAGTAGCTACAAAGACACAATTGTATAGAAGCTGAATGAACTGTTCATTAAACCCTTATTTTTATGGCACCATTATTAGGGGGAAATTAAGGATGAAAGCAATTCTGTCGCAGAAGGGCAAGTCTCCAGGATTCAGAAATTCCTTACAGTAATTAGGTATCAGGTTATTTCAGCCCCCCCTTTTACTGAGATAATTAAAAACAAGTTCTGCCTAATATTAAGTAAATTCCTGCACCTGATTGCTTCAGACTTCTCCAATTGAGTTCCTAAAGCCCTGTACACACTAATCAGAAGAATAATGCTGTACCAGGCACGATCGTTAGATTTTCGTATAGTATGTACACAATCCTCAACATCCGACTCAGACTTTGCAAATGACGTGAACAGAAGGAACTATTTTGCTTAATGTGTACTGAAAAATCACACGAAAAACGGATGAGAAATATCAGATACAAACAAAAAAAACAAACAAAAAAACTTTGTCGTACGAGAATCTTCCTAAATTTCTATCCTCTGTTCCAACTTGGATGTGAAACACTGAGAAAAAACAGCCGATCGTTCACCTGATTTTTTTATAGTGTGTATCCCACTTAATGCTTGAAAACACACTAGCAGAGTTACCATAATTTATATTATATATATATATATATATATATATATATATATATATATATATATATATATATATATATATATATATATATATATATATATATATATATATATATATATATATATATATATATATATATATATATATATATATATACACACATACACACATACACACATACACACATACATATACACACATACATACATACACACACACTTTCAAAATTGAATAGAAAAACAAAGTATAACAGCAGAATATTCACACTAGGACCAAAGCCTATTCCTGTAAGGGAGGAGACATGTCACCCTTCTTTTGACTAAACAAACTCCATTCTTCGGTGCCCCAGCCCCCCCCCCCCCCCCCCAGGAGAAAAACACAGAAGTTACCTGTGCAAGTACTGTAGGGTAGAGACTTTGCCAGTTTCACCATCAATGACAGCATCTCTATGTCTCTGTAAAGGAATAAAATGTCCATCCACAGTAAACACTGTTTAGGTGCACAATACAATACTTTTTATATGTTGGAATAAATACGTACAGTAAACAGACTTCTAGTTACAAAGGATTTCTTTGTTGCAATCAAACATGAACTGGAAAGTCTAACAAACTGACAGAACATTTATAACATTATAGAGCACACTTAACCACTTGCCGACCAACTGCAGTCATTATACGGCGGCAGGTCAGCTCGTTCCCACAAATCGCCGCAGCTGTACGTTGGTCTGTTTTACAGCTATAGCAGGCACGCGCCTGCTGCACGGCGGGGAAGCTGATGCGCGTGGCCGGCAGCCGCGATGTCCGGCGTCCACCCACAATCTCTCCAGAGAGCCAGAAAGGGGGTCTGTCAATGTAAACAAAAACGGATCCCCGTTCTGACAGGGAAGTGCAGAGTAAATAGTCTGTTCCTGGTAATTAGGAACTGCGATCTTTCTGTAGTCCCAGTCAGTCCCCTACCCCCACAGTTAGAAACACCTCCCAGGGAACACATTTAACCCCTAGATCACCACTGGTGTTAACCCCTTCCCTGCCAGTGTCATTTATACCAGTAATCAGTCCATTTTTATAGCACTGATCGCTGTAAAAAATGTCACTGGTCCTAAAGTGTGTCAAGTGTCTGATCTGTCCGCTGCAACGTCACAGTCCTGCTAAAAATCTGATCACTGCCATTACTAGTATTAAAAAAAAATGAAAAAAAAATTATAATATAATAAAAATGCCATAAATCTATCCCCTATTTTTTCAAAAATTGTCAGGATTTTTAGGTTTATAGCACAAAAAATATAAACTGCAGAGGTGATCAAATACCACCAAAAGAAAGCTCCATAAATAGGGGGGGGGGGGGGGGGGGGACGTAAATTTTGTTTAGGCACAGTGTCGTAGGACTGTGTCAGTTACAGCGACGCAGTGCCGTATCACAAAAAATGGCCTGGTCCTTAAGTGGTTAAAGTGGAATGTTAGTTTCGCTTTAACCAATGGCATTAATAAGTAGCTATGAACATACAATATTATGCAGCTACCATAACGGATTTTGCTTTGTTTAAGAAAGTATATTTCTTAGGAAAAAAAAATTAAAATAAAAATAAAAGTTGTGTCATGTGACCACACATCGAGTCTTACTGATAAGGACACTGTGCAGACACACTGGGGTTGATTTATTAAAACTGAAGCACTCAAAACCTGGTGCAGCTGTGCATGGTAGCTAGTCAGCTTCTTAAATTAAGAATATTGAAGAATAATAAAAATTCCTCTGGGTGACCCATGTACAGTTGTGCTCATAAGTTTACATAACCTGGCAGAATTTATGATTTCTTGGGCATTTTTCAGAGAATATGAATGAGAACACAAAAACTTTTCTTTCACTCATGGTTAGTGTTTTTATCTGAAGCCATTTATTATCAATCAACTCTGTTTATTCTTTTTAAAATCATAATCACAACAGAAACTACCCAAATGACCCTGATCAAAAGTTTACATATCCCAATTCTTAATACCGTGTATTGCCCCCTTTAACATCAATGACAGATTGAAGTCAGATGGTAGAGCTGCCCATTTCTCTTGGCAAAAAGCCTCCAGTTCCTGTAAATTCTTGGGCTGTCTTGCATGAACTGCACATTTGAGATCTCCCCAGAGTGGCTCAATGATATTGAGGTCAGGAGACAGATGGCCACTCCAGAACTTTCACTTTATTCTGCTGTAGCCAATGACAGGTCGACTTGGCCTCGTGTTTTGGATCATTGTCATGTTGGAATGTCCAAGTATGTCCCATGCACAGCTTCCTGGCTGATAAATGCAAATGTTCCTCCAGTATTTTTTGATAACATACTGCATTCATCTTGCCTTAAAATTGACCAAATTTTCTGTGCTCACACATCCCCAAAACAATCAGTGATCCACCTCCGTGTTTCACAGTAGGAATGGTGTACCTTTCATCCCCTGATGAGACGATACGGGTCGGGATTGGAGCACTGGGTACACCCACAGTCTGACGGCAGGAGACAAGCTCGGCGCTCGTAGATGATTTTATCTGATTGTTCATCATTAATGTGAGTTTGGCTTTTAATCTCTTACGAATAAATATGCCTTACATATGGGATTATACTATGAGTACTCTCTTCTTATATGCACACTAATATCCATTGAGCATACACCTGGCAAAAACCTGGGAGCTGGAGCAGATTGGACCGAGGACCCCTCTCAAAGGGCATACGAACTCGGCGATCATGGATTGACGCCTATGCTCCTTTATGTAAAACTGAGTGCATCACTTTGTAATCCGCCCCCGTCCCATGGTGTTTATCACAGTATCACGCTACATACTATTCTTTGTATTTCTCCATATGATCCAACATCTACTACTGGGATTGTCCAAGCAACACACAGGAGATCATCATATCATTTCATCTATTACCTCTATCTGTGACCAATATATGCTGTATACCTTACAGCAGTAAGGTGAGCTGCTTGCAGACACAGAGGTGCCATCACTGAAGATTTTAGTTTGAACACTTGTGTTGCTTTTTTTGGTGGTGGGATTCATCGGTTGTTTTCTTACACTGACTTTTGCTATTTTGATTTTATCACCATATGGACTTTTTGCGAAGTTTATTTTTTACCAATACTGTTCTGGACTTATTACGTGTATTTACATGTGCATTCACCCAGGTCTATGTGGCATATGTTTAGTATTTAATATATGTGTCACACATGTTCATCTTTTTTGTTTGATTATACCGTACTAGGTATTATGCGATGCATTAAGAGGCTTTTGTTATACCAAGCACATTTTGACATTGGCACTTATATTACACATTAGCACATATTTACATTACATTTTGTCCTTTGTTGTTCCTCCACATTTTTTACTAGCATTCTTTTTGTAGCACCCCCTTCTTTTCTCTCCCCTCTTTTTTGTAGTCACACAGCGCAAACACCATCACTACCCTATTATTCACCTTCTGCTTGGATCAGATTTTTAAGTTTTTGCAGCAGTGCCCCCTAGATTAGCTTGTTTGGACAGCACGGGAGTCATACACATATACCTTTCATCATAGGCTTTGTTGACTCCTATCCAAAATGTAGTGTTTATTGCTGTGGCCAAAAAGCTAAATTTTTGTCTCATCACTCCAAATGACTTTATGCCAGAAGGTTTGAGGCTTGTCTGAGCCGTTTAGCGTATTTGTAAGTGGGATACTTTGTGGCATTTGCATGGTAATGGTTTTCTTCTGGCGACTTGATCATGCAGCCCATTTTTCTCCTTAGTGTGCATCTTGAAACAGCCACACCACATGTTTTCATAGAGTCCTGTATTTTACCTGAAGTTGTGTGTTTTTCTTTGCATCCCAATTTCCCTGGCAGTTGTGGCTGAAATATTAGTTGGTCTACCAGACCGTGGTTTGGTTTCAATTTTCCATTTCTTGATTCGAGTTTGAACACTGCTGATTAGCATTCTCTTTTATACACACACAAGATCACAGGTGAGGATGGTTACCTTTAATAGCCATTTGAAACCCCTTTGTGTCAACTTGTGTGCATGTTATCAGGCCAAAATCACCAGGGTGTGTAAACTTTTGATCAGGGTAATTTGGGTAGAAAGAAATCATAAATTCTGCCAGGGTATGTAAACTTATGAGCACAATTGTACATTGCAGACATTTTAACAAATTTTGTTGCAGATTCCTACATTTTTTATTCTGAAGAATTAGCTGTTTGTTTTTCTGTGTCCATGTGGAAAGTGAATCTAATGGGAGTGATTGGATAATTATCAGTCAGCTGCTTCACTTGCAGGGTCTGCATCCCTTTAGATGGGTTTCCCTTTGGAAGTAGCTCACCAAAAGTGCCTTTTTTTTGCAGGGATGCCCAAAATCAGACTTGAATTTTAGTGCAGACTTCTGGGAAAAACAATAAGCCAGTCACAGAAAAGGACATACAGTATCTCACAAAAGTGAGTACACCCCTCACATTTTTGTAATAATTTTTATTATATCTTTTTATGTGACAACACTGAAGACATTACACTTTACAGCTGGTATAACAGTGTAAATTTGCTGTCCCCTCAAAATAACTCAGTTATTAATGTCTAAACCGCTGGCAACAAAAGTGAATACACCCCTAAGTGACAATGTCCAAACTGGGCCTAGAGTGTCAATATTTTGTGTGATTACCATTATTTTCCAGCACTGCCCAACACTCTTGGTCAGGGGTCTTTAAACTATGGCCCTCCAGTGGTTCAGAAACTACAATTCCCATCATGCTTAGTCATGTCTGTAAATGTCAGTTTTACAATGCCTCATGGGATGTGTAGTTCCGCAACAGCTGGAGGGCCGTAGTTTGAGGCTCCCTGCTCTTGGTTATTGAGTTCACAGGTTGCCACTTGAGTCCTCTTCCACTCCTTGACGACATCACAGATCTGGTGGATGTTAGAGACGGTGCACTCCTCCACCTTCTGTTTGAGCATGCTCCACAGGGTTTAGGTCTGGAGACATGCTTGGCCAGTCCATCACCTTTACCCTCAGCTTCTTTAGCAAGGCAGTGGTCGTCTTGGAGGCGTGTTTGGGGTCGTTATGTTGGAATACTGCCCTGCGGCCCAGTCTCCAAAGGGAGGGGATCATTGCTCTCCTTCAGTATGTCACAGTACACGTTAGCATTTATTGTTCCCTCAATGAACTGTAGCTCCCCAGTGCCAGCAGCAGTCATGCAGCCCCAGACCATGACACACCCACCGCCATGCTTGACTGTAGGCAAGACACTTGTCTTTGTACTCCTCACCTGGTTGCCGCCACACATGCTTGACACCATTTGAACCAAATAAGTTTCTCTCGGTCCCATCAGACCACAGGACATGGTTCCAGTAATCCATGTCCTTAGTCTGCTTGTCTTCAGTAAACTGTTTGCGGGCTTTAATTTTGCATCATCTTTAGAAGAGGCTTCCTTCTGGGATGACAGCCATGCAGACCAATTTGATGCAGTGTGCCGCGTATTGTCTGAGCACTGACAAGCTGACCCCCCCACCCCTTCAACCTCTGCAGCAATGCTGGCAGCACTCATGTGTCTATTTCCCAAAGACAAGACAAGACGTCATATCCACACTACCTCTGGATATGATGCTGAGCAGGTGCGCTCAATTTCTTTTGTCGACCATAGCGAGGCCTGTTCTGAGCAGAACCTGTCCTGTTTAATCGATGTATGGTCTTGGCCACCGTGTGCAGCTTGGGTCTTGGCAATCTTCTTATAGCCTAGGCCATCTTTATGTAGAGCAAAAATTCTTTGTTTCATATCCTCAGAGTTCTTTGCCATGAGGTGCCATGTTGAACTTCCAGTGACCAGTATGAGAGTGAGAGCGATGACACCAAATTTACCACACCTGCTCTCCATTCACACCTGAGACCTTGTAACACTAACGAGTCACATGACATCGGGGAGGGAAAATGGCTAATTGGGCCGAATTTGTACATTTTCACTTAGGGATGCACTCAATTTTGTTGCCAGTAGTTTAGACATTTTAATGGCCGTGTGTTGTTATTTTGAGGTGACAGCAAATTTACACTGTTATACAAGCTGTAGATTCACTACTTTACATTGTAGCAAAGTGTCATTTCTTCAGAGTTGTCACATGAAAAGATACAATATATTTACAAAAATGTGAAGGGTGTACTCACTTTTGTGAGATACTGTATCTGTGTACAAATCGTCTCCAGGTTGCCATATTGCATTTTACATTTTTACTTGCCATTTCTACTTCTGAAAGTGAGGTTACCCTTTAAGGCTCATCAGAAGTAGTAAGCCGCTTTTGTCACAAAAAGGATTGTATGGCTCACCTGTTCAGATCGAAGCTCCTCTCGTACTCCCTGGATAGCATCTCTACACTCACTCAGCACAGATTCAAACAACCTTTCTTTGGTCTCCTCATCTTCAGCCTAAAAGAAAGACATGGTTTACAGCAGAAGAATTAAAACAGAGAATCCTCTGCTTCTATACAGCCTTCCTATAAAGCATTGCTAGAAAATGGTAGTAGGATAACCAGCATTTTTACTCCTTTGTTTCCATTCAAATCTAACACATTGGAACTGATCTACAAAAACTACAGCAAAAATAAAACCTGAAACCTAGAGCAACTGAATCATCCTAGAAAAATGAAGCATGCAAACCATTTACCATGAGCTAATACACCATTCCTTTTGCTCCAGTATTCATATATTCATTACACAAGCCTCCAGACATACAGAACTAAATGTTGATTGCTCTTCAGAGGGTAAAACTAGTGTGAATGCGCCGCAAGGGTTAAAAAGGGAGTTAGCAGAGACAGGAAAGGGACAGAACACAGACCTCAAGGATTCTTTTCTCCCTGTCACAGAAGTCTCTGTAATAAACATGATTTTTGCTGATATAAATCAATGTATGAGGTTTGTGTGTGCTGTCCACCTGATGCTGAGGATCCAACAGCCTGGTAATTACAGCATAAATAACTTTTAAGAGCTCTTTTGTCCCCCTCTGGAGAAAACCGTCTGAACTAAACCACAAACCTATCACTTCATGTAACAAAATAAGGAAAGAAATTGCGCTAGGTGTGTGTTAAAAAAAAATCATAAATTACTGAAAACTGAAACTGTGAAGGATATCCTGCTGCTAAGCACTATAACCCTGATATGGGGCACAGAAAGATAAATATATAGAAAAGTGCAGCACGGGATAGTAAACCAATGGTTTTACCAAATGAACATAATATATAAAATTTACATTAAAGTGACACGTGTATCATAATCAAAAATATCCAGTGAAATAAACCAAGTTAAAAAAAAAAAAAAAAAAAAAAAGTATCAGGTGAAAAATAAAAAAAAATGAATCCATAAATTTATGTGTTAAAGAAATTATGTGCATTAATGTGACAAAGTTCATAAGTGAAGGTATCCCAATGGAAAAACTTCAATACAGGAATCAGGGTCTATGTCCTCTGCTTGTGCTGCCCGTCACCTTACAATAAACAATGGAGGCTTACCAGAAAGCCTGCGACCGCCCTTCTCAGGGGGGTCAAAACAGGCTTAGTAGAAAATGCAGGAACACTGTTAGGGATTCCCAGGTGACCAGCTGGCATCAGTCAGGAGAAACTTCCATGGTTCTCTTCCAAGAAATAAGTGCTGCGCACCAATGGATGACCAAAGGGGCAAGAGCGCATAAATGGGGGACCGTTGAGACAGGAACTGCGCACCAATGAATAGCGACTGATTCCTGGAATGAGACCTCCTGTCCCCAACTCCTGTTAGAACTTCTGTCTCCCACACTGGGAGCTGTCGCCAAACTGGGACTAGGTGACGGGAAGCACAAGCAGAGAACATAAACCCTTATTCCTGTATTGAAGTTTTTCCATTGGGATACCTTCACTTATGAAGTTTGTTTGTCACATTAATGCACATCATTTCTTTAACACATACATGTATAGATTCTTTTTTTTTTATTTAATTTTTCACCTGATTTTTTTAACTTGGTTTATTTCACTGGATATTTTTGATTACGATACACGTCACTTTAATGTAAATTTATATATTATGTTCACTTGGTAAAACCATTGGTTTACTATGTCACGCTGCACTTTTCTATATACAAACCTATCACTGTCCATGCTGCTGCACAACTTGCTTCTGCCCTCCCTGAAGTATACAAAAAAAAAAAAAAAAAACACTCAGGTGGGAGTTAGAAAGCTGAGGGGTCATTTTGGCTGTTTCTTCCTCTGGAGGAGCCTGAAACCAACACAAGGCAGCAGGGGAAGTGGGAAGGGCTGTAGCACAGGCACAGCACGATTGGATGAGACTGAGCAGGTGCTTCCAAGATCGATCCCTCCCTCTCTATGCTGCACAGGAATGAGATCATCTAAACACTGCATCTGACATGCTCTATGCTGATCATTGGATACATAGGGGGCGGGCAAGACGCTGGTAGTAGAAGACCCAGGCTCCAAACAGTAAAAATCTTCCGAGGCCCTAGAGGTGACTGCTGATGGGGGGCACCTGAGGTGGCTGCCGATGGGGGTGCTATGTGAAATTTTGGGAGAGCTAAAGCACCCCCAAGCACCCATCTGGCACCGCCCCTGCCAATATGTATTTTCAGTAGATATGTTCTTTAACAAGTTGCGGACCATCCCACATAGATTTACAGCAACAGGACGGACGCTCTGTATGTGATCCGGAAGTTCTAATTTAGGGGCGTGCGCCCAATCTGGGTTGTCATTCGGTACAAGTTGGTCATCAGGTCCAAAAAATATATGAATGAACAATCAGCGCAGTACTAATTTAGTGTAAATATAACATTCCATGTGATAGAAAATACAATCCTTAAAATGTCCCTAAAACATAAACAGTGCCTTCTACCCAACTATACAAACTCAGAATATTATGGTCACCAGGTCCAGGCCAATGCCTGTGTCCATTTTGAAAACACAGACACAGGAACTGCTCTTCAGAGAGAAGAAAAGAGAGCAGACCTTTGTGTGAGTACTATCAGCACACTTTCACTTAAACACCTAGTTAGGCACATTAAACGCCCTGATCGCCCTCCAGTTAACCCTTTCACTGCCCTGTCACAGGGTCATTAGTCCAGTGTACAGATTTGTTTTTGTTTTTTACTGATCACTGTATTAGTGTCACTAGAGTCATCAGATTGCCAGCAACACTATCACAGTCACACTAACCGCCATTGCTAGTATAGTGTCTGAACGGATCTGTATCTTTGATCCGATCAGAATTATACTAGTGTCCCCAATAGTTTTGTGTTCCCAAAAACGCAGTGTTAGCAGGATCAGCCCTGTTCGCTGCCAGCACTTGGGTTTAGACCCCGTTCCCCAACAAGTGCAGTGTCAGTATAATTTCTGATCACTGCCACATCTGATACATTGTACACAATACTGCAGCATTAGCAAAATCAGGCCTGTTCTCTGCTAGCACTAGCAGGTACATTTTATTTGCAGCAGGTTCAAGCAGTCCCTGATAGCAAGGAGCTATTTTTCCTGTGAGTCGCACTAGGTACCTGTAAATTTAGTGGCCAAAATGTCCAAAGAAACAGCGATATCAGAACTGATTCAATCATACAGTTTGTAGTGTACATAGATTTGCAAAATAATGGGATAAAGGAATATTCCTGAACGTTGTTTTATCTCATGGTTACTGTGACATTGTGTGAATGCATGCCATCTCCGCTTGCATTCATTGAATGAGTTTACCAAAAATGTACATATTGCAGAATATACAGCCTCATGCTCCATAACAAAGCTCCATTTCATGCCGAATAAACTAAAATTATTAATCTCTCTCTCTCTCTCTCTCTCTTATCTACCCTGGTTAGCAAAATGAAGAACTAAATCTGTCTGTTCTAAGAAAAGCTGCACTTTTCAGGTGGCGGGTTTTGCTGAACATCATCAGTGCTGAACTGTATCATCCCAAACCACAGCTACCCCTATGAAACAACATTTACTCATCAAAACATTCTTTTCTGAAAGGTAACGCTCTGCGTCCTAAATAAAATACACCTGCTTAAGTGGTGTTGTGTGGTTTTATATAATGGTGAAATGGCAAAGAATTTCTTTTAGCATACACTAAAAATACAGAATCACATTCCTTTCTTAATAGATTTTGGAGGGGGTTCGAAGGGGATTTCTAAATGCACCTTGTATTCTTTACAGACTCCATCATGACCACATGAAGAGTACACAATACTCAGTACTCTTCACTCAAAGTGCACCAGTCCTTAGATGTTGCAGTCACAGTAATTAAATTTTCAAGCTTTTCCTTTATTTTTTTTCCTGGTCACCCTTAACAGAACTCCTATCTTGGGGTGACAATACTCAAATCATCTAAATGGGTATCTATAGAGGAGCAGTGGTGTTGTCATAGAACAAGTGTGTTAGGACTATAGAAACACCCCTCCCTCCAAATCTCGATTGTACAGTTGGAGGTGGTATGTAGTGCAGAGATGCATGTTGGGCAGGGCTGATTACATTGTTTGGGATAACTCTGCTGAGTCTACAGGAGAGCACTGGATTGCTAGCAGAATCGTCAGGTATTTACACTTATGAACCAGATAAATATACCATTAAAAGGTTTTTTTTTTATGAGAGCAACAAGGAACAAATAAGAGAAGTTCATGCTTTGGGTTCAAAGAAAGAACCAAGTGCGCTACCTACAGTGGTAAATCAATGAATAATAAATGAAAATAAAATTGAGTTATAAATGGATAAATATTTAATGAATTGAACAGTCCATCAAAGGGCTAAATAATGTCCTAATAGGAGGTGTTTTAGGGACAAATCCTTCTCTTGAAATAGTGCCGTCTTCACCATAAATCTTCACAGGTCAAGCAAAAAGGTAAAGATGAGCTGCTTACCAGATATGTTGGATCCCTACTACAGAGATCTTTCAGGCTCAGGATAGCGGATTCCTCAACCAGAGAACAGCCGATTCGTATCCAAACAAAGTTTGCTCCACGTCTGGCAGTTCTCAGTGCTGCAGCGGCAGCCCGGAATGTTCTTAGTATCCACTGCTCTGACAATGCCGCTCGTGATATATAGTATTAAGGAGAGGAAGCGAGACGCTTCATAGTGCAGTAGGTTAAAATCGTTTATTCCACATGACTGACGACATAAAAACTCAGCATAAAAGGCACAATCACAAAAATTATAAAAGTTAATACACATGAACTTCAATGCGAAAATGGTGGGACCTGCATGCCTCCTCTTTTGTGCTTATTTGGCGGATTGTGTCTTCCAGAGGAAGGGTCACATATCTGACCAACCTCATCAGCGCTACGTCCAAAGGGGCCGATTCAAGATGCTTAACCTCTTCTTCCCTATAGGGGTATAGTTTAAGGATTTTAGGTTGCATGGAACTCTTCTTGTCCATTTTGCACCACTCATCAGAGATGATGTCTCCCACTTCAGTGAGAAAGGGGAAATACTGTTTGAAGAATTTTCTCTGCTTCTGAGGAGAAAAGTTACAGGATCTTCTCAATTCAAGGCTTCACTCACTGCTTTCTCCAAAGAGGGAACCAGGGTGTACTCAAAGCCCATTCCAGAATCCTCTACTTCCGATTCACTATCTGAGGCAGGAGCGGATGGGCGGCTTGACTGGGAAGATTCCCATGTGTCGTGGGCCTGCCCTTTTCGTTTTGGAAAGCGTAGTGGCTCAGGGTCGCAAGGCTGACGGGACACCCTCTCTTGCAGGGGATTTTCTCACGACCCGTTTGACTAAGGATTCAAGGTGCTGGTCTGCACCCTCTCTCTCATCCGCTGCTTTAGAAAAACAGTGGTCACATAGGGACTTGCTGGCAGGAACCCCGGCCCTACACCCCCAACACAATTTCTCCGTCTCCCTGCTGGGGCGGGAGGAGGAGGATCTTTACTGCGGTGTCCGGAACCAGAGAGAGATCCGTGGTGCCTGGACCTGGAGGAAGAGTGCCGGAAGTGTGATTTAGAAGAACTGCTTCTGCTGCAGGAACCGTGTTGTTCCTTAGACCTAGAAGGGCTGTGGAGAGAACTAAGAGAAAAAAAAAAAACAGAAGAGAGAACAAGAAAAAGATTGATTAAGCCAAGTGCCTAGAACCCACTCCCCCCCCCCCCCCCACCAGGCAAACACAGGGGGGTCCCCAGAAGCATACCTGCTGCGAGAGGGCTGGCCACCGTGGGGGGAAGCAAAGGCTCCATACAGTCTTAATGCAGGACACTGCAACGAAAGTCGGTCAGCTGGAGACAGAGGAGATCCACAAGTTCCCCCAGAACCTGGGAAAGCCGTGCCAGAGACCTGGGGAAGTCGTCGTATACACCCACGATCGTTCCCGGGGCTCTGCAGGCTTCCCCAGAATTTTAAAAGTGGTGCCATGTGACGTCACCGCAGGTACGAGGCGCATGTGCAAAACCAGGCCTCGTTTTTGTTCTGGGTCCACGCATGCACAGCGTGTACGCTGGAAGGGGAGAGAAAGCAGCAGCTGTAATGCAGGAGAAACCAGCACCATGCACAAGGAAAAAAAACAAGGTAAAAAAAAAACAGTTACCACATATAAAAACAAACACCGCTGCCATGGAAGTGTTAAGATTAGCTCACCACTCCACCGCGCAATCGCCTGGGCCGAGAGGAACACCCATACATACACACCGGACTTTTGTGGCAGATAATGGACGCCTGCTGACAGCTAGGCAATCTGAACCGTGCGCGCTTGCCAGCCATTGGCCAGGCTTCCAGCGCTATTCTGCTGATACCCTGTTTAACAGTCAAGGCTTATCGGAGGAAATGACACCAGGTCGCTCGGCCAATCTTGATCGCAGGGGAGTTGTCTACGGAGGACAACAAAAAAGGAATACGGCTGGTGGCCGGGAGCAAAGATTTATGGGAGAAGTGTCCTATAGGAGACAGCTTCAGCTCAGACTGAATGAATATAGTTTACTGGATCTGTTCTGGAATTGACTTGGTTGTGCAGTTCCCACTGTTGCCAGTAGGTGTCACTGGTACCATGGGACAGTGTGCAAATAACAACCTAGTGAAACTTTAATGAATATTCTTCTTTCAGAAACAGCCCAGTAGGAGGTTCCTGCATGCTGGGAGAGAGTATTTATGGGTCAGATGCCATGTGCTTAGGAGAGTTCTTACCTCGTGGCCCTCCAGGCTGGAGGGCTGCGTCATTGCAGCTGTACAAGTAGGCCCAGAAGCCTGTCTGGGGCCTACTACCATAGAGGTGGTCCTTAGGCTGTCTTGCCTGCTAGGAAGAAGCCGAGCCAAGCTGAGGAGATCCCGGGGAGGACCCTTGCTGGAGAGAGCCAGAATGAAGGCTGGTGTCTCAGAAGAGTCTGGTGACTTACTCGGAGGACGCACCTATCTCTAACCTAACCTTACAGTACCGCCGGGTCGGCTTAAAGGTTCTGGTACTGTGAAGAAGCTGTTCTACAATTCAATCAAGGTAACCGTCTGGCTGCTAAGTTTGTGAGAGAGACTTATCCAGGCGTATGCTGGCTGCTAAGCCTGTGAGAGAGGCTTGTCCAGACATCTTGCAGGTTGCTAGATCTGTGGCAGAGATCTACATCTGTATGTGTTTTCTCCTTTATTCTGAAGAGTCTGTACGTGATCTGCTACAAAAAGGTATCTGCAACTCCCCTTCAACCTCTTTACTGCTACTTTCAAGTTGTCTTGTAATAAAGCATTGGAAAAAGAACTAAGTGACTGGTGCATACATTGGTGGGCGCAAGGCCCAATAGAGACTCTAAATTCCTGATGTGGTAAAACTACAGGTAAGGGGTGACGGCAACCCAAATTAAATCAGCAGCTCCTTCGGGGGTCAGTGTGGGAGATGGGAGATATATACATACATACATATTACACACACACACACACACACACACACACACACACACACACACACCTTACAATGTGTCTTAATTCTGTCCTGACATGCTAACATGAATTGCTTCATGGCCCTGATGATAATGTTAAGCGACAGTGAGACTTCTAAAGAAAACTAATCCCACAGTGCAATCCACACCCAGGATTTGTCTGAACAACTGTATGCTTTCAAAAGCATATATACAGTAGAAAACAGGGTGGAAAAAACAGGTACGGACAGTTTTCCTATCAAAGTTACACTGAAGGGTTTGCACTTGTTTGTTAACCACTTCCAAACAAGCTACTTGGGACACCTGTTGCTCTAACAGGATGTTTATTAAGACCCCTTTCACACTGAAGGCGTTTCAGGCGTTTTAGAGCTAAAAATACATAGCCTGAAAACAGGCTTTCACATTGGGGAGGCTTGAGAGGCAGAGTGCTTTCACACTGGGGCAGCGAACTTGCAGGGCGGGAAAAAAAGTCCTGCAAGCAGCATCTTTGGGTTGGTTTGGGAGCGGTGTATACACCGCTCCCAAAACACCCTGCCATTGAAGTGAATAGGCAGCGTTGTCTTAGCGCTTGCAAAGTGCTTCGGCAGCACTGCAACACGGGCTCTTTTAACCCTTTCTTCAGCCGCTAGCAGGGGTTAAACGCACCCCGCTAGCGGCCGAAGAGCGCCGCTTGAACAAAGGTAGAGCGCCGCTATCACCATGTGATATTTCTGCAGCAGAGTTTTAAAAATAGTGAAGGAACCTTTTTCTTACATGAAACGCATAGAACTGAGTGCATAATTATCCACTCCCTTTGCTACAATATACAAACCCCTTCAGAAGTCCCACGAGTAGATGAATTGCGCAAGATCCACTGTTGTGCAATCAGTGTCACATGATCTGTCGCACGATTTCAGTATAAATACATTACACCTGTTCCGAAAGGCCCCTGAGCCTACAAAACCACAAAGCAAGATGCTGTAAAAGGTTGAGATGTATAGATTTATTTTTTTTATATATAAACCAACAAACTACCAAACCTGAAGGTGCATAGATCCACAGCAGAGATGGGAGTATCTGTCCATAGGAGCACTTTAAGCCTGACACTGCAAAGATTGGAATGGGGCTTTATGGAATAGCCAGAAAAAAAGCCATTGCTTAAAAAGAAAAAAAAAAGGAAAAAAAATACACATTTGGATCACCTTCCTCACAGTGAAGCATGGTGGCATCAGCATCATGCTGTGGGGATGCTTTTTACCAGTAGGGATTGGAAACTGGTCGAGATTGAAGAAAAGACAGATTACACTAAATACAGGGCAATTCATTAATAAAATTCAAGTTAGACTTACTGGTAACTTGTTTTCCATGAGTCTTTCAGGACAGCACGAGAGAGTGACTCCTCCCCTTGCAAACAGGAAACACCTCTTCCACCAAACTTTAAAAGGAGGCTCCTTTCCACACATTGTCAGTAGTAGTAGAGAACCTCCGGCCCCAAACTGGAACACATCTCTCAATAGGGCGGGATGCTGCTGTCCTGAAAGACTCATGGAAAACAAGTTACCGGTAAGTCTAACTTGAATTTTCCCTTATCGTCTTTCAGGACAGCACTTGAGAGGATAATAGAGACTTACCCCCCTAGGGAGGGACCACAGCCTGCAGAACTTTTCTGCCAAAAGCCCGATCCCCTGCTGATAGGAGATCCAGTCTTGTAATGACGGACAAACGTTAAGTAGCTTGATCACGTAGCCGCCTTACAAATCTGATCTGGGGTGGCACCAGCTCTTTCTGCCCATGTAGTGGCCTGGGCTCTCGTTGAATGAACCCTAATTCCCAGCGGGGAAGATAAACCCATTTGAGAATAGGCTACAGAAATAGCTGTCTTAAGCCATCTAGCCAATGATGCTTTGATGCTTGTTGGCCTTTTGTTTCCAGAAAAAAGAACAAATAATGAATCTGAAACTCAAACCCTCCTGTTACTTCCAAATAATGTAATAGGATACGTCTTACGTCCAAATTGTGAAACTGCTCTTCCTTTGCACCCGAAGGGTTAGCACAAAAGGTTGGTAGAGTAATCTCCTGAGACCTGTTACTAAAGCTTGCCACTTTTGGCAAAAACCCTGGATCTACTTTAAGGACAACTCTATCAGGAAAAACTGACAAAAAAGGCTCTTTTACTGATAGGGCGTGCAGTTCACTAATCCTTCTTGCTGAAGTAATTGCGACCAGAAAAATAGTCTTAAAAGTTAAATTCTTTAGGGATATGGCCTGTAAAGGCTCAAATGGTTCTTTTGCCAGAGCTTGCAGAACCACCGAGAGATCCCAATTTGGGAAATGCCTCACTGGGACCGGTCTGGACCTGTAAAGTGCTTTGAAAAATCTCATGATCAGAGTTTCTGAAGATAAGGATCTCTCCAGATAAACTCCCAAGGCGGCCACCTGCACCTTAAGAGTGCTGACCGCCAGATTCTTGTCTGCACCTTTTTGCAAAAATTCCAGCACTGAAACTAGGTCTTTAACCTCCCTATGTTCTGAATGACAGAAAGAAACATAGACTTTCCACAAGTTGGCGTAAATATCCCTGGTTACCTTTTTCCTACTGGAAAGCAACGTAGTAGTTAAACGTTCTGAAAAGCCTTTGCTTCTCATTAACTGCTCCTCTGATACCAGGCAGTGAGCTTTAACCTGCCTACCTCTGGATGAAGCACTGGCCCCTGAATCAACAGATCCTGACTGAGCGGGAGATGCCAACATGGTTTGATTGCCAACTGAAGAATCGTGGAAAACCAAGCTCTCTTTGGCCAATATGAAGTAATCAAAATTATTGATACTCTCTCTCTTTCAGTATTTTTCTCAACACTAGAGGGATTAACCGGAATGGATGAAAAGCATACCCTAGGTGAAAATCCCACGGATGTGCCAGAGCATCTATCCCCTGAGAGCAATTGTCTCTCTGAAGGGAGAAAAAAATTCGGGAGCTGCGTGTTTTGCTTTGAAGCAAACAGGTCTACCTGCGGAAGGCCCCAAGCACTGGTGATTAATGCAAACACCTTCCTGTTCAAACTCCATTCTGATTCCTGAACTGTCGGCTCAGATAATCCGCTACTTCGTTTAATGTGCCTTTTAGATGGACTGCGGATAGAGATAGTAAGTGGTTCTCCGCCCACTCCAGAATCTCTACTGACAGTAAGTGAAGAGCCCTGCTTCTTGTGCCTCCGTTTGTTCAGGTAGGCTATGGTAGTGTCATTGTCCGACAAAATCTGGACATGGCAACCTATGAGGTTTTGAGAGAAGAAAGCTAATGCTAGGGCAACCGCCTTCAGCTCTCTCCAATTTGAGGATTTTTGGGCCTCGAACTGGGACCATGTTCCCTGCGCTAAGGCCTGACCCATGTGGGCGCCCCATCCCTGCAAATTGGCGTCTGTTGTGACCACTTTTCCGGTCGCAAAAGACCAAAGAAGACCTCTTCGCAGTACCACCTGACTTTTCCACCACCAAAGTGAACGTTTGACTCTGGTGGGGATCTTTATTTTTGTATCCAAACTCTGTCCTGTGGTTCCATGTCCTTAGAAGGAACCTCTGGAGAGTCCTGAAAAGCAGCCTTGCCCATTGGATGGCTGGCATAGAAGAGGTTAATGTCCCCAGAGCCGACATAACCTTTCGGACTGAAATCAGTTGGTTTGTAGTGCCGTTATTACCCTTTGGACCTTGATCTTTTTCTCTTCTGAGAGAAAAATCTTTTGCTCCACCGAATCTATCAAGTAACCCAGAAACAGTACTTGCTGAGCTGGGATGAAATTTGATTTTTGAACATTCACTATCCACACTAGTGACTCCAAATGACTGCGGGCTTTGTTCAAATCCTCCTGCAACTTTTCCCTGGATGGGGCAAAAAAAGAGGAGGTCGTCCAGATATGAAATTACCGCAATCCCCTGGAGTCGAAGAGGGGCGAGAGCTTCTGCCATTATCTTTGTAAAAATACGAGGAGCTGACGACAGGCCGAAGGGAAGGGCCTTGAACTGAAGATGTATAATCTCTTTGCCCATATTCACCACAAACCTCAGGAACTTCTGGGACTGAGGTGCTACATGAATATGAAGATAAGCATCTCTTAGATCGATTGATGCCATAAAACAATCTTGTCAGAATGTTCCTGACAGTGAAAATTGAGTCCATACTCAGTTTTAGGTTGAGGATAAGACGGAAGTTTCCGGATGGTTTTCTTATCAGAAAGAGGTGTGAATAGAAACCCTGACCCTGTTCTTCTGGGGATACTGGTATCACTACCCTCTGGTGCCCCAGATCCTTTAAAAGGTTCTTCATGGCCAGAGCCTTTGTTAGATCCCTTGGAAGGTTTGTTACAAAGAATCTTTCTGGCGGGCGATCCAAAAACTCTATCCTGTAACCTTGGGACAGCATGTCCAAAATATATAGACTTTCTGTCATGCTGGGCCAAAGGCGAAGGAAACTTTAAAGCCTTCCCCCCACTGGTACGCACAAGTCATTGCTTTTTACCGGAGGCTGCAGGAGGATGGAAAAGGACATTTCCTTTTCCTTTACCCTTCTGCGATGCCCAATTTTTTCTTTTTCTCCTGGGGTTTGGTTTGTTCTTGAGCCCTTTGGGAACGTTTAACTGTCTGTTTTTTCTTTTTGATGGGAAAAGACTTTATCAGCTGTTCTATCTAGAACCACATCTAAGTCAGGTCCAAAAAGCAAGTCACCCAGGAACGGTATCCCACACAGCTTGTTTTTGGATGCCGCGTCCCCCGGCCAAGTTTTCAACCACAGAGCCCTTCTGGCTGAGTTGGCTAGGGCAGCAGATCTAGCTGTCATTTTAATTGATTCCGCTGATGCATCAGATATAAATGCGACAGAGGCAGACAGAGTTGAGAATGAATCCAAAATTTCTCGTTTTGGTGAGTCTGCTGAGATATGGGCCTTAAGTTGATCTAACCAGAACTCCATATTCCTGGATACCACCGTAGTTGCCGTAGCAGGTTTAAGATTTCCCATGATGGATTGCCAAGCCCTTTTTAGTAGCTGGTCCATCCTTTTATCCATGGGATCTCTCAACACCCCCATGTCCTCGAATGCCAAATCTGTTGAACTCGAGACTTGGGAAAACACGGCATCTAGTTTGGGGTTTTTGTTCCAAACCGCCGCTGGATATTCATCAAAAGGAAAACGCCTTTTTAAGGCTTTGGGAAAGAAAGGCTCTTTCTGGCTCTGTCCACTCTTTAATAGTTCCAGAAATAAAGTGTACTGGGAAATTGCGATTTTTGTGTTCGCTAAGCCCTGCATACATTTTATCATGCAGAGATAACTCCTTTCTTTCCTCCTCCAGACCCAGTGTGGTGGCCATCTACCTGTTCTAAAGACAATTTAAATTTTGAAGGTAAATTTTCTCCTTCCTCACCCTCATCAGAATCCTCAGATTGAGAGGGGGAATGTCCCTCTGGGGTAGGAGATGCCTCAGTCTCCACCGCCGGGACTATAAGTGAGCCTTGAGAGGACTGTGAGGTAGTAGGCTGACTCAGGGATGGGTTTGCTAGCGAAGAGCGAAATGATTGGATAGTCGCATCAAGTTCTTTTTTAACAGATGCATTCAAGTCGCTGAAAGCGGAAGAAGCTTCTTCTTTAACTAGCAAATCAATACAAGCTTGACATAACGTCTTCTTCCATCCTTCAGGTAGCTTGGACTTACATGAAGGGCATTTCCTTTTTGCCACTGGATCAGAGCTCTTGGCCTGCCATGAGACAAAAGAAGAAACCATCCCAGCGAGACAACCTGTCCTATTCCCAAGGATGCTCACCACAGGTGCACAGTAAGAACTAAACTTAGAACTAGAACTGCCTTATGTGCCCAGACAGGCCCCTGCCACCAGGGGGGGGGGGGGGGGGGAGAGATAGAGAGAGAGACTCCACAGTACAAGGAGGACAGTATACAACTGCCCCTTACCTGGGCCTTGCTGGTGCCTGTCCCACTCGCTGCTGCTATTGATTCCATAGAGGAGCGCTTGCTGTGTTGTGTGGCTAAAACGCAGGTTCCGGACTACAATAGCACCAGTGCGCCGGACCAGAACCGCTAAATAAGCACCAGCCCCATTCCTCTCCTTTCCCTCTGCGATTTCCGGCGGAAATGACGCCGCTTGTCTGTTCCGTGGGCGCCGCCTCTTTTCCAGACGCCTCATTTCCGGCGGATGGAGCCCCGCTGCCATCCCCAAGATGGCGGCGGTGCAATAAGCAGCAGGCGGTGGACCTGAGAAAAAAAAAAAAAAAACACAGTAAACGGCCACCGCCTGTCTTGCCGCCGCCTAGGAGCGATGCCCACAACAGTCAGACTCACCCTGAGCCCAGATGAAGAGGGAGAGGGAGCCCAGCCAGCAGCACCTAACATCAGCTGTGGAATGGGAGGAACAGCTCTCATAAGGTAAAAAAGTATTTGGTGAAAAAACACAGGAAACCTGAGCTCCCAGGCAGCACCTGAGAGCCCTGACTTCCCCACGAAGTGTTCCCTCCGGAGGAAACACAAAAACTGACAATGTGTGGAAAGGAGCCTCCTTTTACAGTTTGGTGGAAGAGGTGTTTCCTGTTTGCAAGGGGAGAAGTCACTCTCTCAAGTGCTGTCCTGAAAGACGATAAGGGAAAACTTGTTTCAGGTCTGCCAGAGATTTGATACTAGGACGCAGGTTTACCTTCCAGCATGACAATGTCTTTAATACTGCTAAAGCTACACTGGAATAGTTTAAAAGGGGAGACCTTTGGAACGGCCTAGTCAAAGCCCAGATCCCAATCCAACCAAGAGTCTGTGGTATGACTCAATTGCTATACAACAACGCAACCAATCTAAACTGAAGGAGTTGGAGCAGTTTTGCCTTGAAGAATGGGAAAAATCATTGAAGGCTAGATGTGCTTCACTAAAGCATACCCCTAGAGAATTGTGGAGGGGAAAGGGGGTGGAAAAACGAATGCACACTTAGGCTAAGTTCACACTATAACAGACAGCTGCTAGAGAGCTTTACCGCTCTGGCAGCTGACCATTGCCAGCTGTGGTAAGTGGCAGTGTGGTGCATGATTCAGCACATCACGCAGCTCCCATTTTTATTTATTTATTTATTTTTTTTTTATATACTAACTTTATTTGAAGTGTACAAAATGTACCCTTCATTCATGGTGCTTTACAAGTGATGTGCTGCTGTACAGCGCGCTGCAATAAAATGCTGCAAGTCTGCACTTTAAGCACAGCCCTAGGCTGTGTTGCAGTGTGTTGCAGCCCCTGTTCCAAAAAAAAAAATATAAAATAAAAAAAAAAATCTATTTTAAAGTCCAAAATGTAATGCAACAAAACAGAAAAACCACCGAGGGGATTGAAAACTTTCCCAAGGCACTGTAAATACACCCTTAGCTGGTACAAAACAAATAGCATTGACTGTTGATATCAAAGTTTGTTACTTGGCTTTGACATTAACTATTGATGTGTACTTGCATTGCTAGGATTTCCCACAAACTAAGAAAATGCACTCATTTATGGGTACCCATTTGTTTCTGAGGTCCATTCAGTTCAGTATGGGATCAGAATGTCCTTTTATTTTACTTGCCTTCTTTTTCATCCAAGTATCTTAAAGAAAAAAAAAAAAAAAAAAAGCAAAGCTGAAAGCCAAAACATGCACACTTTATGCTTTACCTGAGCAATTGCAGCTTCGGTATCTGACAGCCCAAGAAGGAAAATCCTCACTTTATCAATTTTAACTGGAATAGTGCGCCCTCGCCACTCCACCTCACTCATGGTAGCTGCCTGTTTTGCCCTTGTCTGGCTGATCAGGGCCTGTTTAAGAAAAGATAATCAAATACAGTAAAAGTTCCACAATTTAGTAAATCAACGAACATACAGTACAAAAGTTGTAGGCAGGTGTGAAAGAATGAAAATAATTTACAAATTAAGAATGCTTTCAGAAATAGCATTAAGAGTTTATTTTTATCAACAAAATGTAAATTGAACAGAAGAGAAATCCAAATCAATATTTAGTGTGACCACCATTTGCCTTCAAAACAGCACCAAATCTTCCAAGTACACTTGCAGACAGTTTTTGAAGGAACTTGGCAGGTAGGTTGTTCCAAACAGATTGGAGGACTAACCACAGATCTTCTGTGGATGTAGACTGCCTCAAACCTTTCTGTCTCTTCATATAATCCCACACAGACTCGATGTCGAGATCAGGGTTCAAACAATCACTTCCAGGACTCCTTGTTCTTCTTGATGCGGAAGATAGTTCTTAACTACTTGCCGACCCGCCACAGTACATATACTGTGGAAGAGGGGCGTGTACAGGCACAATCACATACATCATGCTGCGCCCCCCCCCACCCCCACCCCCTCGATCCCTGTGTCCACCGAACACAGTGGATTGCTGATCCCAGTACTCGGGTCCTGGTGATCATGTGATTGCTATGTGATCACAATGCCAACAAAGCGGTTATGAATGAATTCATAACAGCTGCGATTCCTGTGCTGTGATTGGCCCACAGCTATCACATGGTAACCAGGATGAATCACAGCACCTTGTACCATGGTTAACCCATTCATGACAGTTGAAAATTTTGCTGTTACAATAATCTTTATTGTAGCAGCAAAATAAAAAAGAAATTATCCCAATCATCCCCTATGAGTAGAACAGTGTTGATATGGTGACACTGAACTGTCAAAACCATGTTTAACCATTTACTGCGGCAGGTTGGCTCAGCTGCATGAATCGCAGTCATTGTACATCAGGCGCGTACAGGGCGATCTGTGGGCGTGAGCCAATTCACTAGTGGGGGAGTCAACCAGTGGGCCACCCGCTTTCACTCCAGAAAGGCAGAATGGGGATCTGCCAGTGTATAAACACAGATCCCCATTCTGTCAGGGGAGTAGAGTGAGATTATCTGCTATCCTGCTTCAGATAGCATTTAATGTGAAATAAGCTCACGCTACTCAGCGCATTTGGTGCCAGAAGTTCAAAAAGCCTTCAACTCAAGTGTTGTGTGATGCTTCATTGGTAACTTTATCAGACTAGGTCCCCTGTAGTAAAAAGCCTTAGGCAATAGACTTCGTACTTTCAAACAGGGGTCCAAACTTTTTTTTCTGCATTGGATAGTCCATAGAAGGCAATGAAAGCTGAAATGAACAGTAAACATACCTCCAGCTTTTCAGCTAACATGCCTTCTGCACCTCCAGTACGAAGTCTCATTTGCATTAACTCGTCCATGGCCGTCTTATCCCCTAGAAGAGAAGGAACATTTAGATAAGCATGACATGTTTCTAGACAGTGGAGAACTAGTCCATTGCCGCTGTGGGTTATCCATCTCAAAACAATACAATATGTGTTCTTGGTCTGTGTTAAGAAATGATTGCATGACCACTTGGTGATTACTAAAGAAGCTTTGCAACTCTCAAGTTCTGGTTAATTTACCAACAGCACTAGTTTTAAAATAGAAGTTGCATGTTCTACCAGAATTAGCTTCTGAACGGTGATACTATACTGTAAAACCTAATCTGCCTTCCTCTAAACTGGTGTATGCGTGTCTGTATGACTAGTAAAACAAGAAGAGATACATTCAGAGTCCTTGACCACAACATGGATAGAGCTCATCGAGTAACCCTTTGCAAAACAGAAAATATCCGACAGCCACATCAGAAGAAAACCACCAAAATTAAGGTTGTCGATTGCTATATTCTGATAAGTTGTAATGCTTATTGAAATGTCACATTTCTTCATCTGTTAATGTCTTGTACATGCATTTGATATACTTGAAGCTTTACCAAAAAATAAATAAATAAATAAAACATGTAATAACCTCACACAAGAGGCCGCCTTACCAATATTGTAAGCACAATAACGGATATTGGGTGAGATTTCATCCACTCTTTGGTTGTACAGTACAGATTGCTCCTCAGTGAAAGCACTGGCCAGCTTTTCATAGATCGTTCTAAGATAAACCAAATAATGTTACAGACAGCTGAGAACATTAAATATGATTTTAGTTAATAGATACAGTACATACACATGTATACTTACTTGCATTTGTTGAAGGCTTTCATTGCTTCATCCCATTGCTGTTGCTCAAACTGCAGCATGCCATTGAGATAGGCGCTGTATGCCTATGGAAAGGTGAGAAATTAGGAAATCCTTAGACAAGGTGGTAACCTAAACATTTCTATATAACCAAGGTAAGATTCTATGTGCATTTTATGCACGTCATTGACCTGTAAATGCCTTTCTTGTGCAGATATCCAAAATCCCTGAGACTGCTGATGGGTGCTGTCATCTTGGTTGTGATGTCAGCAGCCTCTGAGCTGCGACTCAAATGACGCACTATAATATTCCACTCCTCTGACTGCTACATGAAAGGTTATGTAGGGAGATGAGCTGAGGGGCAAAGGATATCAGCAAATACAGAAAGCAACTAGACACTGCCAGAAGAGTGGATGGCTATAATTTGCAGTAAGGGAGGAGGCTTTGCCAGGGAACTGATCCTTTCTGGAATGGTAATTTCCTAGCAAGTTTCAGAGCAACATTACAAACGATCAAAAAACAGTTTATGAAAAGGAAAAAACAATCATTTAAAACAAACTTTTTTTGTGTGTGCTTTTTCCCGCAAATTTTTTTTTATTCTTCATGTTGGGACAGGGTCTCTTTAAAATGACATCCATACACATCTACTTGTTCTGCAACATATTTTATATGCCACCACAATAATGAATTCTAGTACCTGAGCCTCCAACTTTGTCTTTGCATCCACTCGATCACTATCGCAGAGTCGTTCCAGCTCCTCACCGTGTTTGACAGCCTTCCGCAGTCGGGACAGCAGATGGAAGCGCTTGCGAGGCTCAGTGTTGGCCTCCATTTTAAGTTGCATGGCATAGCTCCAGGCTCTCTCTGCATCCATCAAGATGATTAGCAGATACCTGCAAAAAGAAATCAGCTTATTTGAAGACTTTAAGGTTGTTTGAGAAGTAAAATGCAGAACTTTCTATATTAATATCTGCAAAAAAAATTTAGATTGTTAATCAACTTACCTGTTATCAGACAGCATCTCCACAGTGATTTTCTTTCCTGTGAATTTGTGTCTGTTTCCCATCTTAAAATTGAGCGTTTTCCTTAAACGTCTCAAGCGACGGGAGCAATAGCCTCTGAGGAAAAACAAAACAAAAATAAAATTTAAAAAAAAAAAAAAAAAAAAAAAAGGGAGGAAAAATGTTTCTTAAAGCTGAATTCCAGGAAGAATTTATCTTTCACTTTTAAAGGACATTTTCTACCCTCTGGTAATATTGGCATCTTTTGCAATGCAGTTGTCCAGATACATAAAAATCCACCCTCGATTGCTGCTAAATAGAAGCACAGTTCCCATTATTTCTGTTTTACATGACCAGTGCCCACTATGCCTGGTTTTAGGGCCATTAGCCATCTAACATCCAGGTTCAGTTCAGGTTCACACTGTAGTGAGAGGACCCAGAAGTCTCAAATCTACACATTCGATTCCTTAACAGTATAGCTGAATTGACAAGCCAGGAGACTCCTCGTCTGTCACACATATAGGTAGGCTATGCAAAGGGCATCACGACTTCCTTGATACCGGGCCTCTGGGTGCACACACTAGCGCCCTCGCCTTTCATTGACAATTATAGGCCATCTATTAAATTGCAGAACTATGTGAATAAATGATGTGGCTGTATGGTCAGAGCTGCGCTGTCTTTTGAATTGTGACAGCGGGAGCGGATCCCCTGCCCATTGTCACGGGGAGGGGGTGCATGTCTGGAACACGCAACATTTTACACCCTAAATTTGGATGTAGCGTGCAACATGCTCCAGAGGGTGGACTTATTGTTTAATGTGAACAGGCCTTAACAGAAGTTATGTTGAAATGAAGAAATCTCCTGGAGGCCAACTTTAACCACATGCCGCCTGCCACACGCCGATTTACGCCGGCAGAATGGCACGCGCAGGCAAAAGGGCGTACCCGTACATCCCTTTGAAATTCCCGACGTGCGTGCGGGTACCGCAAACTCGATGTTCGCCGGCGGCCCGCGATTGCAGTGGTGAGGAGAGGCAGAACAGGGAGATGCCTATGTAAACAAGGCATTTCCCTGTTCTGCCTAGCAACATGATGGGGGAGCTACTGCTCCCCGTCATCGGAAGCAGTGATCTCTGTCATGCTGTAGTGAGCCCATCTCCCCTACAGTTAGAACACATTCAGGAACACATTTAACCCCTTCCCTGCGAGTGACGTTTATAAAGTAATCGGTGGCTATTTTTAGCCCTGATCGCTGTATAAATGTCAGTGGTCCCAAAATAGTGTCAAAAGTGTCCTATCTGTCCGGCGCAATGTCACAGTCACAAAAAAAAAAAAAAAAAAAAAAAAAACCACGCAGATCGCCGACATTACTAGTAAAAAAATAAAGAAAAATGCCATATATCCCCTGTTTTGTAGGCACTATAACTTTTGCGCAAACCAATCAATATGTACTTATACTTATTGCGATTTACCAAAAATATGTAAAAAATACATATCGGCCTAAACTGTGGAAGAAATTTGTTTAATATATTTTTTGGGGATATTATAGCAAAAAGTAAAAAATATTGCTTTTTTTCCCCCCAAAATTGTCACTTTTTTTTTGTTTATAGTGCAAAAAATAAAAAAAAAACAGGTGATCAAATACCACCAAAAGAAAGCTCTATTTATGGAAAAAAATTGTTTGGGTACAGCGCTACACACAAGCGCGCAATTGTTAGCTAAAGCGCCGCAGTGCAGAATCGCAAAAAATGCTCTGGTCAGTAAGGGGGTAAATCCTTCCGGGGCTGAAGTGGTTAAGATCAAGATGCACTTGTCCAAGCTGCATATAAAACAACTTTCTTCCTATTAATTCAATAAAGAGCTCCATGTTCTCCTCTAGAACAAGCCAGCAATAACTCCTTTGCATTCATATTCATGTGTTGTGATCATTACTCCTCTAGGATACAGAAATGGAAGCTAAGTCTGCCTACGTGTCAACCTAGCATAAGACTACCATTATTACAGGACTGCTGGGAAATGTCAAGTTCTATAAAGGTCACATAAGATGCATGGTTATAATTTACATGAATTAGGTATATAATAATCAAAAAAAAAAAAAAAAGTGTTCATCGTGGGTCCTTGCATTGTGGGATATGGATATAAAATAACCCCATTGTCAGCAAATCAGCGTTTGATAGGTTGTGTGGGGGCTCTCAGGACATTCTGGTATAACAATTGTGGACCCTAAGGTTGTGCCCACAGGCTTTTTGGATTTGCTTTTTTAATGTAAAGTAAAAAGTAATGTAGGAAAAAGCATACAAAAAACTTTATAATTGCCTTAATACAATATAACTGTGGATCATGTGAACTCAGCTGTTCTAGGCACTCCCAGTTCTTATATTCGACTACAGAAAAATGAGTCCCTATGTTGTGAAGATAAAGTGGGGGAGTGATTCAATAGTTTAACAAAAGGCAACATGGCAGGGCTGACACCACTTGGTACAATGAAGTGCTGGGTGTTGTCAGCCCAAAAAAGGAAAGTGCACTTCTGACAGATTAAACGGGTAACTATGTGTTGCAGGGTCTTTAGAGGGATAAAACATGGGGAGATGTATTGCAGGAGGTGTACAGCATATGTTTTTTTTTTCATTCTGCACTGACACACACTTACATACATAACAAACACAATAAACAAAAAGGGGAAGAAATACCTATACCATACTTTTTTACAAGTACATCACAGTATATGTACAGTGGCCTCACCTGTATCTCTGGAAGTCTCCATGTCGCATGCCATGCTGCTGCTGGGATTCCTTAATAATCTGAAGGACTGTATATCGAGTTAAGGACCAGAAACTCTAACCTTTACTCAAATCCTTACATAAAAATTTCTGAGGTTATTAAATAATTCCAAGAAATAACAGACTACATGTATTGAAGAATAGTTATAAAACACCTGCTGCCACCTGGAGACTCTATTTACACCCACCACCAGAGTGCGGCCAAATTAACAGCTCTTGCTATGCTGCAGCACAACATGCAAATCTTTTAAATGGTAAGTCCACACAGAGCATTCAAAGTTCATGGTCAACAGTAAAGGTGTTCATACACAGATTTTACTGCTGTGATGATAGATTCGAACATTAAAAAATACCTGGAGATTATGGTTGCACCGTTACAGATGCCGATAATAAGCATTTGCATGAGTATTTTTACTCGTGCAAATGCTCCGATACCTAAAATCGTTACCTTTCGGTGTGATTTAGCCCATTGCTCCTGTGTGAACCCAGGCTTGTTATAGTGACCAGCCTGGGTTCACACAGGAGCGGTGGGGGAAACCTCATGCGAGTCTTTGCAGCACGATTTTAATACATTTATTTTGTATGGGCCCAAACAAAAGGTATCACTACTTGGTATTGGTGAGTACTTGACTGTATCGGTAGTTATACTCACCAGTAAAAAGACTGTTGGTGCAACCCTACTGGAGATAAAATAAACAGAGGCATACAGTGCTAGGACATTCCCCTGCTTTTTCTCAATATAGCCACAGCATTCATGGTGCCCTCTAAATTTGCCCTGCACTATCAGCCACTTTGTTAGGAGACAGCACATGTACATATACTGACTAACAAAGTGGGTATTTGCATGCACAATTCATGAAAGTCCATGAACAATGTGGATTGAACCTTAAAAGAGAAGTATGGGAATTTTTTCCCCATAATCATACTTACCTAGGTGGATGGAGCATTGGTCTGATGCTGCATCTGTCCTGTTGCCTCTGCACTGAGAACCGAGCCATCGATCACCGCTGCTGGCTCGGTTTTCACAGCTCCCCGAGCAGAGAGCTGCTGCCCGTCAATCAGCAGCTCCCCTGCTCTGCTCCTCCATGCTGACTGGAGCGATGAGCTGTGGAGGGGCTGGAAGCGGCCGTCTCAGTGGGGAGCTAAAACATCCATCAGTCCAGGCACCTGGTTGATGCAGACTGCCAGAGTCGGGATGACGCGGTGCCAGGACTGATCTGTGTGACGTCAGCAGAGAGCGGATTTCAGACCGCTCTCTACTGAAAACTGGTCACAGGACTACAAAACGAATTGCAATCCTGTGACCCTTAGGAGAAGTCCAGGCAAACAAGCTCAGATGGCACCATATGGTTAATAGTGGCACCATGTGGCAACTATTTTTAAGTTTAAAAAGGTTCTAAACCAGGGTGGATTAAAAAAAAAAAAAAAAAAAAAAAGAGAATTTTTTTTTTTTTACGCCAGAGTTTTTTTATTTAAAGATAGTTTTCTATTTAAGATACATTAATAATTTAGTTTATTCAGCATGAGGCTGTATATTCTGCAATATTAACATTTTTGGTAAACTCATTCAATAAATCCAAGCTCTGCAAATCTGAGATAACATGCACTGCAGTGATGCATTCACGCAATGTCACAGTAACCATGAGATAAACCAAAGTTCAGAAATATTCCTTTATCCCAATGTTTTGCAAATATATGTACACTACAAATTGCAACATTAGGTCCTTACATTTAAAGAGCACCTGTAAATTCAGATCCATCATGGCAGCACCTGTTAGCGGGCATCCACTCACCTGCTGCCGCCACATCCCTCACCTTGTGTCACTGCCGCATCACCAGTCATCCCATTAAAGTGAATGGGACTGTTGGTGAGTCAATAGTGGGTCAGAGGAGGAGCCGCTGCGGGACAGACATAACAGTTGCTCTTTAAAAATGATTTAAATCGAGTTGATTAAATATGATTGTAAAGGCTCGTTTTTTGTTTTTTTTAATAACAAACATGTCATACCTACCTCCACTGTGCAGCTCGTTTTGCGCAGAGTGGCCCCGATCCTGGACTTCTGGGGTCCCTCAGCGGCTCCTCCTCCTCACTTCAGATAACCCCCTAGGAGGGTTAACTTGTGGGCACACTCCGAGTCCAGCATTTGCATCCATAGACACGAATGCTGGACTCAGCACCCCCCCCCCCAGTCATTGGATTGGATTGACAGCAGCAGGAGCCAATGGCTGCGCTGCTATCAATCTATCCAATCAAGAGCCAGGACCGCATGCAGAGAGGGAGAGCACATCTCCGGCATGGAAATTACGGGGCTCAGGTAAGTAACACAAGAGGGCTGGGGGGCCAGTGACTGCCAGAAGTTTTTTCACATTAATGCATAGGATGAATTAAAGGTGAAAAAACATGAGGGTTTGCAACCCCTTTAAAGCAAGCCTTTTTACTAGTGATTTAAATCAAATCCACCTTTTTATATTTTGCGCTTTTCAAAAAACTGCAGCATTGTTCTTCTATGCAGAGGGGGCTAGATAGTAAGAATGAAAACTTGTTAGAGCGATTTCTCGCTATGAAATTCATTATGCTTATCTTTGGGATGGCTAGCTTTCAAATTTTTACAGAAATTTGTCTCAATTTTGCTCAGCAATGAAGATTTAGCAGCATTTTGCGCTTGCAGTAAATCGCTGGCGACAATCGCTCTTAGGACATTTCTATGGAGAAGATATGTACATTTACCTATTCAGAGGGTGCTCTGGTCACATGATCAGTTCCCCGTGCCAACTTTAGTGTAGAGGCGGTAAAGCCAAGAATGGGTGCCCCATACCCATAGTAAGCCTATGGCTGAGGTCACTACATGCAATGCAGCTGTTGTCTGCAATCTTTCCTCTTCACTGAAGCCAGCTGCTGGGGAGATCATGTGATTGGACCAGGGAATTGGTAAGTAAAGACATCTTTCCTACAGGTTAGTAAACAGCTTAGAATAGGGGTGGGAGTAGGCTTAAGCTTAGTTAGTATTTGACTGGACTTGTACTTTAAATGTGGTGGCTGCATTAGCTTCCTTTTTAGATATATCCTTTATTTTCACCTGGTGATCTGGCCAGTAAGTGTTTTTTTTTTTTTAACTTCCTTTTAACCAAATTGTCTAGATAAGATAAAAATGGCGGTAGAGTGTTGAAAAACCATTTACCATGTGCTTACAATGATCAGCTTTTAATAATTTATGTAAAACCTTTATCAAAAAAAAAAAAAAAAAAACACAGTTGCTGTAACTTCTTATAGTGGAACCAAAATTTTAGAAAACTTACTGTGCTGTAAAAACTGTATGTCGCTGAGGCTACATATAGCATACAGCACAGTGTTCCGGGTGCGGGCTGAGACCTTCCTGTTTCACACCCAGAATACAATAGAGTCTGCCTTAGCAGCACTCAGCCATTTATAGGAAGCAATGTATTCTAGCATTGAATACAAAGCTTCCTCTGATTGGCAGTCAGAGGTTGTGACATCATTGGCCCGCCTCTCTGACTCATTTAGAGGAAGCTTTGTATTCATTGCTAGAGTGCATAGCTTTTTATGAATGGCTGAGTGTGCTCAGACAGACTATTGTGTTCCAGGTATGAGACAGAAAGTCTCAGCTCGAATCCAGAAAACAGTGCTGTATGTAGCCTCAGCTACATAGTTTATATAGCACATCTAGCAGTTGTGGGGGACATAGTTCGTTTGGGTCAGCTTGTAAAGTGTAATAAAAGCTGGAGTTTAGCTTGGACCTGTTACTCAAGTCCACCTAAGTCCGCTTCTACCCTCTCCATAGACTGAATGTTGCTGTTGAAAGGCGTTTTCTTTGCACCTTCATCCAGAGCAGAGACAACCTAAAATAGGAAGTTTGTTACTGGCCAGATCATCAGGTGAAAACAGAGGGGAAAAAAGCCTAAAAGAGAAATCAAATGCAGCCATCACAACTTAGAATTAGTAATCTGCAATATATATCACATTTTTGCGTTTAGATATATTTTAATGTTTACCATAATCAATCTTCATACTGTGCTGGCAGATCTCAATTTCATGCATTATATCCTTCTGCTATTAAAGTGATCATAAAGATCAAACATGTTATACTTACCTGCTGTGTGTGAAGGTTTTGCACAGAACAGCCCAGATCCTTCTCTTCTCGGGTCCTTCTTCCGCACTCCTTGCCCCACCTCCTCTTTTCCCTCATTGGCTCAATAACTGACAGCAAGGGGAGCCAATGGTGCTTTGCTGCTGTCTTAGTCAATTAAGAGGGAGAGTCCGGGGCAGCAGAGCTTCTCGTGCAGCATCACTGGATCGAGATGAGGGCTGAGGTAAGTATTAGGGGGCCTGCTGCACACAGAAGGCTTTTTATCCTAATGTATAGAATGGATTAAGATAAAAAAACCCCTTCTGCCTTTACAGCCACTTTAAAATTTACATCTATTTAGACCTATTATATCCTTTTGCTATTAAAATGTACATCCATTTAGACATATCTTATATTTGACTGCAGGTAGCTTATTGTACTTTGGTTTTTGTGTGTTAGTGGCAGATATCAGCTGTAAACCAGATGTGAACACGGTCTGTCCTAACATTGTGCTAAAAAGATCTTGAGCTTCTGCATTCTATGTTAATGACGGTAAACTCCATGTGTCCAGCTCAGGTTCTCTCTAATTGAGTAACTTTCATTCCACTCGAGGCCTGCTCCAAATTCTAGAAAGGCAAGGAATATTTTAAGGTATGCCCTGTAAATAGGAACACAAACTGAGGTTTTCTCAAATTTGACTGCAAAACTGAAAATACAAATTTTAAGCGGAAGTTTAAAAAAATCTGAGCAGTCCCCTGTAGAATGTACAGCTCGGTTTTCGTAGGAGTGATGTCATCATGTGCTGCCCAATCAAGATGCCCGATGACCAGCACCCAGAAGCCAGGGAGAAGTTGCCAGTGCTGGTGAGGGACTTTGCAGGATTTGGGCTGTTGAATAGAGGCAAGTATTTTTGACCTTACGTCCACTTTTAAAGGAAACCTGCCGTGAAATAACAGACCTCACCATCTGAAAATGTAGGTTCCCTGGTTGCCAGGTTTCAATGGATTAATTGCTTTCTCAGTCACTGATGTGGAAACCTTTAACTTTCTAATCTGCATGCTTGGGTAGGTAACTCAAAGTAATAAAGCCAGACACACCTAGACAAGGTGGTCAGAAATCTGTCAGATGTTGGGACTCCTCAGTTTTTATATCTCGCTGTCCTCTTTAACCTGTTGCATGTACACAGAGAGCTACCAGATGTTAGGGCAACACAACTCCCACATTTTCCTTTTCCCTAAAGACTCCTGTAGGTTAGCAGAATAATAGAGGTCTGCCAGATACTGGGTCCCTCAGTGACTATAATCTCCTCTACCGCACTGCTTACTACACTTCAGCAGGCGAGAGATCTGCCACAAGTTGCCCCCCCCCCCCCCTGGCTTCCGTATCCACCTTTCCTCCTATAACTGCCTGCACGTTAGCAACAAAGCCAGGTATTTGCGAGATGCTGGCACCCCACAGTTCCCATGCCATCCAAACCCACTAGGACCACAATAATCTTCCAAATATAGAGGCCATCAACTCTCATACCTTGCACCTCCCATAACTCCCTGCATGTCAGCAAAGAGATAGAAATGTGCTAGATGTGGGGGACCTCATACCTCTCCTCTCTATTAGTCCAGAGATCTGTCAGATGTAGAGGGCACGTAGGTTCTATGCCCCCCCCCCCCCCATTAACTCCAGGGATATCAGATGAGGGCATGTGATCAGAGGGTCTCCACTGCAACTCCATTATCCTAGGTATCTGTCAGATGTTTAAACCCTCAGGTCTCATGCATACACCTCCCTCATTAACCCTAGGGATCTGTAAGATCAGGGTGGTTCAGGTCCTATTGCCTCTTCTTCCCCATTACCCAGGGATCTGTTGGGTGTGAGGGCGTTTATATTCCAGGCTCACCTCCGTCAACCCCAGGAATATGTCAGATGTGGGGGCCCTCGGGTACCATGGCCTTCTCTTATTGACCCAGTGATCTGTTGGTGAAGGGGCTTTCAGGTACCATGCCTTCACCTCCTCCATTAATTCCAGGGATAGGTCAGAAGTAGGAGTCCTGGGGTCCCATTGCCTCCTCTTCCCCATCACTTAGGGATCGGTCAATGTGGGGCCCTCTGGTCCCATGCCTTCACCTTCTAGGTTAGTCAGATGTGGGGCCTTTGAGTCCCATAATCACAAATGTGCCATATGTTGGACCCCCTTCACTCACACACACAACCAGAGATGTTGGGGCCCCTCAGTTCCCATGTCTTCTCAGAATCTGACAGATGTTGGGGCCCCTCAGCCCCCGTGTCCTCTCCTCAGAATCTGACAGATGTTGGGGCCCCTCAGCCCCCGTGTCCTCTCCTCAGAATCTGACAGATGTTGGGGCCCCTCAGCCCCCGTGTCCTCTCCTCAGAATCTGACACATGTTGGGGCCCCTCAGCCCCCGTGTCCTCTCCTCAGAATCTGACACATGTTGGGGCCCCTCAGCCCCCGTGTCCTCTCCTCAGAATCTGACACCTGTTGGGGCCCCTCAGCCCCCGTGTCCTCTCCTCAGAATCTGACACATGTTGGGGCCCCTCAGCCCCCGTGTCCTCTACTCAGAATCTGACACATGTTGGGGCCCCTCAGCCCCCGTGTCCTCTACTCAGAATCTGACACATGTTGGGGCCCCTCAGCCCCCGTGTCCTCTCCTCAGAATCTGACACATGTTGGGGCCCCTCAGCCCCCGTGTCCTCTCCTCAGAATCTGACACCTGTTGGGGCCCCTCAGCCCCCGTGTCCTCTCCTCAGAATCTGACACATGTTGGGGCCCCTCAGCCCCCGTGTCCTCTCCTCAGTATCTGACACATGTTGGGGCCCCTCAGCCCCCGTGTCCTCTCCTCAGAATCTGACACCTGTTGGGGCCCCTCAGCCCCCGTGTCCTCTCCTCAGAATCTGACACCTGTTGGGGCCCCTCAGCCCCCATGTCCTCTCCTCAGAATCTGACAGATGTTGGGGCCCCTCAGCCCCCGTGTCCTCTCCTCAGAATCTGACACCTGTTGGGGCCCCTCAGCCCCCGTGTCCTCTACTCAGAATCTGACACATGTTGGGGCCCCTCAGCCCCCGTGTCCTCTCCTCAGAATCTGACACATGTTGGGGCCCCTCAGCCCCCGTGTCCTCTACTCAGAATCTGACACATGTTGGGGCCCCTCAGCCCCCGTGTCCTCTCCTCAGAATCTGACACATGTTGGGGCCCCTCAGCCCCCGTGTCCTCTCCTCAGAATCTGACACATGTTGGGGCCCCTCAGCCCCCGTGTCCTCTCCTCAGAATCTGACACATGTTGGGGCCCCTCAGCCCCCGTGTCCTCTCCTCAGAATCTGACACATGTTGGGGCCCCTCAGCCCCCGTGTCCTCTCCTCAGAATCTGACACATGTTGGGGCCCCTCAGTCCCCGTGTCCTCTCCTCAGAATCTGACACATGTTGGGGCCCCTCAGCCCCCGTGTCCTCTCCTCAGAATCTGACACATGTTGGGGCCCCTCAGCCCCCGTGTCCTCTCCTCAGAATCTGACACATGTTGGGGCCCCTCAGCTCTTATTCCCTCCACTATAACCCTAAAAATCTGACATGTGCCGGGGCCCCTCAGTCCTCCCCCCCAATGAGTGTCAGCAGAGGGCCGGCCATCCTCCGGGGCCCCTCACCTCCCATCCCCTTCTCTCCCCTGACTGACACGTCAGCTCTCCGTCCGGCTGTACTGTGTGTGTCCCCTCGGCTGGCCCTCTCCTCCTCCCCCGGTGTCAGGATACTCTCCAAGCCCAGAGTGTCTCCCAGGCGTCCCGCCTTCCCCGCCGGCGGCCGCTCATTCTCCTTATTCTCCTCCGTCCCGGTACCAGCTTGTCGCTCCGCCGCCATCTTTGCACACTCAGCTCTCCGGGCACCAACGAGACGAGAGGGGCCTGCCCGGTGCATGATGGTATATGAGAGCAATGCGTGTTGGGAGACTGGAGGACCGAGAGGGGAGATATTTAAGGGCGGAGTGTAGCGAGCACTGAGATTCGTCGTAGAGCAGAGTGAGCTGCAGAGCACTGTTTTTGCCTACCAAACGTGAGAGTTATTTATTACCTCAGAACATACATTTCATACCAAAAGTAAAAAAAAATTGAATAATTCTTATATATGTAAAAAAAAATCATACTGTTATAAATGACCTCAGAAAATGAACTTCATAATAATAAAAAAGAAAAATTGGAATAATTTATATATATATATATATATATATATATATATATATATATATGTAAAAAAAAATCATACTGAACTTACAGCAGCAGCCCTGAGCTTATATACCTTACCTGAGCTTTATAAGATAGCTCGTTAGACAAAGAGAGAGGGCTCATTTACACTTGCTTCGCGTTCAACACACATTAATAGCTAGTTTACACTTGCTTCAAAACAAGGCTTCGGCCAGGTTTTTTAAAGCTCTCTGAACGCTGGTCAAAGCCCCTGTCACTAAATAAAATGGCTTACAGACCTGTTTACACCTTGCTTTGCTTGGCTTCGCTTCAAAAATTATATCCCATGTAGCTTTAGGGCTAGTTTACACATGCTTCAAAACATGGCTTTGGACACGCTTTGTTAACCACTTACTGAGCTGCTGATATACTGCGGCAGGTCAGCTCTCCTGGCAAACTGCTGTACCTGTACATTAGGATTGCCACCTGTTTGAGATTCACCCGCACAGTACGGATTTTGAATTGTGTGTCTGGGTCTCCTTCCGCCTGATACCCGGACACATGATTCAGACTGCACTGTGGCTCTGTGCGCCATCTGCTCAACTGGTGGAGGAACATGAGTAGTTCATGTTATCAGGAGTAAATTCTTATCTTTATTCCGAAGTTCCAACAGTCTAATCTGAGTCCCGAAGTCATACCAGTCATCCGTACCTAGGACCGACAGCTCCGCCCCCGACTCCACCCCCCAACTCCGGGTCTCGCTTAAAGGATGTTCCTGCCCTGAAAAGGTAGGAGAAATGCTCCCTGCAGTGCAGTGCATCGAGGACGCTCATGGTCACTCTGCTCCTTGACATACAGGCATCCTCCAGTCATGCTGTCCCCCCATACTGCTCTCCACTGTGGCTGCCCGCCCTCCCATCATACTGCCCTCCGCTACCACCCCTCCCATCATTCTGCCCTCCGCTACCACTCCTCCTATCATACTGCCCTCCACTACCACCCCTCCCATCATACGGCCATCCGCTACCACCCCTTCCATCATTCTGCCCTCCGCTACTACCCCTCCCATCATACTGCCCTCCACTACCACCACTCCCATCATACTGCCCTCAGATACCAGCCATCCCATCATACTGCCCTCTGCTACCATCCCTCCCATCATACTGCCCTCCGCTACTACCCCTCCCATCATTCTGCCCTCCGCTACCACCACTCCCATCATACTGCCCTCTGCTACTACCCCTCCCATCATTCTGCCCTCCACTACTACCCCTCCCCTAATTCTGCCCTCCGCTACCACTCCTCCACTCATTCTACCCTCCCTTACCACCCCTCATATCATACTGCCCTCCGCTACCATCCCTCCGATCATACTGCCCTCCGCTACCACCCCTCCCATCATACTGCCCTCCACTACACCCCCTCCCAATTTACTGCTCTCCACTACCCCCTCCCATAATACTGCCCTCCACAACCACACCCTCTTATCATACTGACCACCACTACCCCACTTCCATCATACTGCCCTCCACTACCACCCTTCCTATCATACTGCCTTCCACTACCACCCCTCCCATCATACTGCCCTCTACTACCACCCCTCCCATCATACTGCCCTCCACTACCACCCCTCCTATCATACTGCCCTCCACTACCACCACTCGTATCATACTGCCCTCCACTACCACCCCTCCTATCATACTGCCCTCCACTACCACCCCTCCCATCACACTGCCCTCCACTACACCCCCTCCTATCATACTGCCCTCTACTGCCACCCCTCTCATCATACTGCCCTCCACTACCACCCCTCCCCTCATTCTGACCTCCACTACTACCCCTCTCCTCATTCTGCCTTCTGCTACCACCCCTCCCATCATACTGCCCTCTGCTACCACCCCTCCCATCATACTGCCCTCTGCTACCACCCCTCCCATCATACTGCCCTCCGCTACTACCCCTCCCATAATTCTGTCCTCTGCTACCACCCCTCCCCTCATTCTGCCTTCCGCTACCACCCCTCCCATCATACTGCCCTCCACTACCATCCCTCCCATCATACTGCCCTCCACTACCACCCCTCCCATCATTCTGCCCTCCACTACTACCCCTCCCCTCATTCTTCCCTCCGCTACCACCCCTCCCATCATACTGCCCTCTGCTACCATCCCTCCCATCATACTGCCCTCCACTACCATCCCTCCCATCATACTGCCCTCCACTACCACCCCTCCCATCATTCTGCCCTCCGCTACCACCCCTCCCATCATACTTCCCTCTGCTACCACCCCTCCCATCATACTTCCCTCTGCTACCACCCCTCCCATCATACTGCCCTCCGCTACCACCCCTCCTATCATACTGCCCTCCACTACCACCCCTCCCATCTTATGGCTCTCCGCTACCACCCCTCCCATCATTCTGCCCTCCACTACTACCCCTCCTATCATACTTCCCTCCGCTACCACCCCTCCCATCATATGGCCCTCCGCTACCACCCCTCCCATCATACTACTCTCCGCTACTACCCCTCCCATCATTCTGCCCTCCGCTACCACCCCTCCCATCATACTGCCCTCCGCTACTACCCCTCCCATCATTCTGCCCTCCGCTACCACCCCTCCCATCATACTGCCCTCCGCTACCACCCCTCCTATCATACTGCCCTCCACTACCACCCCCTCTTATCAAATACAGGACCGCCAAAAGACAAATGGATTGAAACAGCTGAGAAAGCTCAGCCCTGTGCACTGCCCTAGGAGCCTGGAGGAAGCAGAACCCAGTCCTAAGAAGCTGTGGAGTAATCTCTCTGTGATGTGCTGACCGGTGAGGATGCCCTGATCTAGTGGAGCGAGCTGCAGATAGACCACAGACGGGTCACTGGGAGAGCCATCAAGGAGGACCATTCACGGTTACCCATACATGCCTATCACCCCTGCAGGGGTAATAGGAGCTGGTGAGTGGGGACTCATAAGGGGGAGCACACGAGTCACCTGATTTAATGACCACAAGAGTCACCTGATCATTTTGAACATTTGGTCACTTTGGAGCTTCACCAATGCTATATTCATACTATTTTGGGGATTTTGTACCACTCTGACTGACTGTTTTTGATACACTTTTTTTTGGGATTATTGGTTTGAATTTTTGGATATTTTGGAGCCTCACTAATGCAATATCCATAATATTTTTGAGATTTTTTACCACTTTTGATTGCTTTTCTGACACATATTTTTTGGAATAATTTTTTCGGATGAACTGTTGACAACTTTGGGATTTATTTATGGTTATTACACTAGAGTTTATATGCTATAGTTTATCACACCAGTGTGTTTATTTTTATTTTTACTTTTATGCATATGATTAGTCTTTTTTGATCACTCTACACCTATGTGTTTTTTGATTCAGCTTGGTATACAATTTATCTATTTATTTATTTTTTTGAATTGTAATTTTTATTGAAGTTTCAAACAGGTACATACATGTTAGAGTCATAACAGTAGTGACATATACAGATGTTCCGACTAGAAACTGTCTATTCGTTAATTAACACCGTGGTAAATTGAAACAGTAAAATGTTGAACAAAGGATGGTTGTTGAGTAGTAACAAGTTCTAGATGTGGAAAAAAAGGGGGGGAGGGGGGGTTAGGGATGAGGGGGGAGGAAATAGGAGGTGGAGGGAGAAGGGCACCAGCAGGTTGTGAGTGAAGGGATAAACGATCCATAAGTAGTTTACACCAGGGTAATTACAGTTGAACAGTACATTTTGGATGATGTAACCAAAGAGACCACATATCTTTGAACTTACGTAAACGTGAGTTTTTTCTGGCTACTATTCTCTCCATTTCACATTGAAAGTTGAGGTCAGCGATAGTATGCGAGATGGAGGGAATTCTAGCAGTTTTCCATAATCTAGTGATATTCAATTTGGCAGCATAGAGTAGGTGAATAATAATACATCTAGCTGAGAATGGTATTTTGTCCATGCCAATATGTAGCAGGGCTAGAGCTGGGGACGGAGGGCAGGACGTCCCAGTAATGGAGGAGAGTAAAGCGAATACTTGGTTCCAAAAGGATGTAAGGGATTTGCAGAACCAGAGGGTATGTGCGATGAAACCTATACTTCCGCAGTTCCTCCAGCATGATGGAGGGTGGCCAGGGTACATTTTTGAGAGTCGGTAGGGTGTGAGGTACCATCTGTGGATGGTTTTCTGGTAGGATTGCCAGTGGTTGGAACAATGAGATGCCTGAAAGGTGTCTGTAAAGGCCTGTAGCCATTGGGTTTGGGTGAAGGGGACATTCGGTTCTTCGGCCCATTTATTTAAGGAGTGCACCTGAGAGCAGGGTCTGGTGTCATTAAGGCAGGAGTATATCCTGGAGATACTTTTGCTAGGGGATGGGTTAGAGAAGTAATGTAGGTAGATTGGTAAAGGAATTTTTACTGTGGAGGGTAGTTTGGTCATGGTCAAGAAGTGAGTAATTCTAGTGTACGTGTAAGCTTCTGAGTTTGGGAGTTGAAATTTAGTTTGCAGATCTGCAAACGAATGTACTGAGTTGTGGTTGATCAAGTCTCCAATGATCAGTATACCAGCTTTGTGCTACCGGGAGAGGTTCAAGTCTGGAATGCAGGAGGACAGGGCTCTTAGTGGTAATGGTAATGTCTTACTAGGTGAGTCCCGGGGGTATGCGGTAAGAAGTCTATTCCATGCCTGTAGAGAGGCAGATATCATAGGGTTAGTGCATCTAGGTAATGGGGAGTATCCGGCCGTCGATAATAAGAGGAGGTCAGTTAGGTTAGCCAGTTGGGAATAGGAGGTTTCAATGGTGGACCATTGTTTTTCAGGTGTAGGATGCCACCAATAGTATAGTTGGTCCAATATTGAGGCGTAGTAGTAGTTGCCAATATGGGGCAGTCCAGCTCTGCCTAATTTGTGGGGTCACATCACATCTAGGTGGTTTAGAGTTCCAGATAAATTTAGTTACTTGATTCTGGATTGTGGTTAGGAGGGAGCGAGGAATAGGTAAGATGAGTGTTCGGAATAAGTAGAGAAGTTTTGGCAGTATTATCATTTTGAAGGTAGCTATACGCCCTAGTGTAGAGAGACCCATGCAGCGCAGAGATTTGGGTAAATTTCGAGAGAAGGTATGGAAGTTCAAGTCGATCAATCGGTTTAGATTGGGGGTTAGCAGGATTCCCAGGTAGGGAATAGACGTGTTCGTCCATACGTATGGCGTGGTGGATTTTAGGTGGGTAGCCATTTGAGGAGGGAGATGTATAGGGAGAACCATGGATTTTGTGGCATTTAGTTTATAATAAGAGATAGAGCTGAATTGGTGAAGGATGTTTTGTATAGTCTGTAGGGACTGGATGGGGTTAGTGACCATTAGAACTACGTCGTCCGCATATAGACTAATTTTGTGGTCTGTACCATTACATGGTATGCCTGAGATTAGGGTTTGGATCTTATTTTGGAGGCCAAGGGTTCCATTAGTAGAGCAAAAAGAAGTGGGGAGAGGGGGCACCCTTGCCGTGTACCATTAGATATTTCAAAAGGAGCAGATATCGTCCCCCCAGTAAACACTATAGCTGATGGTTTAGAGTATAAGGAAAGGATTGCGTTTTGGAACCAACCGGTAATATCGAATTTGGTCAGCACTGCTTGGAGGAATTTCCAGTGTACCCTATCAAATGCCTTCTCTGCATCTAGGGATAGAAGCAGAGAAGGCGTTCGATTTTGCGCAGCCTGATGGACGAGGTTGAGCACCCTTCTAGTTGCGTCAGGTGCCTGTCTGCCTGGGATAAACCCAACCTGGTCTGGGTGGACCAGCTCTGGGAGAAACATCATCAGTCTGTTGGCAATAACTTTGGCGAGCAGCTTGATGTCGGTATTTAAGAGCGAAATTGGCCTATAGTTAGAGGCAACAGAGGCGTCTTTCCCAGGTTTTGGAATGGTTGCTATAAGTGAGCGCAGCATATCTGTAGGCAAAGAGCCAGAGGAACCAGCAGTGTTGAAGAGGTCTGTTAGTTTAGGGACTAAAATGGTGGCAAATTTTTTGTAGAATAGGTTAGAAAAACCATCCTCTCCCGAGGATTTATGGAGAGGGAGGGTGTTTATGGCCTTGAGGACTTCTTCATTAGTGAATGGTTTAGAGACAGTTTCGAATTGTGCCTCTGAAATTTTAGGCAATTTAATCGGGTCTAAATAGCTAAAAATTTGTTCCGCTGTGGGTTGGGGAGTGAGAGGGTCATTTCTGAGATTATAGAGTGATGCGTAGAATTCACTAAACGCATCTGCAATTTCCTGAGGGTTGGTTAAGAGTTGTTTTGAAGTGGGGTGTCGGAGAGAGAGAATTTTGGCTTTTGTGCGATGGGCTTTTACTTGTTTTGCTAGTAGTGATCCAGCCCTATTACCTAAAGCATAAAAGTTGGCCTTGGAGAATTTAAAGTTGCGTTTGAATTTATGTAGCAGAAGGGTGTGTAGTTTTTGTCTTAGCTCCAGGAGCTTAAGAGTTTGGCGTGTGGGAGGGGGAAGATTTGTTTATTTTTTTCTATTTCTGAAATGTTAGATAGAACCTCATCAATCTGCTGGGTCCTCTGTCGTCTCGCTCTTTTACTTAGCTTTATGAAAATACCTCTAAGGTAAGCTTTGTAGGTTGACCAAAGTATAAATTTGTCGGTATCAGGCAAGTCATTAAGTTCAAAGAAGGAGTGGTGCTCAGTTTCTATTTCTTGTAGGACTTTAGGGTCTTCTAGAAGGGAGGTGTCAAGTCTCCATATTCTCGGTGGTCCCGTTCTAAGATCGCCAAGGGTGATCGAAATGGGGGCATGGTCCGACCATGTAATGAGACCAATATCAGAGTCCATAACATTTTGGAGTGTCCATTTGTCTACTATGAAGGAGTCAATGCGTGAGTAGGATAGCTGCGGGTGAGAAAACAATGTGTAATCACGTTCCGATCCATGTTGTGCTCTCCATACATCAAAGAGATCCAGGTCGTGGAGTAGGGGATTCAGGGCTGGTCGGGGGTGGAATTTGTTGGTAGAGGTGTCCATGGATGGGTCGCCGATTATGTTCAGGTCACCGCCCACGATTAAGTTGCCTTGGCGTAGCGTGTTGATTTTCTTGAAGAGGCGTCTAAGAAAGCGAAGTTGTCTGGAGTTTGGTCCGTATATATTGACTAGAGTGTAGGTGGTTTGAGCAATGGAGCAAATAAGAATGAGGTAGCGACCCTGTGGGTCGGCATAGGTGTGAAGGTGTTGGAACTGGACAGTAGAGCGTATAGCTGTCAGTACACCATTTTTTTTCTTCGGTCCCGAGGCCAGGTATGTGGTTTCGTATCCTTTTAGCTTCAGCTTTGGTGTTTTGGATTCTGCAAAATGCGTCTCCTGTATAAAGACAATGTCCGCATTATGATTTGTTAGTTCTCTTTGCAGATTAGCCCTTTTTTGTGGGCTGTTTAGGCCTTTGACATTAAGGGAGGTTAGTTTGATTGGCATGGTAAGGTTGTTGGTTATGGCCCTTTATACTGAGACGATAGTTCTAGGCGTGGTCAGGTATGTGCCAGGAAAGTTGATTAGATGGTATTGTGGTCTGAGATGATCGGGATAGGCAGGTCGTCAGCAATGGATCGTTGGAGCAGGTCCAGAAGGCTTAGTGAAGGCTGGTGTGGGGTGGGAAGGGTAGTAAAAAGAAAGAGCCCGTGAACAATACGGGTTCAATGTGCAGAAATACTGCTGGATCTATCCAAACAGAGGGGGGATTTCCTCCAGTGGCTTCCAGGAACGTGGAGCCAGTGGATGGAAGGATAGGCTTGAAAGAGACAGTTAACCGCCGTCACCCGGCTGGGTGGCATATGAGACTTCATGCACCACCAAAGGCATCAGGCATCTTGAAGGGACCACTCGGCTTCCATTTGAGAAGGAGGAGACGGAGGTGGTTTTGGGCTATCCTCCGGGATAATGCACCATAGCCTCAGTAAGTGGAGGCCCGCTTGAAGTGTATGCACCACATGTGTTTTGCTTTGGAACGTGATCAGCAGTTTGGTGGGAAATCCCCATTTATATGGTATGCAGTGATTCTGGAGGGCTTCAGTAATCATGGCTAGTTGACTACGATTTTCCATGGTCACCTTGGAGAGATCTGTATATAGTTGCGATGGCTGTGAAAGGATCAGGAAGGTTAGGCAATCGTTTTGCAGCGAACATCACTTTTTCTTTTGCATTGAAGAAGTGTATGCGGGCTAGAACATCTCTGGGTTTTTCCGCCGGGAGGTGAGGCGGTTTTGGTAGCCTATGCGCCCTGTCAATTTCCAGATCTCTGTCAGTGAGGTCAGGTACTAGTGAGTGTGCGCATCAGGGATTGTAGGAATCGCACCAATTCGGGTGGTTGAACCGATTCGGGTATGTTGCGGAATTTGATGTTGTTCCTTCGAGAACGATCTTCGAGATCTGCCAATTTAAGATGTATTGCCTGCATTTCATCTTCATGTTCCGTGCATACATCTACCATATCATTATGAGCAGTGAAAAGGTCAGACATTTTGTTTTCAACATGCTGGAGACGCTGGTCCTGTTGCTGTACTACAGAGGCCAGTGAGGATACTGCAGCTGAGAGATCTGTGTACAGCGATTGTTTAAGGGAGATCAGCATGTTTTTCATTGTGAGCTCAGATAAGGGCTGATCTGAAGCAGGAAAGCTATCTATGGCTGTGTGGTGCTGGACATCAGAGGGAGGTAAAGTGAAGGGCAGGTTATGGCTGCGTTGTGGGGTGTCATCTTCTCTCCTGGGTTTGGATTTCACAGGGGAGGCAGAAGAGGGTGAGCGAGGTGGAGAATACTCACAGTTCGCCTGTGAGAAGGCTGAGCGCTGTGATCCGCCGCCGCTGGTGTGAGGAGACTGCACAGCTGCATTCCTGTCAGAGCCGTCAGCGCCATCTTGTCCCCTGCCCGCTCTCTCATACGAGTAAAAGTCAGTCAGTTTGTTAGGCACAGTCCGCTCTTTCCTCCTTTTTAACATTGCGCCCAGGTGCCGTGTGACCCGCGGGGGGATGATCGGATGTTTTTCGTGGTGGATGAGGTGCTGTGAAGTCGCTATTAGCCGGGGTTGGAGCGGAGAAGAAGGATCAAGCTGCCATCACAGATGCCGGCAAGCCACGCCCCCGGTATACAATTTATTTTATATGTGTTTATCTGGTTGGTACACACCTGCTACACTTAATTCAGTATTTGTATGTTTAATATTGAAGGACACATATATACATACTTAGCACAATTATGGATAGGAAATTCTCCCCATTATAGTTAGTGTCATCGACCCCATTATTCTCCTCAAACCCACCCGGTATTAATTAGGGTAGCGCCACTTACCCCATTTTCTTACTTTCATCTTTTGTAAGTTCTCTTGGGAACTGATTAGGGGAGGCTGCAACCCGTTAGTATCCTGAGCGCCGAGTATACCATCATTTTGACCCCTCCCATCATACTGCCCTCCACTACCACCCCTCCAATAATATTGCCCTCCACTACCACCCCTCCAATCATACTGCCCTCCGCTACCACCTTTTCCATCATACTGCCCTCCACTACCACCCTTTCCCAATATGCTGCCCTCCACTACCCCCTCCCATCATACTTCCCTCCACTACCACCCTCTCTTATCATACTGTCCTCCACTACTCCACTTCCATCATATTGCCCTCCACTACCACCATCATACTGCCCTCTACTACCACCCCTCCCATCATACTGCCCTCCACTACCACCCCCACTCCCATCATACTGCCCTCCACTACCCCTCTCCCAACATACTGCCCTCCACTACCTCCCTCCCATCATAGCTTATCCCAGAAGCCTGCACTCTGTACATAGCTCATCCCTGAACCTTGAACTCTGTACATAGCTCAGCCCAGAACCCTCACTCTGCATGCAGCTCATCCCAGAATCCTGCACTCTGCATGCAGCTCATCCCAGAACCCTGCACTCTGTACACAGCTTATCCCAGAACCCTGTACTCTGTACATAGCTCATCCCAGAACCCTGCACCCTGTATATAGATCATCCCAGAACCATGCACCCTGTACATAGCTCATCCCAGAACCCTGCACCCTGTACATAGCTCATCCCAGAACCCTGCACCCTGTACATAGCTCATCCCAGAACCCTGAACCCTGTACATAGCTCATCCCAGAACCCTGAACCCTGTACATAGCTCATCCCAGAACCCTGCACTCTGTACATAGCTCATCCCAAAGCCCTGCACTCTGTACATAGCTCATTCCAGAACCTTGCACCCTGTACATAGCTCATCATAGAACCCTGCACTCTTTACATAGCTCATCCCAGATCCCCGCCCTCTGTACACATCTCATCCCAGAACCCTGCACTCTGTACATAGCTCATCCCAGAACACTGCACTCTGTATGTAATGCACTCCAAAACCCTGCATTCTTTTATCCTTTTTTTAAATGAATGTGCTGGGGTTTGTATGTATCCTTGAGATTCTTGCTTATGGAACAATAATAAAAGCATATTTTATAGGCACAAGGAAGCCCGAGTTTTGTTTATTGACGTCCCTTAAGCTCCTCCCACTGTCAGAAATTTGACCACGCCCACATTTGCCATGGCGCGCTATGCAAGGTTACTTCCTTCCACAATGTCCCTCTTTCTGAAGTTCACAAGTTGGGAGGTATGCCTTAGGAGGCCGTGCTACATTTGGGGGCTCGTCCGGGATGCTATCTGCAGCTGGCCTTAGCCGACCTAGACAAGAGCCACAATCCACGTAAAGAGAGTTGCTTCGATGGCTGCGGTTGCTTGGGGCAGGAGTCAGGGAGCTCCAACAGAGAAGAGCACTGTTCTGGAGACCTCAGGAAGTAAGCACACGGAAGGAGAGATCAGAAGGTGGCTCTGGTCCCATGACACCGGGCTTACATTGTAGAAACTGAAGCCACATATAAGTTGGATCAAGTCAGGGGAACTACTAGTGTTGTGTCCTCACTATACCGTGGCTGAGGTATAATTAGACAGACAGCTAACTCTCCTCCCTTAACAACTCATTGAGGCAGGCAGGTCCTTTTTTCAACTTTTATTGCAGGGAAGTTAGAGTAAAACTAAAATAAAAGAAATAATATACAATCAGTATACACAATATACAAAATATACAGTCCTAACTAGGGATGAGCTTCGTGTTCGAATCGAACGCATGTTCGACTTGAACATTGCCTGTTCGGTCGTTCGACGAATTCCGATTGATATGGGCCGCTCGCGCCAAATTCGAGTGGTGCGTCACACCCCATAATTCACTGCAACATCGCAGTGCATTGCCGGCTGATGATTAGCCAAGCATGCACTATGACCCGCATGCTTGTCCAATCACAGCGCCGTCTGTACAGAGAGCCATAATTGGCCAAAGCCAGGGTGGCTTTGGCCAATTATGGCTCAGGGGGTTTAGTACACACCCCACACTATATAAGGCCGCCTGCACGGCGGCCCTGTGTAGTGTGTTCCGGCGTTGAGAGAGAGATAGATAGACAGACAGTGTCATTTGATTTAAGTTAGATAGAGTAGGCAGGCGAGTCAGTTAGCTGCACTTACAGTGTATTGTGTATATATATATATATATATATATATATACATCCTTTTTTTTTATATATATATACATCCTAGGTGTTGTGTGTGTGTGTGTATATATATATATATATATATATATATATATATATATACACTGTATTCAGTTTAGCTAGATCTGTTCTTGTTATTCTCTTCCTACTGCTGACAGGCAGGCAGGTGTTTTTACAGTATTTACAGCTACCTGAAGAAAATTGCTGGTGTTCTTCTGATCCTTTTAGTCCTATTAGCTACAGTATTTACAAATTAGTGTAGTGCGTCCTCTGCACAGTGTGCACCTAAAGCTACCTGAAGAAAATTAGTGTTCTTCTGATCCTATTAGTACAGTACCGCAGGCAGCTGCAGTATTTACAAGTTAGTGTAGTGCTTTCTCTGCACAGTGTGCACCTAAAGCTACCTGAAGAAAATTAGTGGTGTTTTTCTGATCCTATTTATACAGTACCACAGGCAGCTGTAGTATTTACAAGTTAGTGTAGTGCGTCCTCTGCACAGTGTGCACCTAAAGCTACCTGAAGAAAATTAGTGGTGTTCTTCTGATCCTATTAGTACAGTACCAAAGGCAGCTGCAGTATTTACAAGTTAGTGTAGTGCGTCCTCTGCACAGTGTGCACCTAAAGCTACCTGAAGAAAATTAGTGGTGTTCTTCTGATCCTATTAATACCACAGACAGGCAGCTACAGCATTTACAGTTAGTGTAGTGCGTCCTCTGCACAGTGTGCACCTAAAGCTACCTGGAGACAATTGCTGTTGTTCTGCTCCTATTAATACCACAGGCAGGCAGCTACAGTATTTACAGTTAGTGCACTGTGTCCTCTGCACAGTGTGCACCTAAAGCTACCTGAAGAAAATTAGTGGTGTTCTTCTGATCCTATTAATACCACAGGCAGGTAGCTACAGTATTTACAGTTAGTGCACTGTGTCCTCTGCACAGTGTGCACCTAAAGCTACCTGAATAAAATTAGTGGTGTTCTTCTGATCCTATTAATACCACAGGCAGGCAGCTACAGTATTTACAGTTAGTGTAGTGTGTCCTCTGCACAGTGTGCACCTAAAGCTACCTGGAGACAATTGCTGTTGTTCTGCTCCTATTAATACCACAGGCAGGCAGTTACAGTATTTACAGTTAGTGTACTGTGTCCTCTGCACAGTGTGCACCTAAAGCTACCTGAAGAAAATTAGTGGTGTTCTTCTGATACTATTAATACCGCAGGCAGGCAGCTACAGCATTTACAGTTAGTGTAGTGCATCCTCTGCACAGTGTGCACCTAAAGCTACCTGGAGACAATTGCTGTTGTTCTGCTCCTATTAATACCACAGGCAGGCAGCTACAGTATTTACAGTTGGTGCACTGTGTCCTCTGCACAGTGTGCACCTAAAGCTACCGGGAGAGAATTAGTGGTGTTCTTCTGATCCTATTAATACCACAGGCAGGCAGCTACAGTAATTACAGTTAGTGCACTGTGTCCTCTGCACAGTGTGCACTTAAAGCTACCTGAAGAAAATTAGTGGTGATCTTCTGATCCTATTATTACCACAGGCAGGCAGCTACAGTATTTACAGTTAGTGTAGTGCGTCTTCTGCACAGTGTGCACCTAAAGCTACCTGGAGACAATTGCTGTTGTTCTGCTCCTATTAATACCACATGCAGGCAGCTACAGTATTTGCAGTTAGTGTACTGTGTCCTAGAGGAAGGCAGTAACGTGAGCCCAGAGAGAGGGGGTGCCCAAGAAGGAAAGCAATATGGCAGTCATGTTCCTCAGCTGCAGCATACTGCCAGCTTTGCTCCAGTGATGAGGAGGGAGGGGATGATGAGGTCACTGACTCCACATGGGTGACTGATAGGAGAGAAGAGGAGGAGGAGGCACATCACCAACAAAGCAGGATGCCCTCCAGGGGCCAGCTTAAGGGCAGCACACCGACTGCATTACAACGCAGAGCTCCGCATGTGCAGGGCGCTGCTGTCTCTGCGCGTTATTCCAAAAGTTCTTTGGTGTGGGCCTTTTTTGAGACAAGTGCATCAGATCCCACCACTGCTATTTGCAACATATGTCTCAAGCGTATCTCTCGTGGCCAAAACATCTCCCGCTTGGGCACCACATGCTTGACCAGACATATGTTGACCTGCCATGCAGTTCGTTGGCAAGCGTACCTAAAAGACCCACACCAAAGAACAAAGAGGACTTCTCCTTGCTCCTCATCAGCTGGGATCTCTAACCCCACTATACCTTCAGTCCTCTCTGAGACCTGCACTGAGAGGAATGAAGGTGTAGAATTAGGTGTGTCACAGCCAATCTGCTATCGGTACACTGACGTCAAATTGTACCAGGCAAATTTCCCTGCCCCAGCTGCTGCACCGCCAAAAGAAGTTTGCTCCCAGCCATCCACATGCCCAGCGGTTGAATGCTAGCTTGGCTAAATTGCTAGCAGTTCAACTGCTGCCTTTTCAGTTGGTAGACTCTGCCCCCTTCCGTGAGTTTGTGGAATGTGCGGTTCCTCAGTGGCAGGTTCCCAAACACCACTTTTTCTCACGGAAGGCGATTCCGGCTCTCTACCGGCACGTGGAAGGCAATGTCTTGGCCTCGCTGGACAGGGTAGTCAGCGGTAAGGTGCATATTACTGCTGACTCATGGTCCAGCAGGCATGGACAGGGACATTACCTATCTTTCACCGCGCACTGGGTGACTCTTCTGGCAGCTGGGAAGGATGCAGGACAGGGTGCAGTAGTGTTGGAGGTTGTTCTGCCACCACGCCTCCAAAATACTACTAGTGGTGATTCTGCCGCACCTCTCTCCTCCACCCCCTCCTCTTCTTTTTCCTCCATGGCCTCTTCCTGTGCTGATTTGACTTCAGAACCAGCGGTGCGCCGTAGGCCCTGTTAGTAGGATTCTGTCAGCTCTGCAGGGGCAGGTTCAGAGGTGGTTGACGCCATGCCAGTTTAAGGCAGGTATGGTGGTTTGCGACAATGGCACCAACCTCCTCTCTGCCCTCCGACAGGGACAACTGACCCATGTGCCCTCTTTGGCTCACGTCCTTAACTTGGTGGTGCAGCAGTTCTTGGGTAGGTACCCAGGCTTACAGGATGTCCTGAGGCAGGCCAGGAAAGATAGATAGGTAGGTACAAGCACTCTTCTTTCTCTTTCAGTGGTGGGACCACCTCTGCATGGCTGTCTTCAAACATCTTACTCATGAACGAGAATAAATGCTGTTTAATTTCTGATTTCCTTTGAAAATTGCACCTGAGAGAAGTAAAGCGTTTTAAAGCCTGTACTCTGTTGTTAGGAAGACACAGTCTCTCTGTTTTTAAAGGCAGGGGTGCTACCCAGCTGTTTGCATCATTTATGAACTTTATTACCTACTTATTGACTTATCTACTGTCCACTGCAAAGTTGGATGCCACTGGGCATCGGTGGCTGGCAGCTCTGTCCGAGTTTCAGTTCAGCTTGAAATGCCAACCAGGTGTGGGAAACGGAGACGCTGACGCTTTTTCCCAAAGGCCTCACTCTGTCAGGGCTGGCCAGAGGAGTTGGATCCATGTACCCTTCAAAGGAGGGGAGCCATAGGGGCCGAAGCTGTGGGAGTCACCCCCCCACGGGAGTATTCTAGTATTACTGTGATTTGAACCATGTACCCAGCCAAGAATTGCCTCAGCTGACAAAAGAGGATATGAGACGGGATCAACAGGAAGATCCATTCGGGAGTTTGATAAAGGAAACCGTTACCTGTCCAAGACCCTCAGATACTGGTGAATAGCCCCATCGAGGGGGCCAAAATAATCCATAGAGAGTGGGAGCGAATGAAGTTGGAAGATTGGGTCATATATTTCGAAGAGGTCCCTCTGAGGAACCAGGAAGTGTGAGTCAACTGTTCCTTCCTGAGAAACATCGTCTAACTGTGTTGACGATCATGGTCACTTAGGCCCAGATAGAATTTTCAAGCTGGTCAGGGATCAATTCTACTGGCCATCCATGAGAACAGAGGTGGAAAGCTACTGTTGCTCTTGCATCAGATACATTCAAAGAAAGACCTTACCAGGCAGGGAAGCCCCAATGGGCCATCTTTTAAGCCAAGCACCCATGGAGTTGGTGCGCATTGATTTCTTGTGTCTCAAACCTGACCTGAATGGACGACGTAATGTCCTGGTTGTGACAGATCATTTCACCTAATATGCTCAAGCTTTTCCCAGTAGGGATCAACAAGCTAGTACTGTGGCAAAGACTTTAGTGGAGATGTTCTTTGTTCATTACGGGTTGCCTCAGCGCCTGCATTCAGATCAAGGTCGGGATTTTGAGAGCAAACTGATCAGAAGATTATGTGAACTCTTAAGCGTAAAGAAATCCAGGACTACTCCTTTTTTTTTTCTTTTGAAAAGCCAGTGGCATGCAAAACACACCCCAAAAACTTCCACCCGGTGCCAAAAAAAGTGCACACACATAAAGAGTGAAACACAAAAACGTGCAGCGGGTGTACAGTGTCCTCCACTAGGGAAAGACCTTACCCTGATCCCCCGGGGCGTTAGGCTCCAGACAGGGACTAAGGTACTTTACAATGGGTCCATCTGGCCAAAACTAGGCGGACCCCCGTTCTCTGGAAGGTCTGCCAAAACAGACCCACCCAAGTACTAGGTGGGGCTCCCCCAAAGGGAGAGCCCCAAGGGAGAAGGGGAACCAAGCCAGAAGGCCTATGTCCACCCCTTCTCAAGACTTTCAGAGTAGGCCCGAGGACCCACACCCTACTCATCACACAGTGACAAACGTGTATACACATCAAACAAAAAAATACAAAAAAGTGACAAACACAGGGATTAATAAAAAGAGTGGGGAGATAGGGAGGTGGGAGAGTGAAAGTGACCATTGTGTAATACAATGGCCGGCCCTCCGGCCAGGAATAAAAATTTCCCCTGGTCCTAGCCAAAAGGCTCGGCCCAAGAGGCAGGTGTGAAAAACGTGTGTTGTGGTGAAGTGACCATGGTGCCATAAATCAAGTGCCGAAACACAGTGACTGTACTGCACCCCTGAACTGCCACTTCAGGGGCACATTCACCACTGGCTTTTCGTGCAATCCTGACCCAGACCACAGCAGCCCCCACCCCAGGCAGGAAGGCATGAAGTTCTGGAAGCTTGGTGAGAGCCCTTTACCATCAGGCCTCACCGTCGTCCATCCCTCCTACCTAATTACATTCGGGAAATACTAGCCGCTCCCCCTGTGGGAGGAAGGGGAGCCAGTGTTCTCTCCCGAAAGACTGTCTGGAGCGAGAGCTGCCCCAATCTAGGCCAGAAGGCCAGGGACCCGACCCTTCAGCCGGACCCAGTGGTTCTCCATCCCCATCAGAAGGCTTCCCTTTCGGCTACGAATCGCTCCAGGTCACCTTTACTTCAGCAGGTTTTGCATAGCAACCGCCATCCCATCTCCACCTCGCTGTAGATCAGGGACGGAAGAAAGCGCCACCTCCTGGAAACTGATAAGAACAGATACTACACTTGATCTTAGCCAAAAGGCCGAGAAGCGATATCCAGGACTACTCCTTACCATACTCAAGGCTATCCACAACCTGAGCGTCTCAACTGTACTTAGTTACATAGTTACATAGTTAGTCAGGTTGAAAAAAGACACAACACCTGTATAGCAAAAGACATATCTGTCTTTAAAGGTTTAAATATTATAATATATATCAAAACTGTTCATAAACATATTAAGTTTTATGCAAGGAGGCCCGTTGATAGGCAACCTTGATATAATATATTATGTATGGAACAGATATACTTTTGGCTAGAACATATCTATGCTACCATATTTGTTTGGTAAAAAACTTTGATTTTGGTCTACAGCCATACTTTATATGATTCAAAAGTATTTTTGTATGGAATACGTAACCTGCTGTAACCTAGACTGTATTTCTATGCCTTCTGTATATCAAAATAAAGAAATTTAAAAAAAAAAGAAAAAAGACACAAGTCCATCCAGTTCAACCATAAAAAAAACAAAAAAAATGTACAATCCAATATACCCAATACTATACCCACAGTTGATCCTGAAAAGGCAAAAACCCCCAGCAGAGCATGCTCCAATTTGCTACAGCAGGGGAAACAATTCCTTCCTGATCCCCCAAGAGGCAAATGGATTTTCCCTGGATCAACTTTATCTATAAATGTCAGTACCCAGTTATATTATTTACATTTAGGAAAGTATCCAGGCCTTTCTTAAAGCAATCTACTGAGCTGGCCAGAACCACCTCTGGAGGGAGTCTATTCCACATTTTCACAACTCTTACTGTGAAGAAACCTTTCCGTATTTGGAGATGAAATCTCTTTTCCTCCAGTCGTAAAGAGTGCCCCCTTGTCCTCTGTGTTGACCGTAAAGTGAATAACTCAACACCAAGTTCACTATATGGACCCCTTATATATTTGAACATGTTGATCATATCCCCCCTTATTCTCCTCTTCTCAAGAGTGAACAAATTCAGTTCCTTTAATCTTTCCTCATAGCTGAGCTCCCCCATGCCTCTTATCAGTTTGGTTGCCCTTCTCTGCACTTTCTCCAGTTCCCCGATATCCTTTTTGAGAACTGGTGCCCAAAACTGAACTGCATATTCCAGATGAGGTCTTACTAATGATTTGAACAGGGGCAAAATGAAATCTCTCTCTCTGGAGTCCATACCTCTCTTAATACAAGAAAGAACTTTGCTCGCTTTGGAAACCGCAGCTTGGCATTGCATGCTATTATTGAGCTTATGATCTACCAAAACCCCCAGATCCTTCTCCACTACGGATTCCCCCAGTTGTACTCCCCCTAGCATTTATAATGCATGCATATTCTTAGCCCCCAAGTGCATAACTTTACATTTCTCAACATTAAACCTCATCTGCCACATAGACGCCCAATTAGACAGAGCATTGAGGTCAGCTTGTAAATTGGAGACATCCTGTAAGGACGTTATTCCACTGCATAGCTTGGTGTCATTTGGTGTACTCTGCTGAACATCTTGGGAACCCTCCCATTAGAGAACAAACAGCATTGGGGAGATCATATCGCTGCAGTAGTTCATGCTTATAATAGCACCTCAAATGATTCTACTGGATACGCCCCCTACTGGTTTAATGTTCAGGAGAGAAGCTTGTCTACCTGTGGATCTGACTTTTGGAACATCACTAGATCACAGAATGAATATGACTTCGCCTGAGGATATATATAATTTGCTGTTAGAAGATCTTTCGTTGGGTCAGTTGTTAGCTGTTGCAACTTCTAGTTTATCAGATTATTAATTATTCAATTCTTATGACACAGTAGAGTGATCCCACAGGTTGTGATCTGTCTTTAGGGACCAAAGACTTTCAAGTGGGGGGGAGTAGCAATGTGAACTACAATTATAAAGTACAGTGATCTTACGGTATTTCTTTACATCGCATGTCCCTCTAGTGCCCAGTGTTATCAACTGATATCATGTTTGTGAGCCAAACTAAAGGGATTGTGGGATGAGTAATTCCTCAGACTGATAATTGCTTCGCATGACTCTGTACTTGGACTACATATCCCAGGGATCTTTGATACCATCAGAAAGATTGCTGGAAGGAACTGTAAAAGAAACCACAGCTCCACCTTGCGCTCTCTTCCTCCTGGGCCTGACGCGAGATGGACCTCTCCATGCAGGAGAGAGAGGTCACAACCTACCACGCGGTGTACCACATTCCAACCCAGATATGAAGGGCCTAGCACTGCTTGCTGTTCATCAGACATCCATCCAACACCACTTCGGTCACCTGCCAACCTGTGTTCTGTGCTTCGCATCAGGAGATTTTACGGCGGATCCGCTGCAAGCTTTTCACAACATAAGTTACTAGTCCCTTAACTAGTGATGACTGAATTGATTCACAAATCTGGTATACTGCAAACAGTTTTTTTTGCCTGAATATATACATGCATGCAGATTTGGACAAATTGTGAATACCATTGCCCTGGTGAAAAGCCCCTATTGACATTTCGTGTGAGCTGTTGATGGAATATATCTCTGAACCGGCATCCATTATCTGGTATCATTGCTAATCTTGCTCAGAGGGAGGTGATATCTGTAACGAGCCCCTGCTCGCTCGGTTCCACTCTCCCGACACTCCTCTGCTGCTATAGAATCAGATTGCAGATCGCAACGTCTGATAGTTCCGTCATCTGATGCTCCGGGATTCGAAGTACAGCTATGTGCCGTTCGAATCTAGTTGTGATAGCTCAGAACAAACACCAGATGCAAATTCAAACAGAAATCTCACTTTTACTGGATGCACACAACACACTTTTATACAAAGCAGTTTGAACACCCCGTCCCCAACAACCACTTTCCTATTGGTCAATTGTACACTTTAGTCCTCAATTAGGTCCTCTTGGCCATGCAAATGAGGACTTGAAACAGGGTCAGCAGGGATTGGTCCAATAGCTTGAATAGGAGAACTGATATGTGTAATGATACAGAGAAGCCCCAGGGGGTAATTAAAGTACATAAACAAACAGTCAAACACAGAACAATGCATTCCTACCAGACCATGGAGCCTTCTGGAGGGGGTTAGCCTTAAAACAGGGCAGAAGCCCCCCCCCCCCCACTGTATAATAGAATCAAAGGAGAAATACTTTAGTATTCCAAGCTTCACAACAATATGCTTGGAGTGGAGGACTGCTGGGATTGCCATCAGATGATATTTGCTGCTTATATGTATATATTACCTTAGACTGACTCCATACACACTATTAGATTTTCTGCAGATTTTTGTCTTCAGATTTCCCAAACCATGTAGTGCAGGGGCCTGCCTGATTGCATACAAATTGAAACTTTTAAGGTTTGACCTCATATTATATGGTTTTGGTAAATCTGAAGACAAAAATATGCAGAAAATCTAATAGAGTGTATGGGGTCTTAGAGTCAGTGTGGTCAGGTGTTGGTGATGGGTTCCATCTACCACTGTTACACAGCTTAAGAACATCTACTTGAATGTTTATGAACTTTAAATTTCAACTCAGACTTTATTTAGTACAGCACTGCACCATTACCACTTGTTACAATTTATTGTCCCCAAAAATACTGTGCTAGCTGCTATATGTTAGGATTTGTATTAAAGCGGAGTTCCACCCAAATTTTGAACAATATCTGTATGTATTCTCTTCCTTGCCTAGATGCTGACATGCCGTTTAAAAAAATTTAAATCGCCGTAATTACCTTTTATTTTTCTATTCTTCTTTGCACTTCCTGGTTCTCCTCCCGTGGGAGTAGGCGTGTTTCTAGCCTCTCCCAGACTCCTGGGAGCTAGTCTCAGGCTTCCCAGGATGCCACTGAGCATGTGCGGGAACGAGCGGTGAATGCTGGGAGCACAGCATTCTCCACATCCAGGAAATAAATGCTTGTGGGCTTCAAATGCCCACAATGAAGATGGAAACCGCCTGCAGTGAATAATATAAGTTATTCTTTCCGACGAAATCTGACACAGGCGGACATATTACACACAATATGTGAGTATGTAATGCTGAGAAGAAAAGTTTGTGAATGAACTAAAAAAAAAAAAAACGATAGATAGGTGGACCCCCGCTTTAACCCAAGTGCAAAAGATTTGTGTTGTTTTTTACTATCAAATTAAAGCCAACCTCTAGCTCGCACTTTAGAAGCAAACAGTTTTTTTCATTTTAGGACAAAGGTTTTACAAACAGTGGGTATAGAAAAGAATCCCTCCCCCCTTTAAAATAATTTTGTTTTGTTGCTTTGCAGCCTAAAATGAAGACAGACACTGTTTTTGATTTATCCAGCTGTATTTACTAGTGCAACTTATAATATTCAAGTGAAAGATATAACACCAATATGTCATAGATATTAATCAAAAAAATCAAAAGAGAATCATTGAGTTGAAAAAAGGATCACCTCCTTATGTCAGAATTTTTATTAGACCACCTTTTGCTTTAATTACAGCCTTTAGTCTGTTGGGATATGTCTCTACTAACTTTGCACATCCAGACTTTGCAATATTTGCCCACTCTTCTTTGCAGAACTGCTAATTTCAGTTAAATTTGATGGTGACTGTTTATGGACTGCAGTCTTCAAGTCATTGCACAGATTTTCAATGGGGTTTAAGTCTGGGCTCTGACTAAGTCATGAAAGGACATTCATCTTTTTCTCCTTCTACCACTGTGTAGTCATTTTTACTGTGTGCTTTGGGTCGTTGTCCTGTTGGAAAGTAAACCAACAGATTTTCCTTAAGAGTTTGATGGTATTTTGCCCCATCCATTTTTCTTCTATTCTGACAAGAGTTCCAGTCCCTGCTGCAAAGAAACACCCCCATAACAGGATATTACCACCTCCATGCTTTAGTGTAGGAATGGTGTTCTTTGGATGGTGAGCTGTATTGGATTCCTGCCAGACATATCATTTGAAGTAGAGGCAAAATAATTAAATTTTAGTCTCATCTGACCACCTTAAACACATCTTGAAGATTCTGAGGCCACATGGAAAAAGGTGTTATGGTCAGATGAGACTAAAATTGTATTGTTTGGCCTCAACATCAAACGATATGTCTGGCATAAATTCAATACAGCTCACCATCTAAATAACATATGTGTGAGAAGTAGCTAAAGGAAGCTGTACACGTATGTGGATTTCATTACAGCATCAAATCTGTGGTGATTATGAATGCATTAAGTATCACCATATAGATGTATCTGCAAGTGACATGAAATAAGAGTACAAAAACCCGAGACCAGGGTGTAAAATACCGACGACATGATTTCAGGAAGGATTCCAGGTATAGATATTTTTTACATACTGTATTAACATTGGTATAGCTTGGACCAATGTAAGCATGTACAGTATGTGCCACACTTGTGGGATCCTCAAGAAGCTAGAAATCACTGTACTAGACACCACTACTTCAGTGATCTCCACTAGCTTCCGGATCCTGTGCTGAGGTTCTGCCCTGCTGCATTGTGAACACAGGAGCCACTTGGCTCAGATAACATTCAGAGAATGCTTTGCATTTTCTCAATGAATGCTTTGCATTTCCTGATTGGATGATGTGGACACTGCAACATAAATGAAGGCGAAAATGAAATGGTCGCACACTGGAGCCAAACGAATGCTTGATAGAAAACCTTTATTGTCAGATGCAAGACACAGGTACAGGAATCACAGTTAACGCGTTTCACACGGGTATATCATGCTTGCTTACACTGCAACATCACTGCACCACCTCTCCACCTCGTTCAATCAGGGAACCCTTTGAATTCATTCAGAAAATGAAAAGTGTTTTCTGAATGGCACCTATGTCACGCAAACAACCTATTAGATTGTAAGCTCTTCTGAGCAGGGCCCTCTTAATCCTCTTGTATTTTATTGTATTGTAACTGTACTGTCTTCCTTTTATATTGTAAAGCGCTGCATAAACTGTTGGTGCTATATACACCCTGTATAATAATAAAAACCTCTTGTGTTCACAGGGCAGCTTCTCAGCACCTGGAAGCTAGTGGAGATCACTGGAATGGCGGTGTCTGCTTCAGTAAACTTCATCTTCTAGAGCCCTGGTGCCCAAACTGTGGCCCGAGGGCTGCATCCTATACCCTTTGGTATAGGATGTGCGGCCCTCTGATCTCAGCAGTCTGTAGTGGGAACATTGATTAGGTTAAAAGCATTGATCTCTACTAGCTTCATGTAACATGTTCCCAGTTTTGTATTGTCTTCTTTAGCATATCCCAAGCAAAAAATGTAGTATGTTCACACTCTCTAAACCTCATTTCCTCTATTAGGTCTGCAGTTCTGACGGTCCTCTCAAGCATTACATGTATTAAACAGTGTGTACAGCTTATTGGTGATGTTACTGGCTGCATTTGAGGCCCCCTCTAGCTCATAGGTTGACAACCACTGATCTGGAGAGATCCTACAGGTATGGCATATACTGTACATAGTTAAATTGGTCTAAGCTAGAACAACATAACTATGTAAAAATATTCATACCTAGAATTCTAAATGGAATAGTGTGAACCATAGGCATGCGCAGGGAGTGCGCCGGTGTGCCACACCCTAATCACCCCATGCAACGCAGATTCCACTTGCTGATATTTCACCAAAACTCCCAACGGGGCTCCTAAAAAAAAATTATACAAAATAAAATAATAAAAAAACGTCTGACACCGTCCACTGCCTTACTAACACCAAACTCTGCACTACTGACAAGTCCACTGCTCTATTGACACCATCCATATTTTAATACATTTGGGGTGCACATCCTAATGCAATAGGCTTGCACACCTAGGGTGTGAACATAAAAGATGTATAGGATCCTGCAAATATAACAACTAGGATGAGAGACACTTTGTATCCGTAATTTGCTGCTGCTGCTGCAGCAGCAAAAAAAATATAAGTTTATCACAGAGATAAGAAAGCCTGGAGCAACAACATGTAATGTTGTATGTAAAGGGCGCACATGACAGTGGTAGCAGTGAATGGGTTAATAATAAGGAGTTATGGTGGAGCCGAGGGGGAGGGAGGATCATAGGGAGGGGCTATTTAAAAGAAGTTCCCGCTCTGGGAGGGGCAACAGAAGATTAGGAAAGTTCAGGGGGAAGCATCATGTCTGAGATGGAGGCTCTGATGGCGCAGTTAAGGGCAGAAGCGGCGGTGCGGGGAGCGGAATGGCTGCAGGAGACAATCGCAGCCGCTCTACAGGGCTCGACACTACAGGCAAGTGGGGGAGAGAGGAGCGGTACCAGAGCGCGCCGCTCTCGTCCGCCTGAGCGGTTTTCCCCGGACCGCGTGACGTCACAGCGGCACTCGGGAAGTATGTCAGAGAGACTCCCGGGGGGCCCACCAGCAAAGAGAGCAGCAGGAAGCGAGCGAGTCGGCGGGCGGGCGGCCCCAGTGGGACAAGTGAGGAGCCAGGCTGGTGAAACGTCCAGAGTGAGGCCTAAACTTAGGAGACATGCGGAGAGCGCGAGCCCCGCCCCCAGGATGACGGCGGAGGGCTCCGACGGCGTTGCCAAAGTACCGCCTGGAAGGGTCCCTGGGCCTGCTAATTCCTCGGCAGGGGACAGAAGGTCTGAGGAGCGCAGAGGGTCTGATCGACTGCAGGCAAGAGCGGAGGCTGCCAGGACTGCGGTAGCCCACACCGGTCCTGGAAAGGCTGTCAGGAAGTCCACGGGAGGATTCGCTGCGCGGAGGCAAGGAAGGAGGGCGAATAGTGCGGCAGCCGGGGTCCACATCCCGGGCGGGCCTACATCGGAGGCGAGTGAGGAGTCGGGTCAGAGCGGGGGAGATGACGAGTCCGGATCGGAGGAGGTTGCGGCCCCCCTGCTCAGGAGGAGGGAGCCAGAAGAGAGAAGACGGTCGGCTGATGGGGCGACACCTATGCAGCCAGGTGAGATCACACATGTTCTTGAAACTGCTAGTTTATATAATGCAGCGAGTGTGGGGATTAGTGCTGGGGGGTCAGAAAACACCTTGGCAGAAACGTGTACAGGGCGGGGGGCTCCGGGTTTCTCAGATTTCTTAACAGGGATTAAGGAGCTGGTACAGAGGTTAGAGGCTGAAAAGAGGCCGGTAGAGGGCCCGAGTGCCGCATGGGTACAGCAGACAGGGAAAGGTCTGGAAAGTACAGGGGGGAACCCGACGCCAGAGGTTTCAGCTGTGGTGGCTTCGGCGAATCAAGGGGCCACGGGGAGCGGAGTTACGCAAGGGAAGGATAAGGCGGCACCATCAGAGGAGGCGGCGACGAGGAAGGACATCATTAGACTGGCGGACTCAGCTCGCTGTGAAGTGTATGTGTGTTACGAGGGGCCGTTAGGAGCTCACCTAAAACAAGAAGTTCGGGAGAAATTATGGAAGGGTGAGTATGTGGAAATATTTTCGTTGCTGCCTTTGGAAAAGTTCAATCTTGATAGAGTCAAGCCGGACACTTCCAAAAAGGAGGATGAGGAGAAGCGGAGGTATAGGCTGATACCTAGGACATTTACAAATTGGTTGCAAGCATTTGCAATTATGGCAAGTGTTATAGGGGAGAAGCAACCGGAACACTGTTCGGCGCTTTTCTGCTATCAGGACGCGATAGGGGAAGCGTATAGAGTATATGGAGGCTCAGCATGGTTGCGGTACGACGAACAGTTTAGACAGCGGAGAGCGATTCGCCCGGAGCTACGTTGGGATCATAAAGACATCAGCCTGTGGATGCGTTTGATGACGACAGCAAGGACGTCGAACCAGTTTTTTCAGGGGGGAGCCGGTGGACCGTCGACCCAGGGACATTCGGCTGGAAACAAAAAAGGGGTTTGTTGGCAGTATAACTCAGGGTCCTGTAAGTTCGGAGGATCATGTAAGTATAAGCATGAGTGCTCGGGCTGTGGGGGATCGCATCCATCTTCCAGATGTTTTAAGCAAGGAAAGGGTCGACAGGTTGAGGTTGGGAATAAAAGGGAGGACTCCGGTGATAGTGGAAAGGATGCGGCCGTTTCTCGGTAAGTATCCGGACAGGAAAGCGGCATTGCTTTTAGAAGAGGGATTTACAGTGGGTTTTCGGATTCCATGCAATCTATTGACGACTCCCCCAGTGCCCAAAAATCTAAAGTCTGCCCTGCAGCATCCGGAAGTGGTTTCGGAGAAACTACAGAAGGAAGTGGCATTGGGTAGAATGAGTGGCCCTTTTTCGGTAGCACCAATAACCGATTTGGTGGTGTCCCCGTTGGGCGTGGTGCCCAAAAAAGACCCCAACAAATTCAGGCTCATTCACCACTTATCCTTCCCTAAAGGGGGATCAGTGAATGATGCCATAGATCAGGAAGCATGCTCAGTGACTTATACGTCATTTGATGCTGCGGTGAGGTGGGTGCGACACTATGGAAAAGGGGCCTTGATGGCAAAGGCGGACGTGGAATCTGCGTTTCGACTGCTGCCAGTTCATCCGGATAGTTTCCGGTTGCTCGGGTGCCATTGGAATGGGGGATTTTATGTTGATCAATGCTTACCAATGGGTTGTTCAGTATCGTGTGCGTTATTTGAACAATTCAGTTCCTTCGTGGAATGGGTGGTAAGGGATGTATCCGGGGTGAATTCGATAATTCACTACTTGGATGATTTTTTATGCATAGGTCCGGCCTCTTCTAGAGTATGTGCGGTATTGCTGGCTTCATTGCAACATATAGCAGGTAGATTTGGCATTCCATTGGCAGATGAAAAGACGGAGGGACCATGCGCGGTCATCACGTTTCTAGGCATCGTGCTAGATTCAGAGGCGATGGAATGTAGACTACCTGCGGAAAAATTGGAGGATTTGAAAACAGAAGTATCAGGGCTGATAGGAATGAAAAAGGTACAGCTGCGGAAGTTACAATCGGTGTTGGGCAAGCTGAATTTTGCTTGTCGCATTCTACCGATGGGGAGAGTGTTTAGTCGCCGGCTGGCGGCTAGCACGAGTGGGGTAAAGTCGCCAAAACATTTCGTGCATTTATTGAAGACGCATAGGGAGGACCTAAGGGTATGGCATACCTTTCTGGAATCCTTTAACGGCAGGGCAATGTGGATGTCGGGACCAGTCAGTAATTTTGACTTGGAACTGTTTACCGATGCCGCAGGATCCACTGGTTTTGGAGCATTTTTTCAAGGACAATGGAGCGCGGGTCCATGGCCACAATCTTGGGTAAAGGAGGGCTTCACGAAGAACTTGGTTTTGTTGGAACTATTTCCAGTAGTCCTGGCAGTGGAACTATGGGGGGCATCGTTCAGGGATCTGAAGGTGCGTTTTCATGGTGACAATCTGGGGGTGGTGCAAGTGATAAATAGGGTCACGGCGTCATCTCCGCCGGTGATTAGGCTGCTGCAACACTTAGTGTTAAGATGTTTACAACTGAATGTTTTCATTCATGCTGTTCACTTACCGGGGGTGGAAAACGTAATTGCTGATGCGCTGTCTCGCTTCCAGTGGGACAGGTTCCGAAAGTTGGCGCCGGAAGCGGAGCAACAGGGGGTACCTTGTCCAGACTGGCTGTGGGAGATTGCGCTGACGTCGTCGCAGGATGGATTAAGAGGTCGGTAAGTGGGACTACTTGGGCAGCATACACTAAGGTATGGCAGGAGTGGATGTCCTTTGTACAAGTTTTGGGGGAGGAGCCTATTGGGCAAGGAGTACGTTCGTTATTGCTGTACTACGTGGCACAAAAATTAGACGGGGGTGTCTCAGTGTCAGGGATAAATGCCCAGTTGGCAGGTTTGGCTTTCCTATTCAAGCTACAAGGGCAGCCCAATGTTACAAAGGATTTTTGGGTGAGACAAGCGGTGAAGGGCTATCGGAGGGCGGTGGTCAAGCGTGATGCTAGGAGGCCAGTAACTTTTGAAATATTGAGGGGGATTGTTGATCAACTGGAGTTCGTTTGTTCCTCTGTATACGAAGTTACTTTGTTTAAGGTAGCTTTTGTGTTAGCATTTTTCGGGGCATTCAGGATAGGTGAACTGGTTAGTCCTTCCAAAAAAGTGCAAGGGGGAATTGGTTTGCGGGAGGTACAAGTGGAAGAGAAGGGAGTATCGATATTATTGAGGAAGTCTAAGACAGATCAAGGGGGTAGGGGCACGATGGTGAGAGTTTATCCCATTCCTGGTTCCCCACAGTGCCCGGTGGGCGCAGTCAGGGAATTCTTGAAGGTTAGGCCAGATTGTCAGGGCCCGTTGCTAGTGCATCGGAACGGTAATATGTTATCGCGTTTTCAGTTTATTGCCGTTTTCAAAAAATGTTTGCATGGTTTGGGGCTGGAGGAGAAGGATTTTTCATCACATTCATTTAGGATAGGAGCAGCGACAGAAGCGGCCAGATTGGGGATGGATGTGGAGGTAATAAAAAGGATAGGGCGGTGGGAATCTAACAGATTCCAATCTTATGTACGGCCGGAACTGGTCATAAAAATGTAAGTTACAAGGTGCTTAGTTTGGTGTATGGGGTTTTTTGTATAAAAAGGTAAATGTTATGGCCAGGAGTTTAGTTTGGCATAGTCAATGTTGAGAATAGTTTTGTTCTCTTCTAATTTCAGGTGCAGCGCCCAGAATGGTCTGGATTATGGGCCATTCCTATGTATGTTGGGGGGCTCGGAGGGGAGACGCTCGGCCTGAGGGAAGGCAGTTAAGTTTTGATAGACGGGAAGTGTATATCAAGTGGTTGGGTATACCAGGGATGTTGTGGGGTAGATTGATTCAGGAAGTTCAACGGTATGCGAACAGAGAAGGGCCTCCGGACATCCTTGTGATACATGTTGGCGGGAACGACTTGGGCATTCGCTCGATGATAGACATCACGCGAGACATAAAATTTGACGTTTGGAGATTAATGAAGGAATTTCCGCAGATGATCATCGTCTGGTCAGACATGGTTGCCAGGATGTCTTGGAGAATGGCTAGGTCTGTGGAGGGTGTGAATAGGGCAAGGAGGAAGATCAACAGGGAAGTTAGTAAATTTATAGTCAATAACGGGGGGTTGGCAATTCGACATAGTGAATTGGAAGTTGAGACATGGAGATATTTAAGACGGGATGGGGTACATCTCAATGAGGTGGGTACAGATTTGTGGGCGTTAGGCTTGCAAGATGGCATACAGCGAGCTATTAGGGTGTGGAGGGGCACCCAAGAGTAAGGTGTTACTATTGGGATGCTGTGGCGGGCGTTGGTCTGGGCAAGGGAAGAAAGATGGCTAAAAAAGTAAGAGTGGTGGGGATCCAACGTTGATTTGGGTCCGGAGGTTTTTTGGTTCCCGGTTAACGGAGGTTAGCCGGGAAGTGATAATGGGGCACTGCGGCCGGCAGTCTCTGAGCCAGCTTGTCGGCTTGAGGCCTATGGGAGATTTTTTGGGATTTGGGCTGCAGTGCTATATTTGTTATGGACATTAAATTGTTTTTGCTAAGCGATTGCTCAGACCAACGCTCTTTTGAATTAAAGGTTGTATAACAGATGTTGTTTTGTTATTGTTTTTTCTGATGACAGAATTTTATATTTTTATAGTTAAAAAGATATGTTTAAATAAAGTAGGCTGCTACGGCCTTTTTTATTACTCCAAGAAAACTGGTGTGGTCTTATTTATTTGGAGTAGAAGTATAAGGGGTTTTTTGAGTTCGGTAATATACATCTGTTATCCAATAGTCAAGAAAGCCTGGAGCAACAACATGTAATGTTGTATGTAAAGGGCGCACATGACAGTGGTAGCAGTGAATGGGTTAATAATAAGGAGTTATGGTGGAGCCGAGGGGGAGGGAGGATCATAGGGAGGGGCTATTTAAAAGAAGTTCCCGCTCTGGGAGGGGCAACAGAAGATTAGGAAAGTTCCCGCCCACCCTCCCTACAGAACTAGTGTTGAGGATTGTGTATGGGTATGGTGTTTTGTTTTTGTTTACAGGAAAAAGAAGAGAAGATGTCGTGGCAGCGGCGGGCGTTGGTCTGGGCAAGGGAAGAAAGATGGCTAAAAAAGTAAGAGTGGTGGGGATCCAACGTTGATTTGGGTCCGGAGGTTTTTTGGTTCCCGGTTAACGGAGGTTAGCCGGGAAGTGATAATGGGGCACTGCGGCCGGCAGTCTCTGAGCCAGCTTGTCGGCTTGAGGCCTATGGGAGATTTTTTGGGATTTGGGCTGCAGTGCTATATTTGTTATGGACATTAAATTGTTTTTGCTAAGCGATTGCTCAGACCAACGCTCTTTTGAATTAAAGGTTGTATAACAGATGTTGTTTTGTTATTGTTTTTTCTGATGACAGAATTTTATATTTTTATAGTTAAAAAGATATGTTTAAATAAAGTAGGCTGCTACGGCCTTTTTTATTACTCCAAGAAAACTGGTGTGGTCTTATTTATTTGGAGTAGAAGTATAAGGGGTTTTTTGAGTTCGGTAATATACATCTGTTATCCAATAGTCATGTGTTACAGAAGCCTGCTTGGAGAAAAATAGACACAGTGAATGGACAGTTAGTTATAAAGGATTAGGGTCGTTTACTAGGGAAAGTCAGAGTGACCTTTATACCATGTTTTTATGCCAGTAACCTTCATTATCCTCTCTTTCCCTCATCTACCCTCCCCACACCATGTAGTCAGGCAGCTCCCCTAGCCTATTTTCCAACTACCGCCCCAGTTAGAGCAATCCCTAAGGGTCACTCCACTTTCATGGGAAAAAAAAACGCAAATCAAAAAATATTTATATACAGTACATCTGGAAAGTATTCACAGCGCTTCACTTTTAATACATTCATTATTTTCCTCAAAATTCTACAAACAAATACCCCATAAGGACGTGAAAGAAGTTTGTTTGAAATCTTTGCAAATTTATTAAAAATAAAAAATGAAAAAAAATCACATGTACAGTACATAAGTATTCACAGCCTTTGCTCAATACTTTGTTGAAGCACCTTTAGCACTAGGGATGAGCTGAACACCCCCCAGTTCGGTTCACACCAGAACCTGCAAACGGACCGAAAATTCCCGCAAACTTTAGAACCCCATTGAAGTCTATGGGGGTCGAACGTTCAAAATCAAAAGTGCTAAATTTAAAGGCTAATTTACATGGTATTGTCCTAAAAAGGGTTTGGTGACCCGGGTCCTGCCCCAGGGGACTTGTATGGAAAAAAAAAAAAGTTTTAAAAACTAACGTTTTTTCGGGAGCAGTGATTTTAATGATGCCTAAAGTGAAAAAAAAAAGTGAAATATTCCTTTAAATATCGTACCTGGGGGTTGTCTATAGTATGCCTGTAAAGTGGCGCATTTCCCATGCTTAGAACAGTCCCTGCACAAAATGACATTTTTAAAGGAAAAAAAGTAATTTAAAACTGCTTGCGGCTTTAATGTAATGTCGGGTCCTGGCAATATGGATGAAAATCAGTGAGACAAACTGCATGGGTAAACCCCCAGTCCATTACCAGGCGCTTTGGGTCTTGTATGGATATTAAGGGGAACCCCGCACCCAAATTTAAAAAAGGAAAAGCGTAGGGCCCCCAGGCCCTATATACTCTGAACAGCAGTATACAGGCGGTGCAAACAAGACAGGGACTGTAGGTTTGTTGTTAAGTAGAATCTGTTTGTAATTTTGAACTGGTACATTTTTAAAGTGTAGCTCCAGCCAAAAAATCTACTTTTAAGCTTTTTGGAAAACATAGGGAAGGGTTATCACCCCTGTGACATTTGTTTTGCTGTCTGTGCACCTCTTCAGAAGATTTCACCTCACTTTCTGTCCCAATGACAAATGTTTTTTGACAATTTGGGGTTTTTAGTGAAACAAGGATTGGTTATAAAGCATCAGTGGAGAGGAGACATGTTTTCCCATATTAACTCTTACAGGAGAGAATTTCCCTTCCTAGGGGTAGATTTCATCTCACTTCCTGTTGTCTCCTTCCGTTTGCAAGTAGGAGTCGTTTAAAAGTTGGATGTTTGAAAGTAGGGGCTTGCCCTATATACTCTGCAGCAATTGGGGCCTTAGGTGTTGGTGTTGCCACAACACTATAAGCCCTCACAGTTACTCTTGGTGGGTGCAGGAACAGGCTCTGCTGTGAAATATTAGATCAAGAATTGTAATTACATGCCCCTGTTGAACAGGGTCAGAAAAATTGGGCCTTTGGTGGGGGTGGTGGTGGTGCTGGTGCCACAACACTGTAAGTCCTCACAGTTACTCTTGGTGGGCGCAGAAACACGCACCTTCTGTGAAATATTAGATCAAGAGTTGTAATTACATGCACCTGTTGAACAGGGGCAGAAAAATTGGGCCTTTGGTGGTGGTGGTGTTGCCACAATACTGTAAGTCCTCACAGTTACTCTTGGTGGGCGCAGAAACAGGCCCTGCTGTGAAATATTAGATCAAGAATTGTAATTACATGCACCTGTTGAACAGGGGCAGAAAAATTGGGCCTTTGGTGGTGGTGGTGGTGGTGGTGTTGCCACAACACTGTAAGTCCTTACAGTTACTCTTGGTGGGAGCTGGAACGGGCCCTGCTGTGAAATATTAGATCAAGAATTGTAATTACATGCACCTGTTGAACAGAGGCAGAAAAAGTGGGCCTTTGGTGGTGGTGGTGGTGCTGGTGCCACAACACTGTAAGTCCTCACAGTTACTCTTGGTGGGTGCAGAAATGGGCCCTGCTGTGAAATATTAGATCAAGAATTGTAATTACATGTCCCTGTTGTACAGGGGTGGAAAAATTGGGCCTTAGGCACTGGTGCTGGTGCCACAACACTGCAACCCCTCACAGATACTCTAGTTGGAGCACAGGAATGAGCCCTGCTGCAAAGTATTGCATCAAAAATTGTAATTACACGCCCAGAACCAAAAGTATTCTTACAAGCTATCAGCATGATCATTGAAGAGGAAGAGTATAGTCACTCAGCATAACAGGATAGTCACTCAGAATCAGCATAGGCAGTCTTGAAGGGATCTGACATTTGAAAAAAAATGATTCGCTTACATCAGTATCAGGTGCTTGGTAGCTGGTGGTGATCCAAGACTGATTCATTTTTATGAAGGCCAGTCGATCGACCAAGTCGGTGTACAGGCGCACCCTGTGATTGGTTACCAAGCCTCCAGCAGCACTGAATGTGCGTTCCGAAAGAACGCTGGATGCAGGACAGGCCAGTAGCTCAATTGCATACTGTGCAAGCTCTGGCCAGTGATGCATCCTCAAGACCCAGCAACCCAGTGGATTTTCGGTGGGAAAGGTGTCCAAGTCAGATCTTGCCCCTAGGTATTCCTGCACCATGTAAAACAGACGCTGGCGACGGTTGCTGTAACCGATCATAGCTTGGGGCTGCGGACTAAAAAAATGTCTGAACGAATCGGTCAGACGGCCACCTTCTCCACCGCTCCTTCTTTGACTGACCGAAGCCTCAAGAACACGTTGTCCAGCCGCGTTGGCAGCTGCTTTGCCAGACAAAGTACCCTGAGCATGGGTGAGAGAGGATGAGGAGGATGAGGACGGCTTGGTCACCCACTCTACCAAGTCTTCCGCATGTTGCGGCTCAACACGGCCAGCTGCCGAAAAAAAGGACAAGCGTGTCCCACGGCCACGTGCTAATGAGGATGCACCGTCTCCACGACCAGCACTGTTGTCTCTAGACACAGAGCCTGCTTGCCCTCTTTTATTGGCTGTCTGCCTCTCCTTGTTGTCCTTGTTGGCCTTCCAGACATACTAATGGCCTGCAGTAAGATGTAGCTGCACAAAGCTGGGATGTATATATATATACTGATACTGCAGCTAGCAGAATCAACTGCTTGCCTGTAGTATTATTAGTATGAGAACACCAGCAATTGTCTTCAGGTAGCTTTAGGTGCACACTGTGCAGAGGACGCAGTACACTAACTGTAAATACTGTAGCTGCCTGCCTGTGGTATTAATAGGAGCAGAACAACAGCAATTGTCTTCAGGTAGCTTTAGGTGCACACTGTGCAGAGGACACAGTACACTAACTGTAAATACTGTAGCTGCCTGCCTGTGGTATTAATAAGATCAGAAGAACACCACCAATTTTATTCAGGTAGCTTTAGGTGCACACTGTGCAGAGGACACAGTACACTAACTGTAAATTCTGTAGCTGCCTGCCTCTGGTATTAATAGGAGCAGAACAACAGCAAATGTCTTCAGGTAGCTTTAGGTGCACACTGTGCAGAGGAGGCACTACACTAACTTGTAAATACTGTAGCTGCCTACCTGTGGTATTAATATAGGAACAGAAGAACACCACCAATTTTATTCAGGTAGCTTTAGGTGCACATTGTGCAGAGGACACAGTACACTAACTGTAAATACTGTAGCTGCCTGCCTGTGATATTAATATAGGATTAGAAGAACACCACCAATTTTATTCAGGTAGCTTTAGGTGCACACTGTACAGAGGACACAGTACACTAATTGTAAATACTGTAGCTGCCTGCCTGTGGTATTAATAGGAGCAGAACAACAGCAATTTTCTTCAGGTAGCTTTAGGTGCACACTGTGCAGAGGACGCAGTACACTAACTGTAAATACTGTAGCTACCTGCCTGTGGTATTAATATAGGATCAGAAGAACACCACCAATTTAATTCAGGTAGCTTTGGGTGCACACTGTGCAGAGGACACACTACACTGACTGTAAATACTGTAGCTGCCTGCCAGTGGTATTATTAGGAGCAGAACAACAGCAATTTTCTTAAGGTAGCTTTAGGTGCACACTGTGCAGAGGACGCAATACACTAACTGTAAATACTGTAGCTGCCTGCTTGTGGTATTAATATAGGATCAGAAGAACACCAGCAATTTTCTTCAGGTAGCTTTAGGTGCACACTGTGCAGAGGACACAGTACACTAACTGTAAATACTGTAGCTGCCTGCCTGTGGTATTAATATAGGATCAAAAGAACACCACCAATTTTATTCAGGTAGCTTTAGGTGCACACTGTGCAGAGGACACAGTAAACTAACTGTAAATACTGTAGCTGCCTGCCTGTGGTATTAATAGGAGCAGAACAACAGCAATTGTCTTCAGGTAGCTTTAGGTGCACACTGTACAGAGGACACAGTACACTAACTTGTAAATACTGTAACTGCCTGCCTGTGGTATTAATATAGGATCAGAAGAACACCACCAATTTTATTCAGGTAGCTTTAGGTGCACACTGTGCAGAGGATGCACTACACTAACTTGTAAATACTACAGCTGCCTGTGGTACTGTACTAATAGGATCAGAAGAACACCACTAATTTTCTTCAGGTAGCTTTAGGTGCACACTGTGCAGAGGACACACTACACTAACTTGTAAATACTACAGCTGCCTGCAATACTTGTAGGATCAGAAGAACATCACCAATTTTCTTCAGGTAGCTTTAGGTGCACACTGTACAGAGGACGCACTACACTAACTTGTAAATACTGCAGCTGCTGCGGTACTGTACTAATAGGATCAGAAGAACACCACTAATTTTCTTCAGGTAGCTTTATATATGTATGCTTGGCACACCTATTTTTGGGCAGTTTCTCCCATTTTCTTTGCAGGAGCTCTTAAGCTCCATCAGGTTGGATGGGGAGCGTCGGTGCACAGCCGTTTTCAGAACTCTCCACTCTTGCCTGTGTGCTTAGGGTCGTTGTCCTGTTGGAAGATGAACCTTCACCCCAGTCTGAAGTCCAGAGTGCTTTGGAGCAGGTTTTTATCAAGGATGTCTCTGTACATTGCTGCATCCCTCTTTCCCTCGATCCTAACTAGTCTCCAGTTCCTGCCGCTGAAAAACATCCCCACAGCATGATGCTGCCACCACCATGCTTCACTGTAGGGATGATATTGGCCATGTGATGAGTGGTGCCTGGTTTTCTCCAGATATGACGCTTACCATTCAGGCCAAAGAGTTCAATCTTTGTTTCATCAGACCAGAGAATTTTGTTTTCTCATGGTCTGCGAGTCCTTCAGGTGCTTTTTGTCAGACTCCAGGTGGGCTGTCATGTGCCTTTTACTGAGGAGTGGCTTCTGTCTGGCCACTCTACCATACAGGCCTGATTGGTGGAGTGCTGCAGAGATGGTTGTTCTTCTGGAAGGTTCTCCTTTCTCCACAGAAAAATGCAGGTTCTTGGTCAGCTCCCTGACTCCCTTGATCACTCAGTTTGGCCAGGTGGCCCGCTCTTGGAAGAGTCCTAGTGGTTCCAAACTTCTTCCATTTATGGATGGTGGAGGCCACTGTGCAATGTTGCAGACATTTTTCTGTACCCTTCCCCAGATCTGAGCCTCAATACAATCCTGTCTCAGAGGTCTACAGACAATTCCTTGGACTTCATGACTTGGTTTGTGCTCTTAAATACACTGTTAACTGTGGGACCTTTTGACTCCAATCAATTTGTAGAAACATCTCAAGGGTGATCAGTGCTAATTCTGTACAGTGTCACTGTACTAATGACACTGGCTGGGAAGCGGTTAACACCTAGGGGCAATCAAAGGGTTAACTGTGTGCCCTAACAATGTGTAATGTGTGCTGCTTTTACTTAACTATCTGTCTGTTTTTTCTCCAAGAAACAGCCAGATCGCCGTTCACAATACACAGTGTGCAATTGGCCAGAGTCCATCAGTTGACTTCAGACAAAATCACTGGCTGAAATCAGCTACCAAACTCGTGCTTTGTGCAATTACAGCACAGGACGGCAGGGGGTGTGCGCATGCACCCCAAACCCGGAAGAAAGGTCATGACATACCAGTAAGTAGCTTGGTCTGCAGCTGCCTCCTGCTGGCAGTAGAACTGTGGGCAGGCAGTAAGTGGTTAATGATAAAATTGATTCATAGTAGAAAATAAAACACATTTTGGGGTCAAACTCAGTCTCCCTTCATCAGGCCTGTAATTTTCTTTTGCAGTAGCTTCAAGAGGGCAGGTTAAGCCAGTGTTAGTGAATGCAGAAAAAAGTCCCTAAAACTCCACTGTGATAAGTCCCTGATTCTGGTATAAATCATTTTTCTCACTAAAAACCTTGGACTCTTGGTGCTCACATTGGACAGTGTGTGTGGGCCATCTCAACCCCCTACGACATTTGTTCCTACCACCACACTGGTCTCTCCTTATTCACATATGTACAGTTTACATGCATGTATGTACTGTATGTTTACATGTGAACAGCCTCTGCGCCATCCAGGGCGAAAGGGGCAGCTGCCTCATACTTGCCAACTATCCCAGTTTAAATTTCCTTGTCCCTTGAAATTTTAGTCCCGTGCTGCGTCCCGATATCTCAGTGTGAAGTTCTGTTACTAATGCTGCCCAGCTCTGCCCTATTGCCGTGTCCAGATGACTCACCTGCAGACCCTGTGTTTACATGTAAATAACATGCATTGATTTGTAAATAGAGGCATTGATATGTAAATATCCATGGACTGGCGGCATTGTTGTGTAAATAGAGATGGCATTCATTTGTATATCATGCCCCACTGAGGTCATATCCACCATTACTTCTGCTGAATGCTTCCCACTTGAGAGGTAAAGAGGCATGCTGGAAAGTCTTGCCTACAACTGTGGTCATTAAGCCTAACATCAGCCTGCTCTGCAAAGGTAAGCAAATTGGAGGTGGAACTCTTTTTCAAAATAACAAGGTGCCACAGCACCCTGAACTTTGTTGCATGTGAATATGCACATCTCAGCAGCCACGTGGGGGTGTAATTAACAATTACTTCCCGACACACACCAGTGAAAAATTGGCGCCTTTTAAGCTAAATATTGGACATGTCTTAAAGGGGGTGTGGTTAGACTCCAAGATGAAAGAGGGATTGGTGGGAGAAAGAAGAGAGGGATGGAGGAAGAAAGAAAGAAAGAAATGGAGAAAGAGAGGGGGAGAGAAAGAAAAAGAGATAGGGAGGGAAGCAGAGAGAAAAAGAGATAGGGAGGGAAGATAGGGAGGAAAGGAGAGAGAGGAGGAAGGAGAGAAAGAAAGAAGGAAAGAAGACAAGAAAGAAAGGGAGGGAGGCCAAATTGTGACGGCTGGCAACTATGCCGTGCACAGAGATCAGCAGGTTGCAGGGCAGTGTACGGAGCTCAGCAAGTTGCAGGGCAGTGTACAGAGGTCAGCAGGTTGCAGGGCAGTGTACGGAGGTCAGCGGGTTGCAGGGCAGTGTACAGAGGTCAGCAGGTTGCAGGGCAGTGTACAAAGAGCAGCAGGTTGCAGGGCAGTGTACAGAGGTCAGCGGGTTGCAGGGCAGTGTACAGAGGTCAGCAGGTTGCAGGGCAGCGTACAAAGAGCAGCAGGTTGCAGGGCAGTGTACGGAGGCCAGCAGGTTGTGAGGCAGTGTATGGAGGTCAGCAGGTTGTTGGGCAGTGTACAGAGATCAGCAGGTTGTGAGGCAGTGTACGGAGGTCAGCAGGTTGTAGGGCAGTGTTCGGAGGTCAGCAGGTTGTAGGGCAGTGTATATCAACAGTTTTAACATGTGTGCCAGTGCCACTGTGACCCTTGCTCTCTATTTATAGAGCAACACCACAGCCAGGTCAGGGTTTAGGAACAGTGAGAAGGCAGCCCATACCTGGTCTTGCTGGCCAGCCGAGTTCCGCTCACCATCCATGGGCTGTAAATACAGCCTTCTACTGCTCCCAGCAGCTCCTACCCCACGGCATTCCCAACATGCAGGCAGCATGGCATAGAGCGGGATCAGAGCAGCAGTGACGCTCCTTCCTCGCTGGAGATGGTCTGTTCTATGATTTGCTATGACAAGCTGAATGTTTCTTGGAGTTTTGGTGTCAGATGACTTCGTATGGCAGTTCTATTGCCATTTTCTTCTCCTTAAGACCATACATTATTGTTCATAGAGAGGTGACTAGTGAAAAAGACTATCCTGGAACCACTGCAATTACACTTCTCATGCAGCCATTAGCAAGACGCCTGCCAGGTTTGTTTTATTAAATGCTCTGTTTTTATTAACACACCAAAAACACAGCCCTTATTTGAGAGTGCAAAAACAATATGATGACACCATTTCCTCCACCACAGTGTTGAATGGAAGATCAACTCCCATTAAGAAACAAGCTCGCCAGATAATGTTGCCATTCACACTAGTGTTTGTTTTATTAAATTCTCTGTTTTTATTAACCTGTACACAAAATAGTGCATAAAGGCATAAGATACACTATAAACAAAAGCATAGTTGTATTGGCAGTAACACCATAGCTCCCAACTATTCCTCATTTGGAACCCAATTTGTTTGGCTGTCTTTCCTCCTTGGGCCCCTTGCATAGAGGGCAGTCTAACTGCTGTGTGTCCCTTCTGGCCTTTTAGTGCTCCCACGAGGGACAGGTGCAGCGAACAGAACTGCTGCCTGCAGCCTGTGTAGCTGGGTTCAAATATATGCGAATCGGATGCATCCAATTTGCATGGCATGTCTCTATGGAGCCGGTTCACATAGTGTATCTGTGAGACGGCCGCGGTGCATTTTTAAAAAGAGACAACATGGGAGGACGTGGGAGAGTCATGGTCTGGAGCTGCATGAGTGCTGTTGGCACTGGGGAGCTACAGTTCATTGAGGGAACCATGAATTCCAACATGTACTATGACATACTGAAGCAGAGCATGATCCCCTCCTTTCGGAGACTGGGCCCCAGGGCAGTATTCCAACATGATAACGACCCCAAACACACCTCCAAGACGACCACTGCCTTGCTAAAGAAGCTGAGGGTAAAGGTGATGGACTGGCCGAGCATGCCTCCAGACCTAAGCCCTATTGAGCATCTGTGGGGCATCCTCAAATGGAAGGTGTAGGAGCGCAAGTTCTCTAACATCTACCAGCTCCTTGATGTCATCATGTAGGAGTGGAAGAGGACTCCAGTGGCAACCTGTGAAGCTCTAGTGAACTTCATGTTAAAGAGGGTGAAGGCAGTGCTGGAAAATAATGGTGGCCACAAAAAATATTGGCACTTTGGGCCCAATTTGGACATTTTCACTTAGGGGTGTACTCACTTTTGTTGCTAGTGGTTTAGACATTAATGGCTGTGTGTTGAGTTATTTTGCGGGGACAGCAAATTTACACTGTTCTACAAGCTGCACACTCACTACTTTACATTGTAGCAAAGTGTCATTTCTTCAGTGTTGTCACATGAAAAGATATAATAAAATATTTACAAAAATGAGAGGGGTATACTCACTTTTGTGAGATACTGTATATTATTTTTCTATCAGAAGTGTTTTACTGCACTAAACCTTTGATCCAACCTCTAAATTATTACATCTGTCACACTGAAAAGCCAATATATGGAAAATGTTGCGGTGAAAAAACACTTTTGGATTTAACCAGTTCTTTAGTTCAGCCCTCAAATTTTCCACTCACCTACTAGCATTTTGCGAGTGGAAAATGACTGCTGGCGAGCGTGGGCTGCCTCGGAGCGGGGTTAAATGGGAGCCATTTTCCCAGCGTTTTGCCCTTAGGGAAGAGAGAGGGGAGGAAGAGGAGAGCCAGCCGGATCACAGAGCAGGATTGCCCACTGTAACATCTTACATTTAAATTGCCGTCCGCTCGACATTACACACAGCCCCGATTCCTGACCCGACGCCTGTGACAGGCAGAACACCGGTCCAATGCTGGGATGTGTTCTGTCTGTCACAGGCGCTGGGTCAGGAGGCGGGACTCTGTGTGACCGCAAGTGGATAGCAATTCAAACGTAAGCTGTTACAGCCAGTAATCCCCGCTCTGTGATCTGGCTGGCAATCCTCTTCCTCCACGCTCTCTTCCCCTGTGATGAACTGGCTGCCCTCTCTCTTCCTCTGCACAGGTCACGCTGCAATGATGGGCACAGGTCACACTGCAATGATGGGCACAGGTTACGTGGCAATGATGGGCACAGGTAACGCTGCAATGATGGGCACAGGTCAGGCTACAATGATGGGCACAGGTCACGCTGCAATGGTGGGCACAGGTGAGGCTGCAATGGTGGGCACAGGTCACGTTGCATTGATGGGCCCTGACGAGGTTGCATTGATGGGCACTGACGAGGCTGTGCTGATGAACACTGGTGAGGCTGCATTGATGGGCACTGGTGAGGCTGCACTGATAGACACTGATAAAGTTGTTGTTAATATTTATTTTTGTAAATTAATTCTGCATAAAACATAAGTTGCATTTCATGGGATAATTTATGGGGGCGAAATTAGGGGCGGGGCAGGGTAGGGATTGGGTGGGGCAACTGGTGGCGAGTAACTCTTAAGTCCTAGCTAATAGCTCAGGACTTGAAATTTTGAGCCCTGCTTTAGTTCATATTAATTATTCATGGTGCATAACTAGGGGTGTAGCAGAGGTGTGTCTTTGCTGACATACTTTACGCTAATGCATTCCTCTTTTACTGTCTCAGAAAATTGAGCAGTAAGGAAAAACTGAAGCCAGTTTAGGAATCATTCAAGAGGAAATTAATTTTGGCAGCCATGCCCAAAAAAGGCAAGCAGTAGACAAAAGACTAGTCTCCAGTATTGGGGTGATCTTTCTGCAGCTGTTTTTTCCCCCCCATTACTGACTTACCATTCATTGTTCTGCATTGGGTCTCTATGTGAAAGCAATCATTTTGGTAGAGACAGAGTTCAGCTTTCCCATGTCAGAGCCTCTAGCAAGGAGAATAGTGAGCAGCATAGTAGTGACATCACTCAATTTCACTTCAAATATCACAAATCAGCAAAAAAGGCAGACCTCCCAACTTTCCCGGATTTCAAATTAAATTCTGCTTGCATTTGGTGAGTGGAAATAAGCTGAGGCCGAGCAGGGCAGGTGCCAGCGGCCACCCATAAAAATGGCCTCAGGCTGGCTACAGAACTGACATGCCGACCTACTGGACTCGGTTGCGCTCGGCCGGGGTGGTGGTCCAACTGATCGTGCCTCTCAGTGCCTTTTATAGATAACCTAGCAGAACTGGAGGGGAAGTAGTCAAGCATGGCATGAGAGCAAGGATGGAATCAAATCTACTTCAACGGCGCTGCCATCCCTGGCCACAATAGAGGTGCTGCTCCATCCTTTGTCTCTGCCTGACTTCTGTGCCCTCCGTTGCAGTCCCAGAGCCAAAAGGATGACACCACAGCAAAAGCATGGTACCAGCTCAACACTGGCAGATGATACACACCACCACACAGAGAAGAGGGCCACAACACAGACACAGTGCGTAAACAGGGAAAGATTTGCTAAACCAGTCTCTGACCATCTCCTGTAATATATAAATACAAAAGCAATGCGCTTTAGAATGCAAAAATACCCAATAGTAGGTCTGCTACATAACAAAAGATGAAAAATATAAATATATAACAGTGTATATATAATATAATAGTAGCGCTCTTAAATGTGTCCAAAGAAGACAAAAAATTTCCTTAATAATGAAAAAACAAACAAAAAAAAACCAAACTATATATATATATATATATATATATATATATATATATATATATATATATATATATATATATAATAATGAGAAAGTCTTGTGTATCCACACAAAAAAAAATATTCATGTATACCGTATATATAAATGAATAATGAGGTAGTCTTGTGAATCCACACCAAAAACACAGCCCTTATTGGAGAGTGCAAAAACAATATGATGACACCATTTCCTCCACCACAGTGATGAATGGGAGATCAACTCCCATTAAGAAACAAGCTCACCACCTGATGCTGCCGTTCACTCAAAGATGATATTGAACAGCTGCTGTAAACCTACACACTCCCTTCACATGCTGGGATTGACTAGATTGAATAGAGGGAGAAACGGAGCCTCTAATAGTGTAAAATCATTTGAGATATTGATCAATTTAAAATATATATTGCATGTACATCAAATACAGTTAGAACCAGCCTTTTTGTAACATACCAAGCGGCTCTGTGTTGCGATCTCACCACTGCTTCATTCGCTGGACATCAGAACACCATCCCAGCTTCAACATACAGCCGCCATGTAGCCACGCCCCTCTCCTCGTCTCCTGTAATATGCCTGCACTCTCTGACCATCTCTTGTGCCATGTCCGCCATGACAAGACGGTGACACGAACAGGGGCAGTGGGCGAGACATCGAAGAGGGATATCCAGCGCATAGCGTCCGGTGCCAGCTTGATCACAACACATCGCTCTATCTCTGTGACCACCTATCTGATCTTTTGGCAAGCCTTTTTTGAATGGGAAACATGTGAGTGCAATGATTGAAGATTTATTTGGTTTTAATAAATGGTTTACAATATTACATTATTGGAGGCTTTTATCATATCATGTCCACTGATGGGATTCTCCTCCTGTATTGAATGCTGCTGTGAGCCGAGGTCTGATTAAACCCTGGTGGTTTGTAACAGCTTGTTTGCCGAGCATGAGAATGCAAGGCATATTTTTCTGGTGAGTGCGATTTCAACAGGGAGTGGAACACAATCACATTTGGTGTGGTGGAAGATATATACATTTCTTATTGTTCTGATTTAAGAAGATTTTTTACTTTGCATATGGACTTCATCACTATGCATGGACTTTGTGTTTAATTCATGTTTGGACACGCTCACACGTGGAGATTTCATATATAATTCCTTCTGTTAGCTACTATTAGATATTACATTTATTTATTGCTTTATTTAGTACTTTGCATTTATATCACAGATTTTTATTTGCAGTGCCACTGTTTTTTCTTTAAAACACCTTATTGATTTATTTTTATTTAAGTTGGCAGCTTTTAGGGGATATTAACATTTTGTGCATGAGCGCAGTGGTGGCACATTGAGTTCAGGAGCGGGGAACTTGTGTATCAGTTATATTATCTCTTGTGCCATGTCTGCAGTCTCTGACCATCTCTTGTACCATGTCCTCAGTCATCTCATGTCATGAGATAAAGAAGAAATGGCTGCACATCGTGAGATTCCAAATGCCGTTTATTGTTCACCAAAACGACACCAGAAGACACCAACACACAGTCTTGTAGACGCGTTTCACACAATGTAATTGTGCTTAATCATGATCAGTTCATACAAAGTTCGTATGTCTCCATCTCAGAATCATATAGAAAAAAGAGGGGAATGGGGGAATGGTGGGACTTTATATGAAGCACAACACCAGAACCAAATGAATCAGTTAGTAGAGACCATTTAATGGTGCACATGGAAGCATGTGGGACAGTAAATAACATGTAATAAATAACATTATAAATGTATACACATACATAAGTGTTCCTACATAGTAAATAATACATATTAAAATGTATTAAATGTAGCCCAAACTTGCATATAGACATGATTGATTGCACACATGATAATGTAAAATTTATTCAAATTTCTTCAAGGTAGTCTCACAGTAGATGCATGGTAGCTGTGGCAATACATAGATATCTAGCTGTATGCACGTTTCGTGGATAACTTCCATTCATCAGGAGCAAATGCGATATAGGTATGTCTGTAATAAAATATAAATACCAAATAATATACAGTAGTAACTAAAATAACAGGAAGAGGGAGAACCACAACTTAATCCCAACACTCTTACCTATAAGTAAGCTACGGTATTCAACAACATAGTGACAACATAGGTAGTATTAGTAGCTGGAGGCGCTATTGGAACATCATCCCTGGAAACGGAGGTGGCGGTGACTGCGGCAGCACAGCGGTAAACAGAAAACAAGAAGTGAGCAAGTGCTGAATAGGGGCCCATAGGGCTTCTGTGGAAAAATTGACTACAAAGACTACACAATAAATAATTGGGGAAGATATAAAAGCCATTATTATTATTATTAATTATTATTATACAAGATTTTTATAGCGCCAACAGTTTACACAGCGCTTTACAATGTATAAGGGAGACAGCACAATTACAGTACAGTTCAATACAAAATACAGGAGGGCCCTGCTCGTAGAGCTTACATTCTAAAGGGAGGGGGTGGTGGTACAAAAGGTAATAGCTGCAAAGAATGATTTGATGGGGATGGCTCAGGGACAGTTATGTGGGTGTGGGATAGGCTTCCCTGAATAAATGAGTTTTCAGGGATCTCCTAAAGGTGGACAGGGTAGGGGCTGATCGGACATACTGGGGCAGGGAATTCCAGAGGATGGCAGAGGCTCTGGAGAAGTCCTGAAGGCGAGCATGGGAGGAGGTAACAAGGGAGCTAGAGAGCAGGAGGTCCTGGGAGGGGGCGATTTGGGCGATATCTGCAGATGAGGTTGGTGATGTAGATGGGGGCGATGTTGTGAATGGCCTTGTATGTTATGGTTAGCATTTTGAATTTTACACGGTGGGGTAGGGGAAGCCAGTGAAGGGATTGGCAGAGAGGAGCAGCAGTCGCGGATCGATTAGTGAGGTGTATTAGTCTAGCAGCAGCATTCATAATAGACTGAAAGGGGGATAGCCTGCTTAAGGGTAGGCCATTAAGGAGATAGTTGCAGTAGTCGAAGCGGGAAATAATCAAGGAGTGAATAAGTTGCTTTGTGGTGTCATTAGTCAGGAAGGGTCGAATTCTGGAGATGTTGCAGAGGTTAAGGCGGCAGGATTTAGCCAGTGATTGGATATGGGGGCTGAAGGAGAGGTCAGAGTCAAGGATTACACCCAGGACCCTGGCATGTGTGGAGGGACCAATGGTTGTGTTGTTGATATTAATGGTGAAGTCACAGGAGGGGGACCGTGAAGGAGGAAATATAACAAGCTCAGTTTTAGAAAGATTAAGTTTGAGGAAGTGGTGTGACATCCATACCGATATGTCATTCAGCAAGTTTGAGATCCGTGAGGAGATAGTGGGGTTGAGTTGAGGAGTGGAGCGATAGATCTGTGTGTCATCTGCAAAGAGGTGGTATTGGAAGCCATGGGAGGTTATCAACTGGCCCAGGGAAGAGGTATAGAGTGAGAAAAGGAGAGGCCTAAGGACGGAGCCTTGGGGTACCCCAACAGAAAGAGGAAGAGAAATTACCAAAGGGAAGAGAAACAGAGACCAGATCGTGAGTGTAGGAAGTAGAAACAGGTAGAAACAGGTGAGTGACTCACCATAGAAAGGGTGATAGAATCAAAGATCGCTCTATGTACCTTCTATGGAGCAATGGATGTCAGCAGTGAAATGTCCGCTGACATCCGATCCGCTAAGTGCGGACGGGTGGAAAACCTATTTTCCATCCGTCTGGCAGATCGGATGAAAACGGACAGGCGGTCCGTTTTCATCCGATCCCCCATAGAGGAGAGCGGGGCTCTGACAGATCCATCCCTGCACAATGAGCGGAGACGGAACTGTCATCCACCGGCTCAGCGGGGATCAACGGATCGATCCCTGCTGAGCAAGTGGAGTCCGTCAAAATGGACATATACAATATGGATGGAAAGTAATCAGACCCCCTTAAATTTTTCACTCTTTGTTATATTGCAGCTATTTGCTAAAATCATTTAAGTTCATTTTTTTCCCTCATTAATGTACACACAGCATCCCATATTGACAGAAAAACACAGAATTGTTGACATTTTTGAATATTTGTTAAAAAAGAAAAACTGAAATATCACATGGTCCTAAGTATTCAGACCCTTTGCTGAGACACTCATATATTGTAGAAAGGCAACCATCACTGCAGCCCTCCACCAGTCGGGGCTTTATGGCAGAGTGGCCTGACGGAAGCCTCTCCTCAGTGCAAGACACATGAAAGCCCGCATGGAGTTTGCTAAAAAACACCTGAAGGACTCCAAGATGGTAGGAAATAAGATTCTTTGGTCTGATGAGACCAAGATAGAACTTTTTGGCCTTAATTCTAAGCGGTATGTGTGGAGAAAACCAGGCACTGCTCATCACCTGTCCAATACAGTCCCAACAGTGAAGCATGGTGGTGGCAGCATCATGCTGTGGGGGTGTTTTTCAGCTACAATGACAGGACCACTGGTTGCAATCGAGGGAAAGATGAATGCGGCCAAGTACAGGGATATCCTGGACGAAAACCTTCTCCAGAGTGCTCAGGACCTCAGACTGGGCCAAAGGTTTACCTTTCAACAAGACAATGACCCTAAGCACACAGCTAAAATAACGAAGGAGTGGCTTCACAACAACTCCGTGACTGTTCTTGAGTGGCCCAGCCAGAGCCCTGACTTAAACCCAATTGAGCATCTCTGGAGAGACCTAAAAATAGCTGTCCACCAACATTTATCATCCAACCTGACAGAACTGGAGAGGATCTGCAAGGAGGAATGGCAGAGGATCCCCAAATCCAGGTGTGAAAAACTTGTTGCATCTTTCCCAAAAAAGACTCATGGATGTATTAGATCAAAAGGGTGCTTCTACTAAATACTGAGCAAAGGGTCTGAATACTTAGGACCATGTGATATTTCAGTTTTTCTTTTTTAATAAATCTGCAAAACTGTCATCAATTCTGTATTTTTCTGTCAATATGGGGTGCTGTGTGTACATTAATGAGGAAAAAAAAAATTAACTTAAATGATTTCAGCAAATGGCTGCAATATAACAAAGAGTGAAAAATTTAAGGGGGTCTGAATACTTTCCGTCCCCACTGTATGTGTGAAAGACGCCTAAGGGTGTGAAATAAATGTTACAAGTCTGCCTGGGCTGCAATTTCAAGCGCTCCATATGAAGGTAATCACACTTCAGTGCTGCTCGCCTTGTAAAGACTGGGGAGCTGAGATCATAAAAACACAAAGTCTAAGGGAGTTGTTACATAATGAAAAGCATATGTATAAGCTAATCCTTCAGGTGAGCTCCATATTTCAATGCTGAATACATATGTACCATAGTGGTGGCCTTTCACCACCCTTGTACTGACTGCATTGCAGCATATGACTTAAATATATTAAGCAAAATCGTATAACCAATATGCCAATAATGTAGTTTATGGATAACCTTTTTAAGTATTTTAATTTCCTATAGAAATCACATAGATGCAAATTGTTTTTTTATTGATTTTGTTCATGTATTCTGAGAATGTGTGTTTTTCTTTAGTCTGCAGATGGCAATGTTGCATTTAGAGTCTGTGGAGAAACAGTACCTGCCAGCATAAAAATGTACATCATTCTGCTAGGTACAGTTATAATAGCGAAGCATAACCTAGTTTATCAAAATAATTTTGGCCATCACACTTTGTTACCCAGTGTATTTCAAATTCATCAAACTATGTACGTATTTAACAGATATAGGTCTGCTTATTTCACTTTCCTCATGACATGTACACATTTGTTTTTTTTAAAAAAAGAAAACTGTATGTGTGTCTGTGTGCATCTATACACTACTGAAAAATGTCTGTAACTCCTTGGGAATTTTATATAACAATTTCAAACAAAATCTGACTGTAGCTGTTGAAGCCAAAATCAGCGAAAAAAAATCAGCACAAGGAATAGTACTTACAATTAATGAGAAGTATCAGTTTTAACATTCTCTGACCAAAACACCCATGCAAGCACAGCGACACGCTTATTGTGCTGTTGGGTTAATATAGCCACTGGCCCTGTCTTGGGCATTCATCAAGTTAACTTTGCTTGCTCTTCCCACCCCATTCTCCATTCATAGAAGCTGTGCTATACCTTCTATCAATGAAAAGTGATCTATTAATGGAGGATGGATGGCTGTATGAAAGGTTTTCGGTTCATATGTTCATATATGCTTTTGGGACACCTTGTTTGTCCCAGATCTATTACAGTGTTTCTGTGGTATTGAGGTCAAGACTGGGCCAATAAAATAAAGACTATTTTTTTTAAAATAAAGTGCCGCGCTGAATATTAGTGAACATACAAGTTATATTATACCTTCACCTGCAAATGCATGTTTCAAAGATGCGTATAGCGTACATACAAATAAATTGCAACTCTACTAACAATCAAAATATGTATTGTGATTATATCAATATTAATAAATCATAACACGTGACATACATGCATTAAAGTGCTATTGTGCTAATAATACAAACAATATAACCTTGTGTAAAATGGTAATATCCCATGTGCCTAATACGCGCTCAATATTTCATGTCTATAGTAGACAATGCTTAGAATGTTCCAAATAAAGGGAATAAGAATAAATCCTTATGGTGCTCCAAACTTGGTAGTAAGTGCCAACACACTCGTGTTGTAATTATCCTCACCTCAGGGCGTGTGACCGCACAATCAAGATTGGTCAATACACGTTTAACCACTCCTGGGCTCTGTGTAGTATGGACCTTGCAGGTTCCTGACCTGTTATAGGATATAATCCTTGATGCATATAAGAGAAGACAACTAGATGGTGTTTTATCATTTAAATACACATTTTATTTAAAAATCCCCATCCAGGGTACTCACACATTTGAGGTGCTTGTAGCGCACTAATCTATATCCAGCAAAATAGTTTATAACTCAATGGAAGCCGTATGTCCATTCGTTTGACACAGCAGGTTAACCTAACGCTGCTGCTTCTGCCTGCAGGACGGTTAAGGCAGAAGCAGCAGCATTAGGTTAACCTGCTGTGATCAAACAAACAGACCTACGGCTTCCATTGGGCTGTCAACTATTTTAGATTTTTCATTTTTTTTTATTACAATGTGTTTGTAAACGATAAACCACCATCTAGTTGTCTTCTCTCATAGATGTAGCACCCTGATAGGAGATTAATTGATTTCACCCTAATTCTGGAATTGCTGCACTTCTCTCTTCTGTCACTAGATGGCCAGGTATCTGGTGGTATTAGATAAAACAATAGCACTGCAAGGATAGATTAGGAATAGATGGGGTATCTCAGCCAATGGGCAGGGATCTTCTTGGGTCCCTTGACCTGTTCGGAGAGCCTATTTATTTGGGTGAGGTCAGGTGATCAGGGTTCTGTGCCACCTGGGTGGCTGTCTGGGTGGATGTGTGTTGTACTGCCCCGGGCTGTACAACACAGAGCCTGAGGCCTATCTCGGGGACATCTGGCTGCTAGGCTGTCTGAGAGCCTATCCAGAAGCAGGAGAGCAGCGCAGGGTTGGGACTGCAGCTTGCCGTCTAACCAGAAGTGAAGGCTCTGCCAGCCGGAGAGCCTGTCGTGGTCAGAGGTAGAGGGGAAGCTGTCGCCACTAAGGGACCACCCACCTTGTTACCAGGGACCACTGTGAGTAGCTGAAGCAAGTACCAGAGCAGTATTCTCACCAACCATGGGACAGTGAAGAATTGGGAAACTTCAGCAGGTGTCAAGCCAGGGACCAGCCAGCGGAGGTGATGCTTGCGCATTAGTCTTGTGTGCCAAGCCAGGGACTGAGCAGACCAGTGGGGTGATGCTTGAGGAGTATCTGTGAGTGCCAAGCTAGGAATCCAGCAGGGATGCGGGGGTGACGCTTGAGGAAGCTACTCAGGGAGAAGATTGGAAGAGCTCAGGAGATCCAGTGGCAGTGGATCAGCGGGTCTAGGTGATAGACTGGGAGCTTGGTTGAGTGAAGATCGAAAGAGGAGCTTGTGGAGGAAGTGAAAGTGTTCATGGCAACCATTGTTAGAAACTGTTTTAAGATTGTTGCCATAGAAGACAGCAGTCCTACTCATGCAGATGTGGTGCCTTGCTGGATGCCTTTCCCTGCATGGCTGTCTACTTATAGAAGTCTCAGAGTCTGCTAAATTAACATTGCAGCTACTAAAGGGTGTCCTGGCCCTAAACCTCTCTCCCACAGTTCTGTTTAAGAGACAATAAATCTCTTTGCATACAAGAAGTGTCTGGCGCCCGTTAATCTACCTTGCATTGCACCCACCATGCCTCGTAACCCACTCTACATGGAAGGATGTCAGCTGTCCCTGACTCTGAGTCTGGAGGTCACCATTAGGCCAGGGAAGGCTCAGGACTTGGCTACATATGCTTTCAGGAACCTGCAAGGTCCAAACTACACAGAGCCCCGGAGGAGTTCAACTGCATGTATTTGACCAAACTTGATTGCGCGGTCACACGCCCTGAGCTGAGGATAATTAGGATAAAAAGGAAGAAAAGCAGCACCGACCTAAGTGCAGTACTGTAGCATAAACATTTATTACAGGTTAAAATGCACTCACTCAGAGTAAGGTAGATACAGGCACATCAAGTAAAAAATCCATCCGGGAAGCTGTGTGGTGGGCAGCAGGGCCCCACAGGGGGCGATCCTGAAAGCTGTAGTGTGTTACACTTGTCTCCTTGTCCCGTCTGACGGCGCAGGTGGTAACCAGTGTCACAGGCTGGGTTGAGACAGGCACAGCGTGGATCGTCTGTTAAGTTGTATTTCCCGGGTATCAGTGACGCTGGGGGCGTGCACGCGTTCGGAGCATGCGTGCTCCTTCATCAGGCATAGCGTCCATTAATTTCGGAAGAGGTATAAGAAGGGCGGGCGGGCCAATTGCATCATTGGCTCCGCCTACCTCGTATTAGGCTTAAGGGAACCGTGGGAGGGGTGGACAGTGTTGAGGAACATGATGACAGAATAGGGGGTGGAGAGTGGAGGAGACAAGGGGGAAATAGCAAGGGAGGTGAACAAGTGTGTGGAGAGAGGGGGGAGGGAGAGAACAGCAGAGGGACATGATAGCATGGATATGTGCTTATTAGAAGGCAGTTGCTGAGAGGTGGAGTGATCTCATGGCAATGGGATGACGAGGATAATATGTGGATAATATGTGGAAAAAAGGGAAAATTAGAAAATTGTAAAAATTAGAAAATAATCTAAGAAAAATCTATATATGTAGTAAAAAATAAAAATAAATGGGAGTGATGATGGGATGAAAATGAGAGAAATAGGAGGGTTTTTTTTATAATGAAGGGAGTTGTGGACTTATAAATGGGTAGGGAATTGTATATAATAAAATATGAAAAATGGGGAAAAGGAGGAATGTATATATAAAAATATACCTATGAAATACATATAAAAGAATATATATAGAAAAAAAATAAAAAAAAAAAATAAAAAAATATGTATATAGAAAATGCATAAAAAACGCATTAAAAAAACGCATAAAAAAAAAAAAAAAACGCATGAAAAACATATACACATATCTATACACATACATATATACATATATATACATGCACATGCGCATGCATTGGGTGGAACCAGGACATGTATGGGCACATGCCGTGGTGGGTGGGGGTTTCCAGTGGGATATAGGGGTAGAACCTTAGAGTGGAAGAATTATAAAGGGGGGAATAGAAAGAGAAAAAGGGGGGGGCAAAGGGGAGGAGACACATCAGGGTGTAGAGGGGTGTTATTGTTGGGGGGGAAGGGTGGTGGGGGAGGTGTGGGGTGTGTGTTGTTGGGGCTGTGAAAGGGGGGATCTGGGCATGAGTGAGGATGGATTTTTAGAGGACTGGGTTGACTTCTATTTCTTCATTCAGGCCTCCAGGCGCAAGGGCGTCAAGGGTATATATCCAAAAAGTTTCTCTTTCACAGAGACGTTTGAAACGTTCTGTGGGGGGGAGGGTCCTGGGTATTTGTTCGATGACCCATACTAGTATACCATTGGTGGAGCCTTGGTGGTACTCTTTGAAATGTCTGGGGATGGTTAGATTAAGGTTTTCCTCTATAGATCTGCGGTGTTCGCCAAATCTTTTCCTAAGTGTTCGGATGGTTCGACCAATATAGAGTAGGTTGCAGGGGCAACGGATGCCATAAATTACAAAGTCTGAGGAACAATTAAAAAATTCTCTGAGTTGGTAGGTGTTTCCTTTTGTGGTGAAAGATTTTTGGCGATGGGGGACAAATTTGCAGGTGAGACATTTGATCTTTTTGCATTGATACATGCCGTTTAATGAGAGAAAGGTCCGAGATGGGGTGGGTCTGTTACGTGTAGTTTTAAGCTTGCTTGGGGCAATAAGGCTTTTTATGTTTCTGGCTTTGCGGTATGTGATCTTGGGTACAGTGTGGATGGATGATTTTAGCATGGGATCCTCCAGTAGAATGTCCCAGTGCTTTTTGAAGATTCTTTCCATTTTTTTGTATTTTGAGTGAAAATGGGTGATGAACCTGGTGGTGTGGGGCTGGGGGGGGGGTGGTGGGTTGGGTTGGTGGTTCTGTATGGGAGGGAGAGTCATTTTCTAGAAAATTGGCGAAAGCTTCTTCTATTAGATCTGGGGGGTATCCTTTTTCTAGGAATTTGGTTTTGTAAAGGTTGCCTTGTCTGATGTACTCGGAGTTGTGGGAGCAGTTGCGTTTTAGGCGGTTGAATTGGCTTTTTGGGATATTAGAGATCCATCTGGGGTGATGGCAGCTTTGGTAGTGTAGATATGAATTGCCTGCTGTGGGCTTTATGTAGTTTTTTGCATAGATCGTATTTTCGGTGTGACAGAGCTCAAGGTCCAGAAAGGCCAAACTCTCTGGGCTGCATGCGGATGTGAAGGAGAGGCCTAAGTTGTTGGAGTTGCAATAAGTTACAAAATTGTCAATGGGTGGTCCGGTTGTGTCCCATATGATGATAATATCATCTATATATCGACCCATGTATATGATGAATTCAGAAAAAGGATTTTTGTTCCAGATGAACAGATGTTCCCAAAGGCCCATGGTGAGGTTGGCGTAGCTGGGCGCAAAATTGGCGCCCATTGCCGTCCCTTGGGTTTGGAGGTAGAAGTTATTGTCAAATGAGAAATAGTTGTGGGTCAGGCAGAATTGGGTGGAGTCTATGATGAAGTCTGCCTGTGAAGTTTTGATGGATGGGTCTAAGGATAGGAAGTGTTTAACAGCTCGAAGACCAACGTCATGGGGAATGGAAGTATATAGGGAGTTGACATCTAGGGAGACCCATTGGTATGTGGGTTCCCAGGTGTAGTTTTTAAGGATGTCTAGGAGATGGGTACCATCACGGATGTATGTGGGTAGGTTTTGTGCTAATGGTTGTAGGAAGTGGTCAATGTATATGGAAAAAAAGCTGGTGACGCTGTCCATGGCAGCTACAATTGGTCGACCTGGGGGATTGGCTGGATCTTTGTGTATTTTTGGGAGATGGTAAAAATAACAAGCGTGTTGGCACTTACTACCAAGTTTGGGGCACCATCATAATGATTTATTCCTATTCACTTTATTTGGAACATTCTAAGGATTGCTTACTATGGACATTAAATATTGAGCACGTATTAGGCACATGGGATATTACCATTGTACACAAGGGTATATTGTTTGTATTATTAGCACAATAGCACTATAATGCATGTATGTCACGTGTTATGATTTATTAATATTGATATACCGTATATACTCGAGTATAAGTCTAATTTTTTAGCACATTTTTTTGTGCTGAAAGTGCCCCCCTCGACTTATACTCGAGTCAAGCACTTTTCTGCAGCAAAAAATTTCATTTTCCGAACCGATTTGGGGCCCTGTATCTCAGGGCCACTTGGTGCTAGAAACCCCAAATTTGGTATGCAAACCCAGTGGACCTGGTACAACAACATATCCAAAGCTGAAGTTCCTAGCACTAAGTGGCCCCGAGATACGTGGCCCCAAAATCAGTTTGGAAAATGTCATTCTCTGCTGCAGAAAAGTGCTTGACATTTTCTGAACCGACTTTGGGGCCCCATATCTCAGGGCCACTTGGGGCTAGGAACCCCAAATTTTGTGTGCAAACCCAGTAGAACTGGTACCATAACATATCCAAAGCTGGGGTTCTTAGCACCAAGTGGCCCTGAGAGGCAGGGCCCCAAAACTGGTTTGGAAAATGTCATTCTCTGCTGCAGAAAAGTGCTTGACATTTTCTGAACTGATTTTTGGGGCCCTGTATCTCAGGGCCACTTGGTGCTAGAAACCCCAGCTTTGGAACTTTTATGGTGCAAGTTCCACCGGGTTTGCACACCAAATTTGGGGTTCTTAGCTCTAAGTGGCCCCAAGATACGGGGCCCCAAATTTGGTCAACTGTGTCTATCTGCAGCAATGTCATTTCGGGACCCTTTGGGTTCAGAAACACCAAATTTTGGCTGCAGCTAGGGGGCATCTAGGAACCCTTAACTACCGAGTTTGAAGTTCAGGGGACCTATGGCTGCAAATGGGCACAGTGAGGCATGCAAATGGGCACAGTGATGCTGCAAATGGGCATTGTTGACCCTCTTTTCCACTTACAGTAGCTGTGCATTTCTCACCCTCGTCTTATACTCGGGTCAATAAGTTTTTCCCATTTTTTTTGTGGTAAATTAGGGCCTCGACTTATACTCAGAACGACTTATACTCAAGTATATACGGTAATCACAATACATATTTTGATTGTTTATTAGTACAGTTGCAATTTATTTGTATGTACGCTATACGCATCTTTGAAACATGCATTTGCAGGTGAAGGTATAGTATAACTTGTATGTTCACTAATATTCAGCGTGGCACTTCGATTTTAAAGATATATGCAGCACAACTATATGAGACTGAACAGTGAGTGTCAGCAGCTGGAAAATATTTAGATATTTATTTTATTGGTTTAGTTGGCTCGCAAGATTTTTTAGTTATCTAATGAATATTTTTTTGTCTGTGGCTGGGGTCACACTGGAGAATGCAGTGGCTCACAGCTGGAGTCTGGTGCGTCTCTCTTCTCCATTTCAGGTCTGATTTCAGCCCGAATTTTTGGCTGAATTCGGACCTGAAATGGACCAGAAGACGCACAGGGCTCCTGTGCAATTCACACCGGTGCCACTCCGGAGATGTGTGAACCGGCTCCATAGAGAGTGGGCCACAATCTACTGCTATGCGAATTGGAAGCGGGGAAAACTGCATCCGATTCGCAATAGTGTGAACCCAGCCTTAGTCAAACCTTTAACAATTTACTCCCATGCATTAGACCATGTTGTATGACTAGGAAGCCAATGAAGAAGAAGAAGACTTTTTTTTTGAGAGCCCAAGAAGTATTTGTGTTTTGGGGACTAGCGCTAATCTCTAAAGAGGCACTAGGAAAAACTATACCACCGGTATTTATTAATCTTTTTAGATGGGTTGCCCCCAACTTCACTACTGTGACATGGGACATGTCGAATAGCAGCAGCGCCTGTAAATCTTGAAGCAAGCAAATAATTCCCTTACCGCCATATTTGCAAATCAAGCAAGAGATATCCAGTATGTAGTGATAGTTCTTATTTATCCTTTTAAAACAAAAAAAACAAAACATATATTAATAGTGCACAAAGCACCACATACAAATGTTCTTTTCATCATGACCAGCTGCTCTCAGCATAATTGCATCTGATGTTTCCCAACATATTCCATCAGAATAATTTCATCAGAGACTGGAGTCTTGCTACACTGTAATTACACATTCTTGGGTATAGAAATCTGGACAGTGGTAGCAAACAAGAGCTGAACAAATAGCTAGAAATAATTATCATACTGACAAGTGGCATAGCTTAGCGAATACAGCCTTTTTTGTGGGAAAAAATATTTATTATTATGTATGTATTGCAATTTATTAGTATGATTAGGCAGATAAATATATGAGACTTTCAACTTTTAAATGGGCATTTCATGTAAAAAAAAAAACATTGCCTCGGATTTAAACATTTATTGAACATTGGTGGTTGTCAGTGTAAATACAAAATTGGTGGTGAATGTTGGGGCACACACACTTCTGGATTTCACCTGGAGTGTCTCAGGTGCATTCAATCAGAGCCGAATACTCCTGACTGTCCGTGGCCATTTGGAGTGGTGCCTTTCATCTGTCTGGCTGGAAGCTATTTTTCTGGGTCCCCCACATGTCACTCCTCAGCCAATTGGTGCAACTTGGGATACCGCCAAAGATAAAGAGAAAAAAAAGAGACAGAGGCAGGGGGAGAGTTCCTTATGATATAGTAGTTTGACAGATATTTGGATGAAAATGAAATATATGATGAAAAGGTAAATTACAATGGTGTGCTTTGAATCCAGGCTGGAAAAAAAACTTTTGTAGGTCCAGCCTACTACTGGTTTGTTCACTTTGTTGCCAGTCAAGCCCTGATGAAGGGGGCACCCCCCAGAAACGTATTGGCTACCTTTTGAATTGTACCCTTGACCTTTGATTGAATAAAGTTGTTTCTGGACCTCTTAGCAGTGGTGTGGCGCTTCAATTTCTTTGTCAAAAGATTTTATTGAATATACAACAATCAGCAAAACGTACATGTTGAATAATCCCATATGAACAGATAAAGTCTAATTTTGCTATTACATAGCAAAATTAAAGATAAGTAGAAAAAAAACAAGAGAAAACAAATCATATTCAAACATTACATTGTATATATAAAGGAATTAGTGTGGGGAGTCTAAAGACTCCCTGTTTGTTATTGTTGAATTAATCAGCCAATCTAAAGCTAAAGATTAAAGATATACAATGAGAACAATTCATTACATTATAAAGAGAACAATGAACTTCAATAATACCATGTTCACAAGCAATAGAGAAAAAGAAAGGTGGGGGACAGAAAAGAAGAGAGTACAAATAGACAGGAATGTAGAAGAAGAGAGAGGAGAGGGGGAGAAAGAGTTCACCAGATTGTCTGAGACCCATATGGAAATGAGTAAAGACTAAGACCAGTCAATTTTAACTACTACCATGGCAATAGGACTTTTTCATCCATAGATGATGCGGTGAAAAATTGAATCCTTGGGTTCCATAATTTCACAAATTTTGGTATAAGATTATTTTCTTAGCCATTTTAGAGTGAATCATGAAATTCATTCTATTTTTTGTCTCAGCCACTCCTAGTAAAAGGGATTTCCAGGCTTACGCAATTGTTTGTTTAGCGGCTGTCAGTAGTTGGATCAAAATCTTAAACTGTACACTTGTTCGATATACTAGTTTTTAGTTGAATAAAGCCAAGGTAGGATCAGGGTGAATTTTAAAATTGAACATTTCAGAGGCTATGCCAAAAATTTTCTTCCAGAAGGTCTGGGCTACCGTGCAGGCCCAACAGATATGCAATTGTGTGCCCAGGTCTGGGCAGACACGAAAACAAAGAGCTGAGTAAGTTGGAACATATTTTGCGATTCTAGAAGGTACTAGGTACCAACGAGTCTGAACTTTGTAATCTGTTTCCATCGCTAAAATATTATCAGAAGCAGGCTTTGCAGGATCAGTGAGGCCATGCAACGTAGGTTTGCTGAGGCATTCGGTCCGGAGTCCTTTGGGTCACTAAGGACGAAATGATCCGCAGCCACCTCCTCCCAGCCACGTACAAGTCCATGGGTTTCTTGGGACTGTAAATGATCCCTTAAAGACTGCTGCTGATGCTGAGTGCCAGGCTCCACCTCCATGCTGACACAATCTTCCTCCCCCTCGTCCTCTTTCTGTGTGTCGGCGGGCATGCAGGAACACTGTCTGGATAAAGGGGGCCTTGAGAGCTAAGGAAGTCCTCCTCTTCCTGCCTCTGTTCTGCCTCAAGTGCCCTGTCCATTATTCCATGCAGCGTGTGCTCCAACAGGTGGACAAGGGGGACAGTGTCACTGATGCATGCACTGTTACTGCTCCCCATCCTCGTGGCCTCCTCAAATGGTGACAGGACAGTGCATGCATCCCTCATCATGGCCCACTGGCGTGGGGAAAAAAAAAACAAGCTCCCCTGACCCTGTCCTGGTGCCATAGTCGCACAGGTACTCATTGATGGCCCTCTGCTGCATGTGCAGCCACTGCAGCATGGCCAATGTTGAGTTCCACCTGGTGGGCATGTCACAGATTAGGCAGCTCTTGGACAGGTTAAATTCCTTTTGGAGGTCTGCCAGCCGAGCACTGGCATTATATGACCGGCGGAAATGCACACAGACTTGCACCTGGCCTGCCGCAGGACATCCTGTAAGCCCAGGTACCTGCCCAAGAACCGCTGCACCACCAAGTTAAGGACATAAGCAAAACAGGGCACATGGGTCATTTGTCGCTGTTGGAGGGCGGAGAGGAGGTTGGTGCCATTGTCGCAAACCACCATTCCTGCCTTAAGTTGGCGTGGCGTCAACCACCTCTGAACCTGCCCCTGCAGAGCTGACAGAATCTCTGCCCCAGTGTGGCTCCTGTCCCCCAAGCACACCAGCTCAAGCACCGCATGGCATCTTTTGGCCTGCCTACTTGCGTAGCCCCTTGAACGCCTACAGAGCACCGCTGGTTCCAAGGACAAAGCACAGGAATAGGCCATGGAGGAAGAAGAAGAGGAGGGGGTGGAGGAGAGAGGTGTGTCAGAATCACCAGTACTGGCATTTTGGAGGCGTGGTGGTGGAACAACCTCCAACACTACTGCACCTTGTCCTGCATCCTTCCCAGCTGCCAGCAGAGTCACCCAATGCGCCGTGAAACTTAGGTAACGTCCCTGTCCATGCCAGCTGGACCATGAGTCAGCAGAAATATGCACCTTACCGCTGACCGCCCTGTCCAGCGAGGCCAAGACATTGCCTTCCACATGCCGGTAGAGAGCTGGAATCGCCTTCCGTGAGAAAAAGTGGCCAAAGCCTCCTTGGCTTTGGCCAATTACGGCTCTCTGTACACACAGCGCTGTGATTGGCCAAGCAGGCGGGTCATAGTGCATGCTTGGCCAATCAGCCAGCAATGCACTGCGATGTCGCAGTGAATTATGGGCCAAGACGCGCCACTCGAATTTGGGTGTGGAGTTCATGCGTTTGGGTGTGGAATGATAAGGCTTAAATGCTTAACCACTTGACGACCGCCTCACGCCGATGTACGTTGGCAAAGTGGCACGGACAGGCAAAATCACGTACAGGGTACGTGATTTGCCTTCCGCGGGTGGGGGGTCCGATCGGACCCCCCCCCGGTGCCCGAGGCGGTCGTCCTATGTCCAGCGGCGATCGGTGATGAGGGGGAGACCATCCGTTCGTGGCCCCCCCCTCGCGATCGCCGCCGGCCAATGAAAACGCTCCTTTGCTGCTGTATGCTAAACAGCAGCAAAGGAAGTGATGTCATCTCCCCTCGGGTCGGTATTTTCCGTTCCGGCCCGAGGAGAGACGACAAGTATGTGAGTGCACAACACTACACACACACAGTAGAACATGCCAGGCACACAAATCACCCCGATCCCCCCCCCGATCGCCCCCCGATCCCCCCCCAATCACCCCCCCCCCCCCTGTCACAAACTGACACCAGCAGTTTTTTTTATTTTTTTTTTTTTTTTTCCTGATTACTGCTAGCTGTCAGTTTGTGACAGTTACTGTGTTAGCACAGTTACTGTTACCCCCCTTTAGGTCTAGGGTACCCCCCTAACCCCCCCTAATAAAGTTTTAACCCCTTGATCACCCCCTGTCACCAGTGTCACTAAGCGATCATTTTTCTGATCGCTGTATTAGTGTCGCTGGTGACGCTAGTTAGTGAGGTAAATATTTAGGTTCGCCGTCAGCGTTTTATAGCGTCAGGGACCCCCATATACTACCTAATAAATGTTTTAACCCCTTGATTGCCCCCTAGTTAACCCTTTCACCACTGATCACCGTATAACCGTTACGGGTGACGCTGGTTAGTTCGTTTATTTTTTATAGTGTCAGGGCACCCGCCGTTTATTACCGAATAAAGGTTTAGCCCCCCGATCGCCCGGCGGTGATATGCGTCGCCCCAGGCAGCGTCAGATTAGCGCCAGTACCGCGAACACCCACGCACGCAGCATATGCCTCCCTTAGTGGTATAGTATCTGATCGGATCAATATCTGATCCGATCAGATCTATACTAGCGTCCCCAGCAGTTTAGGGTTCCCAAAAACGCAGTGTTAGCGGGATCAGCCCAGATACCTGCTAGCACCTGCGTTTTGCCCCTCCGCCCAGCCCAGCCCACCCAAGTGCAGTATCGATCGATCACTGTCACTTACAAGGCACTAAACGCATAACTGCAGCGTTCGCAGAGTCAGGCCTGATCCCTGCGATTGCTAACAGTTTTTTTGGTAGCATTTTGGTGAACTGGCAAGCACCAGCCCCAGGCGTCAGGTTAGCGCCAGTACCGCTAACACCCACGCACGCACCATACGCCTCCCTTAGTGGTATAGTATCTGAACAGATCAATATCTGATCCGATCTGATCTATACTAGTGTCCCCAGCAGTTTAGGGTTCCCAAAAACGCAGTGTTAGCGGAATCAGCCCAGATACCTGCTAGCACCTGCGTTTTGCCCCTCCGCCCGGCCCAGCCCAGCCCACCCAAGTGCAGTATCGATCGATCACTGTCACTTACAAAACACTAAACGCATAACTGCAGCGTTCACAGAGTCAGGCCTGATCCCTGCGATCGCTAACAGTTTTTTTTGTAGCATTTTGGTGAACTGGCAAGCACCAGCCCCAGGCAGCGTCAGATTAGCGCCAGTACCGCTAACACCCACGCACGCACCATACACCTCCCTTAGTGGTATAGTATCTGAACGGATCAATATCTGATCCGATCAGATCTATACTAGCGTCCCCAGCAGTTTAGGGTTCTCACAAACGCAGTGTTAGTGGGATCAGCCCAGATACCTGCTAGCACCTGCGTTTTGCCCCTCCGCCCGGCCCGGCCCAGCCCACCCAAGTGCAGTATCAATCGATCACTGTCACTTACAAGGCACTAAACGCATAACTGCAGCGTTCGCAGAGTCAGGCCTGATCCCTGCGATCGCTAACAGTTTTTTTGTAGCGTTTTGGTGAACTGGCAAGCACCAGCGGCGTAGTACACCCCGGTCGTGGTCAAACCAGCACTGCAGTAACACTTGGTGACGTGGCGAGTCCCATAAGTGCAGTTCAAGCTGGTGAGGTGGCAAGCACAAGTAGTGTCCCGCTGCCACCAAAAAGACAAACACAGGCCCGTCGTGCCCATAATGCCCTTCCTGCTGCATTCGCCAATCCTAATTGGGAACCCACCGCTTCTGCAGCGCCCGTACTTCCCCCATTCACATCCCCAACCAAATGCAGTCGGCTGCATGAGAGGCATTTTTATGTCCTCCCGAGTACCCCTACCCAGCGAACCCCCCAAAAAAGATGTCGTGTCTGCAGCAAGCGCGGATATAGGCGTGACACCCGCTATTATTGTCCCTCCTGTCCTGACAATCCTGGTCTTTGCATTGGTGAATGTTTTGAACGCTACCATTCACTAGTTGAGTATTAGCGTAGGGTACAGCATTGCACAGACTAGGCACACTTTCACAGGGTCTCCCAAGATGCCATCGCATTTTGAGAGACCCGAACCTGGAACCGGTTACCGTTATAAAAGTTAGTTACAAAAAAAGTGTAAAAAAAAAAAAAAATATGAAATAAAAAAAATAGTTGTTGTTTTATTGTTCTCTCTCTCTCTATTCTCTCTCTCTATTGTTCTGCTCTTTTTTACTGTATTCTATTCTGCAATGTTTTATTGTTATTGTTATTGTTATTGATTGTTATTGTTATTGTTATTGTTATTGTTATTATGTTTTATCATGTTTGTTTTTCAGGTGTGTAATTATTTACACTTTACTGTGCTTTATTGTTAACCATTGTTAACCATTTTTTTGTCTTCAGGTACGCCATTCACGACTTTGAGTGGTTATACCAGAATGATGCCTGCAGGTTTAGGTATCATCTTGGTATCATTCTTTTCAGCCAGCGGTCGGCTTTCATGTAAAAGCAATCCTAGCGGCTAATTAGCCTCTAGACTGCTTTTACAAGCCGTGGGAGGGAATGCCCCCCCCCCCCACCGTCTTCCGTGTTTTTCTCTGGATCTCCTGTCTCAACAGGGAACCTGAGAATGCAGCCGGTGATTCAGCCAGCTGACCATAGAGCTGATCAGAGACCAGAGTGGCTCCAAACATCTCTATGGCCTAAGAAACCGGAAGCTACGAGTATTTCATGACTTAGATTTCGCCGGATGTAAATAGCGCCATTGGGAAATTGGGGAAGCATTTTATCACACCGATCTTGGTGTGGTCAGATGCTTTGAGGGCAGAGGAGAGATCTAGGGTCTAATAGACCACAATTTTTTCAAAAAAGAGTACCTGTCACTACCTATTGCTATCATAGGGGATATTTACATTCCCCGAGATAACAATAAAAATGATTAAAAAAAAAAATATGAAAGGAACAGTTTAAAAGTAAGATTAAAAAAGCAAAAAAATAATAAAGAAAAAAAAACAAAAAAAAAAAAACACCCCTGTCGCCCCCTGCTCTCGCGCTAAGGCGAACGCAAGCGGCGGTCTGTCGTCAAACGTAAACAGCAATTGCACCATGCATGTGAGGTATCACCGCGAAGGCCAGATCGAGTGCAGTAATTTTTCCAGTAGACCTCCTCTGTAAATCTAAAGTGGTAACCTGTAAAGGCTTTTGAAGGCTTTTAAACATGTATTTATTTTGTTGCCACTGCACGTTTGTGCGCAATTTTAAAGCATGTCATGTTTGGTATCCATGTACTCGGCCTAAGATCATCTTTTTTATTTCATCAAACATTTGGGCAATATAGCGTGTTTTAGTGCATTAAAATTAAAAAAAGTGTGTTTTTTCCCCAAAAAATGCGTTTGAAAAATCGCTGCGCAATTACTGTGTGAAAAAAAAAAATGAAACACCCACCATTTTAATCTGTAGGGCATTTGCTTTAAAAAAATATATAATGTTTGGGGGTTCAAAGTAATTTTTTTGCAAAAAAAAAAAAACTTTTTCATGTAAACAATAAGTGTCAGAAAGGGCTTTGTCTTCAAGTGGTTAGAAGAGTGGGTGATGTGTGACATAAGCTTCTAAATGTTGTGCATAAAATGCCAGGACAGTTCAAAACCCCCCCAAATGACCCCATTTTGGAAAGTAGACACCCCAAGCTATTTGCTGAGAGGCATGTCGAGTCCATGGAATATTTTATATTGCGACACAAGTTGCGGGAAAGAGACAAATTTTTTTTTTTTTTTTTTTTTTTTTTGCACAAAGTTGTCACTAAATGATATATTGCTCAAACATGCCATGGAAATATGTGAAATTACACCCCAAAATACATTCTGCTGCTTCTCCTGAGTACGGGGATACCACATGTGTGAGACTTTTTGGGAGCCTAGCCGCGTACGGGACCCCGAAAACCAAGCACCGCCTTCAGGCTTTCTAAGGGCGTGAATTTTTGATTTCACTCTTCACTGCCTATCACAGTTTCGGAGGCCATGGAATGCCCAGGTGGCACAAAACCCCCCCAAATGACCCCATTTTGGAAAGTAGACACCCCAAGCTATTTGCTGAGAGGTATAGTGAGTATTTTGCAGACCTCACTTTTTGTCACAAAGTTTTGAAAATTGAAAAAAAAAAAAAAATTTTTTTTCTTGTCTTTCTTCATTTTCAAAAACAAATGAGAGCTGCAAAATACTCACCATGCCTCTCAGCAAATAGCTTGGGGTGTCTACTTTCCAAAATGGGGTCATTTGGGGGGGTTTTGTGCCACCTGGGCATTCCATGGCCTCCGAAACTGTGATAGGCAGTAAAGAGTGAAATCAAAAATTTTCACCCTTAGAAATCCTGAAGGCAGTGATTGGTTTTCGGGGTCCCGTACGCAGCTAGGCTCCCAAAAAGTCCCACACATGTGGTATCCCCATACTCAGGAGAAGCAGCTAAATGTATTTTGGGGTGCAATTCCACATATGCCCATGGCCTGTGTGAGCAATATATCATTTAGTGACAACTTTATGAAAAAAAAAAAATAAAAAAATAAAAAGTGTCACTTTCCCGCAACTTGTGTCAAAATATAAAATATTCCATGGACTCAATATGCCTCTCAGCAAATAGCTTGGGGTGTCTACTTTCCAAAATGGGGTCATTTTGGGGGGTTTTGTGCCACCTGGGCATTCCATGGCCTCCGAAACTGTGATAGGCAGTGAAGAGTGAAAGCAAAAATTTACACCCTTAGAAATCCTGAAGGCGGTGCTTGGTTTTCGGGGCCCCGTACGCGGCTAGGCTCCCAAAAAGTCCCACACATGTGGTATCCCCGTACTCAGGAGAAGCAGCTAAATGTATTTTGGGGTGCAATTCCACATAGGCCCATGGCCTGTGTGAGCAATATATCATTTAGTGACGACTTTTTGTAAATTTTTTTTTTTTTTTTTTTTTTGTCATTTTTCAATCACTTGGGACAAAAAAAATAAATATTCAATGGGTTCAACATGCCTCTCAGCAATTTCCTTGGGGTGTCTACTTTCCAAAATGGGGTCATTTGGGGGGGTTTTGTACTGCCCTGCCATTTTAGCACCTCAAGAAATGACATAGGCAGTCATAAACTAAAAGCTGTGTAAATTCCAGAAAATGTACCCTAGTTTGTAGACGCTATAACTTTTGCGCAAACCAATAAATATACGCTTATTGACATTTTTTTTACCAAAGACATGTGGCCGAATACATTTTGGCCTAAATGTATGACTAAAATTTAGTTTATTGGATTTTTTTTATAACAAAAAGTAGAAAATATCATTTTTTTTCAAAATTTTCGGTCTTTTTCCGTTTATAGCGCAAAAAATAAAAACCGCAGAGGTGATCAAATACCATCAAAAGAAAGCTCTATTTGTGGGAAGAAAAGGACGCAAATTTCGTTTGGGTACAGCATTGCATGACCGCGCAATTAGCAGTTAAAGCGACGCAGTGCCAAATTGGAAAAAGACCTCTGGTCCTTAGGCAGCATAATGGTCCGGGGCTCAAGTGGTTAAACATGTTTCTGTTTGAACTAAGATTTAACAATTAACTATTATGACTAAGGGGTCCTTTAGGAAATGTTATAACTTCAGAACATAAAGAAAAATCCATTAAATATGCCATAAATGGCTATGGTTCAAGTATTCAGTGTTAATACTCAAAATATATGGGAAAAGGACTTTGGAGTCCAAATGGGGTCTATGTGACTCTTATTATCAGTACATAGAGTCTTCCTGTTCTAGCGGAGGGGGGGCAATACAGCTCCTCTTGATAGCCTGATGGTTTCCAGGAGTGTTGGATGTAGATCTTCTACGGGTAAGGTTAGTAGATTGTGACTTATCTACTAGGTGTAGATCTTGCAAAAGCCAGCTGCAATTCTTCAGGACATCTACAGGTAAATCTAGAACCTTGATGTGTGAATCTGATGGAGAACAGGAATCCCCATTGGTAAATGATATGGTGATTCTGTAGTACTGTCAATTGGGGCTTCATCGATCGCCTCCTATTGATGGTCAGATCAGTAAATAACTGATAGTCATGACCTTGAAAGGATAGGTTATATTTTTCTCTGGCTGCTGACATCAATTGTTCCTTTGTGCGAAATTAATGAAGTTTCGCTATGATATCACATAGAGGGCCATCTATTTTTTTTGGCGCCAATGCTCGGTAGACCCTATCCATCTCAAGGCGCTCAATAGGTATAGCCGGTTGCAGTTCCTGAAATAGGGCTGTTACAGTCAAAAGTAAATCAGTGTCAGGAACAGTGTCATCTCCGGTTTCACCTGCTGGTGGCACTATTAGATTCAGCACCAAAAGGGTGTAATTCCAGTGGCCACCAGCGGGTGTCTTCCTGCCTGGACTTCAGACTTGCCATCAGCACACCCGTCATGGGTCTGCTGGACTATATAAACCCGCCCTGAACTAAGCCTCAGTGCTTCAGAATTCCTCTGCTAAGCCCTTGTCCCTGCTCTTGTTCCAGCCTGTTCCTGTTTGTTCCTGGACCCCGTTTGTGTATCCTGTCCTTGAGTCCTGTTTCCTGCTCCTTGGTCTGCTTCATTATTCCTGGTTTCTGTTCCCTTGTCGCTTTTGCCCATGCCTTATTTTTATTTCATGTTTGTTTCCTTGCTCGTGTATTATAGTAGTTAGATAGATAGTTAGGTGGGTTTGGGGGTTTGCTGTGTTTTCACCATTTACTTGTTTTTGGTTTGCTGTCTTGATTTCACGTTTATCTTTATCATTAATAATAAACATACTTTTTTATTTATTTACTCGTTTGTCCCTGATTCCTTGGTGCAGCCCAGCGATCTGATCACTTGCATCGGATGTTGTGTATAACATCCCCTGACAGAATTCTGAAGCCATACAATCAGATCGGTTGCACCTGGGAATTGGGGCCTGAGTCCCACCTACTGTTGAAAGATGGATTTTGAAAGTATTTTGTATTTATCGCTCCTGGCAACTGATGACAGAGACTTTTGTTATCAGACATTGGCTGAATACACTAGGGAACAATTGTTAGAAGGCATCTGCCTAGCTCATGTTTTTATTGATCAGCCTGATGTTCCGATGCCTGCTGTTGTGCCAGTACCTGCTGTTCTGCCTGATGTGCCAGCACCTGTGCCCACTGCCCAGTCTGAAGTTCCAGTACTGGCTGCCCAGTTTGAAGTTCCAGTACCTGCTATCCAGTGCAATGCACCTGCTGTTCAGCCTGTTGTGCCAGCACCTACTGTTCTGCCTGATGTACCAGCACTTGTGCCCACTGTCCAGTCTGAAGTTCCAGTACCGGCTGCCCGGTTTGAAGTTCTAGTACCTGCTATCCAGTCTGATGCACCTGCTGTTCAGCCTGTTGTGCCAGCACCTACTGTTCTGCCTGATGTGCCAGCGCCTGTGCCTGCTGCCCAGTCTGAAGTTCCAGTACCAGCTGCCCGGTTTGAAGTTCCAGTACCTGCTGTTCAGCCTGTTGTGCCAGTACTTGCTGTTCTGCCTGATGTGCCAGCACCTGTGCCCACTGCCCAGTCTGAAGTTCCAGTACTGGCTGCCCAGTTTGAAGTTCCAGTACCTGCTATCCAGTCCAATGCACCTACTGTTCAGCCTGTTGTGCCAGCACCTGCTGTTCTGCCTGATGTGCCAGTGCCTACTGCCCAGTCTGAAGTTCCAGTACCTGCTGCCTGGTCTGATGTCCCGGTGCCCACTCTCCAGTCTGATGTGCCCACTGCCCAGCCTGATGTGTTCCTGTCCGCTGCCCAGCCTGATGTGTTCCGGTCCGCTGCCCAGCCTGAAGTGCCTTTGCCTACTGCCCAGCTAGATGTGCCTTTGCCTGCTGCCCAACTCGATGTGCCTTTGCTTGCTTCCCAGCTCGATGTGCCTTTGCCTGCTGCCCAGCTTGATGTGCCTTTGCCTGCTGTCCAGCTCAATGCAGATATGCCACTGCCCAGCGTGATGTACCTCTGTTTTCTGCTCAGCCTTATGACATGGTGCCTGCTAAAACTGTTCCTGACTGGTGGCCATCTTGCCGCTGTGTCAATCCTGTCTGTCGCCCGGCCTGAATGTAATGCTCCTGTGTGGTCTGCCTCCAATGGTTTCTTTCCCGTTACCCTGCTAATTTTCATCTCCGGATCCAAACTTCCTGACCCGGGTGGTGGGGTGCGTGTCCTATTTTTAGACTCTGATGGCACATCCCCCAGTGAACTAAAAGACTCTGGCCTTGGAAGTGAGAAGTCTGCAGACTCAGTAAGGAAAAAATGTTAGGGTGTTTCTGCACCCACTCGGACTGTCGTACCCAGGGCTGAATGGAGTGTCCGGAGGCCACCCCTTTAGGGGGGGGAACTGTCAGGAACAGTGTCATCTCCGGTTTCACCTGCTGGTGGCACTATTACATTCAGCACCAAAAAGGTGTAATTCCAGTGGCCACCAGCGGGTGTCTCCCTGCCTGGACTTCAGACTTGCCATCAGCACACCTGTTATGGGTCTGCTGGACTATATAAACCCGCCCTGAACTAAGCCTCAGTGCTTCAGAATTCCTCTGCTAAGCCCTTGTCCCTGCCAGTACCTGCTCTTGTTCCAGCCTGTTCCTGTTTGTTCCTGGACCCCGTTTGTGTATCCTGTCCTTGAGTCCTGTTTCCTGCTCCTTGGTATGCTTCATTATTCCTGGTTTCTGTTCCCTTGTCGCTTTTGCCCATGCCTAATTTTTATTTCATGTTTGTTTCCTTGCTCGTGTATTATAGTAGTTAGATAAATAGTTAGGTGGGTTTACTGTGTTTTCACTATTTACTTGTTTTTGGTTTGCTGTCTTGATTTCACGTGTATCTTTATCATTAATTATAAACATACCTTTTTTATTTACTCGTTTGTCCCCGATTCCTTGGTGCAGCCCAGCGATCTGATCACCTGCATTGGATGTTGTGTATAACATCCCCTGACAATCAGTTACCGTCTCAGGGATTCCTCTAATACGAATGTTTGAGCGCCTGGCCCTATACTCATAATCCTCTTTAAGGTTTTCTATTTCTTTCATATTATCTTGTACAGAAAGTTCAATTTCTTCAAATTTACTTTCTAATACATCTGTATGTGTGCCCAATTCTCTCATTTCTTTTGTAAAGCTGCTTGTAATATGTTCTGCTGTTAGTTTAAGTGCCTTTTGTAACATTCTCTCAAATAGTTTTAAAGGCATAGGCGAAGCAGATACATTCTTTAAAGAATCTTGTGGGGGGAAAAGTTCTACATCAGAATCATCTGGTGAGGTTATCTGTACAGAAAGCTGCTTTTCCTTGTGTGAGCGCTCTGAGGTGTTGTGTGAGATAAATCTGTGAGGCAGAGGCTGATGCCATTCTGGCTGCAGCCCGTGACTGTGACTCCTTCATGGAAGACGATTTAAACTGGTTTCTCCTGCCCCCTAGCACCATTTTACCTGTGTCAGTTCAGTCCCCAGGATCACCGGAATAAGCCCAAGGTAATGGTGGAAGTTATAGATCATTATGTACCAAATTTGTGTTTAAGTTATATGTGAACCCATAACCCGTTCTGTGTAAAATAGAAATAAAAGGCAAAACATTTGTTTATAAATCTAATAAAAAATTATTGTTTCCCCCCTTTTTTTTATAAGTGATCACATACCCTCTGTTCTCAGCTGCATAAGAGCTAGGGGAGGAGAAACAGCAGGAAACTAGGCTTCTCAGTGAATGGCTTTGCAGAGGGGGTGTGTCAGGTCACGTCTGATCATTGGAGAACAGCAGGGGCATCAGGAGTGGGGGGGGGGACTGGGGGGCTGAAGCCCCGAATGTGACCCCGAACAGCCCCGAGTCTCAGGCATGCAGCTTTCCATTGTTAGCCCCTAGCGGCGAACGCCGGGACCAATCTGATCCCGAGCATGACCGAGTACCATAGCAGGTCCCGCCTTCTGGAGCCTGCAATGCTTATGATGGACGTCCCACTGGTCCAATGCTGGGACCGCGGGAAGTGTGACGTCATCATAGGCACTGCAGACCCCAGAAAGAAATATAGGTCAGGCAGGTCAGTGTAGGTAGGTCACTACTGTCAGTGCAGGTAGGTTAGTGTATGTAGGTCACTACGGTCAGTGTACTTTCTAATACTATCTAATAGGTAGGTCACTACCGTCAGTGTATGTAGGTCACTACGGTCAGTGTATGTAGGTCAGGTAAGTCACGGCTCAGCCCAAAAAAAAGCCTGCGTCACATACACCCCCCCTCCCCCCCCCATTTCCGGCCTTGGACTTCTGGCTGAAGCCCCTGGTCTTTTTGCCACCTAGCAATGCCCCTGGAGAACAGGGGAGTTCCCAGCACGGCTAAATAAATGACCATGCTGTGCTTTCATGCCTAGTGTGGTCAGTTTTATAAGAGGAAAGCAGGGGGACTGGCAAGAACTCCAGGCAGGTATTGCTCACAAAGGAAGCAATACAAAGAGAAAAGGACCATTTTTTTCATACAAGTACATGGCAGAACAGGCACATATTAGGAAAATGAAATGTTGTGTTTACATAATCTTTAATTTCCTGGTTATCTGAGTACACAGCATGTCCTGACTTATGTCCGATGTAGCATTTACCCCGAAAAAAACCGCTGATGTAGGTGGTCCCTTATTCCAGATGGCAACGACCCCTTCCAATAATGCCACACCCTCTAACACACCAAGGCTAAAGAAGGAAAATGTATTCAGGCTACACACTTAATAAGGCAACAAAAATGGTAACAGCAGTAACCAGTCATAAACTAGGCTCCGTTCACGTGGGGTAATTAGCTGTGTGCCCCAATGTAGGCCATCTTTTACCAGCACAGGGATGCACAGGTGTTGCGTGCATCGCCGTGCTGGCAGTCCCATAGAGGTGTATTGGCACACGCAGTTGCACAGACACAGCCACTGTGTTCCAATGTGACATTCGCACGGGTGTGGATGCATGACCCAGAACTCTGGGTATGTTCGGCTGCACCCACACAGATGTCACATTGGGACACAGCAGTTATGTCCATGCAGCCGTATGTCCCAATACATAACTATTGCACTGCCGATGGGAATGCTCAAAGCTCCCTGTTCCCATAACCTGCAAAGGCCACACAACTAATCGCTTGTATGAACGGCACCTTAAAGCAAATTTGTACAGTACAACATCAATGCGTTAACTAAGCATTTCTGGACCAAAACCTCACTAGGTACCTGAATCCTGGCTCAAGGGGGCCCTAAATATAGGTGATACTTACTTAGAGGTTAAAGGTCTTACAGCTGGTCTACAAATCCTCCCACTGGCCGGTGTGGTACTAGACATTTGCTAGCTTTGTGGCCCAGAGTCCTGCATAGTAGCATTCAAATAAATTTGTGATCCAACAGTAAAAGGGATAAAAATCCCCAAACTAAATCCCAAATTAGGATGGTGCTGTCCCTTTAAGAGGGTAACAAAATTGGGGCTTTGCAGTCCACTGTGAAGCCTCCTTCCTTTCTTTAGTGTCCAGAACCTTGGACACTCAAGGCTGCTTCATGGAAAATCTGCAGCAATGGCAGCAACTCTGGACTATGTAGCGATAATCTCTTACGAATGCCACTCCAGCTTGCTCTATCCCTCTGATGGAAGCGGCCTTTGAGCGAGTGTAAAAGCACAGTCCCACTCAGGGTCGCCAAGTCTAGAACTTGGAAGGAAGGAACTACATGCTGCAGAGGAGAGGAGGCATGGCAGGCAAAGGCAGTGGTAGCTAGTGAGATTTTATCCAGCTTCTGCATCATATCCGCGGCCCCTAACCATCTTCTGTATCATATCCGCAGCCCCTAATAATCTCCTGTATCTTTTGCCTGCAGGCCGCAGCCTCTGACCGTCTCATGTCCGCAGACTCTAGCCATCTCCTGCAGTATCCTCTTCGCAGCCTCTAACCATCTCTTGAATCATGTTCGCAGCCACTAACCATCTAATGTATCATGTCCTCAATCTATAACCATCTACTGTATCATGACCACAATCTCTAACCATCTCTTATATCATGTCCGCAATCTCTAACCATAAACACACTTGCCGGTTATCGGTATTCCTTTGCTCACTAGCTGTCATAGTGTGAGGAGAGGAGAACCAGTAACCGGCATGTGTGAAAGAGGAAATCTACACTGATAATCAGGGCACTGATCATCAGTGCAGCCCCAACAGTGCCGCCTCTCAGTGCCTCATCAGTGGCACCTATAACTGTCCATGAGTGCCACCTATCAGTGCCTCCTATCAGTGAGCTTCAGTGCCACCCATCAGTGCTGCATATCAGTGCCCATCAGTGCAGCCTCATCAGTGCACATCAGTGAAGGAGAAAAAATTACCCGTTTTCAAAATTGTATAACGAAAACTAAGAAAAATGGTTCTTTTTTGGCCTTTTTTTCGACTGTTTGCAAAATATTTAAAAAAAAACAAAAACACAGTGGCGGTGATTAAATACCACCAAAATAAAGCTCTATTTGTGTGAAAACAATGATAAAAATGTCATATGAGTACAGTGTTGCATAATCACGCAATTGTCATTCAAAGTGCCACAGCACTGAAAGCTGAACATTGGCATGGGCAGGAAGGGGGTAAAAGTGCCCAGTGCAAGTGGTTAAACTTTTTTTTTCTTTTTTTTTAACATACTATCATCAGATGTTTACTGTTATAAGCAATAGTTTTAACGGTCATGAATGGCTTTCATTCACGATAGCTTGCTTTCTATTGTGATGCTGTGATTAGCTACAGCTAATCACATGGTACAGGGTGATGTGATTGGCCCAGGTACCATGTGATAGCTGTTGGCCAATCAGAGCTGTCATGAATGGAATTGGAAGCCATTCATGATTCGTGATTGCTATGATTGGTCATGCTCAAAGCAGCCGGGTACTGAGCCCAGTAATTAGTTGTGTCCACCAAACAGGGGGCGCGCCAGTGCACATATGCTGAACGCAATACCAATACGTCGCTTAGCCTGCAGCTGCTACCAGCATTAATATACTGTGGGTGTGCAGCAAGTAGTTAAAGAGGAACTAAACTGAAAGAAATACTCCTCAGTTCAGCGATGTGGCAGTCAAATCTCTTGCTGGCCACTGTCAGCTATTTCTGGGTGCCAGGTTTTCGGCCTCTTGATTGGCCAGTGGCAGAACGATGTAATCCCATGCAGGTTAACAGGAGCCTGTCATTCCAGCACAGCCAGAGTGTACTGAGAATTCACACTAAACTGTTCATGTGCAGCTCAGTAAGCATTTTATTTATTACATTTAGTTCCACTTTAAGCAAGGAGGACCCCTTGACCTTGACCCTTGACCCCTGGAAGGTTTTATTACTTTAGCTATTCATATATCACTGTGCTACTTTAACCACTTCAGCCCTGGAAGAATTTACCCCCTTAATTACCAGGATATTTTTTGGGATACGGCACTGCATCATTTTAACTGACAACTGAGCAGTCAAGTGACGCTGTACCCAAACAAAATTGATGTCTTTTTTCCCACAAATAGACCTTTCTTTTGGTGGTATTTGATCACCTCTTAGTTTTTTTTATTTTTTGCGCTATAAACAAAAAAGACTGACAATTTTGAAAAAAAAAACAATATTTTTTATTTTTTGCTATAATAAATATCCAAAAAAACAAGCAAAAAAAAAAAACAAAACAAATTTCTTCATCAGTTTAGGCCCATATGTATTCTTCTACATATTTTTGTTAAAAAAAAAAAAAAAAATCGCAATAAGCGTACATTGATTGGTTTGCGCAAAAGTTAAAGCGTCTACAAAATAGGGAATATATATATATATATAGCATTTTTATTATTATTATTCTTTATTTACTAGTAATGTTGGTGATCAGAGAATTTTAGCGGGACTGTGACATTGCGACAGACAGATCTGACACTTTTGACACTTTTTGGGACCAGTGACATTATTACAGTGATCAGAGCTAAAAACATGCACTGATCACTGTATAAATGAGAGATCGCTGTTCCTGATCACTAGGAGCAGGCGATCTCTCTCTAATCCCCTGTCAGAACAAGGATCTGTTTGTTTACATTGACAGATCCCCTTTCTGGCTCTTTGTGGAGCCATCGCTGGGGGCCAGCGGACATTGAGGCCGCTGGCCATGTGCATTGGCTCTGGCGATGCGCCGGCTATGGCTATTAAATGGACCGACATACAGCTATGGCGATTCATGCAGCCAAGCCATCCTGCTGCAGTATAACTGCGACGGCTGGTCGGCAACAGGTTAACTGCCAATTGTGCAGTCCTGCAACACTGTACACAAATGATAATTTTATCACACAAATAGAGCTTTCTTTTGGCTGTATTTGATTACCACTGGGTTTTTATTTTTTAATATATAAACGAAAAATATCAAACATTTTGAAAAAAAAACAAAAAAAAAAAAAAAAAAAACTATTTTCTCATTTCTGTTATAAAACATATCCAATTAAAAAAAAAAAAAAATCAAATTTCTTTATAAATTGAGGCCAAAATGTAGTCTGCTACACATCTTTGGTAAAAAATCCCAATAAGTGTATATTATTTGGTTAGCATTAGGGATGAGCCGAACACCCCCCGGTTCGGTTCGCAGCAGAACATGCGAACAGGCAAAAAATTTGTGCGAACACCGTTTATGTCAAGGGACACGAGCATGAATAATCAAAAGTGCTCATTTTAAAGGCTTATATGCAAGTTATTGTCATAAAAAGTATTTGGGGACCTGGGCCCTGCCCCAGGGGACATGGATCGATGCAAAAAAAGTTTTAAAATTGGGCATTTTTTCTGGCGCAGTGATTTTAATAAAGCTTAAAGTGAAACAATAAAAGTGAAAAATATTCCTTTAAATTTCGTACCTGGGGGGGTGTCTATAGTATGCCTGTAAAGTGACGCATGTTTCCCGTGTTTAGAACAGTCCCTGCACAAAATGACATTTCTAAAGGAAAAAAAGTCTGTTAAAACTACTCGCGGCTATAATGAATTGTCGGTCCCAGCAATACAGATAAAAGAAGTCATTGGAAAAAAAACGGCATGGGATCCCCCCAGTCCATTACCAGTCCCTTTGGGTCTGGTATGAATATTAAGGGGAATCCCGAACCTAAATTAAAAAAAAAAAGTTGCGTGGGGGTCCCCCCAAAAATCCATACCAGACCCTTATCCAAGCACGCAACCTGGCAGGCCACCAGAAAAGAGTAGAAGCCCCCCAAAGCACCTTGTCTCCATGTTGATGGGGACAAGGGCCTCATCCCCACAAACCTTGCCCAGTGGTTGTCAGGGCCTGCGGGCAGGGGACTTTTCGGAATCTGGAAGCCCTCTTTAACAAGGGGACCCCCAGATCCCAGCCTCCCCCCTGTGTGAAATGGTAATGGGGTACAAATGTACCCCTACCATTTCATAAAAAAAAGTGTCAAAATGGTAAAAATGACAAGACACGGCTTGGGACAAGTCCTTTATTAAAAAATTAAAAAATGTCCCACAAAGTCCATTCATCTTCTCTCGCTCCGCCGACGGACCGAAAAAGAAAAAAAAAAGCCATGACTGCAGGCTCCCACCGTATGATGCGTCTTCGTTTATTTATAACTGAGGGCGGGGCCACACCGTGACATTCCTGGGTGACCCCGCCCCCTCTGCTGTATAGGGACTTCCCTATGGCTTTCGCGGGGCATCAGAGGGGGGCGGGGCCACCCATTTACGTAAATGGGACAGATGCTGGACAGATCCCTGTCTGATCCTTTGGACTTTCTTGCCTTGTCTCCTGTTTCTGGTGAACCTTGAACTCTTTGCTCCGGTCATGAACTTCCTGATTGAAGCCATATCTCTGTACTTCCTGTTTGCCAGATTATTGTCACCATCAAGAGCTTTGGTGAATACTGGTTAGTGCTTAGACCCCGCATCTCAGGTGAGCTGCTGTCATCCGTCAGGGTTACCTGTTTGTTTACTTATCCTCCTAGTCAGTGGGAGTGTTTCAACCATAAAACTACGTGTTGCAAAGGGGCGTTATTCCACTAAAAGTTTGCCATTGGTCTACACTTCTCAGGCATGCCTGCTGCCATTAGTAGTCTATCCCTTATAGTTCCCCTCCACTGGTAATATTGATCATTTGGCGTGCAGTACTGAGGTCCTCCAGCAGGTGTCTCCTGGCAGTTTGGAGTTGTCAGGAGAGCTTTTTCCTGCTAATATTTTGTCAGCTTTGTGCCGCAGTACTGGTGTCCACCAGCAGAGGGATCCTGGCAGTATGGAGCAGGTATTACCCTTTGCAGACAGGCGTCATCTGACTTTAATTAGCAGCTGCAGTATAAATAACCGGGAAGTGCACACACATCTTGCCTTGGTATTGTCCTTAAGCTCTGACCTGCAGCCTGTTACCCTGATCCTGAAAACCTGATTCCTGTACCTGAAACCTGATTCCTGGAACCTGTTTATCCTGTTCCCTGTCTGTTTCCTAAACCCTGGACCCTGAGCCTTGTATCTGTCCTGTCCCTCCTGTGATCCAGCCATCCTCTCATTGTCCTGTTTGTTTCCCTTCCCCAGCTACTGACCTCCCGTTGACGACACTGGCCTGGCTCTGTTAATGATCTCGGTATTTCCCTTACTTGTATATATTTGTTCTGTTATTATTATTATTTGTGGGGTTCTGTTTGGTATTGGTTATTGTGCACTGAGTTATATTGGAGGTGGTTGTCTTATACTTATTCACTTATCCTTAATAAATCATTTATCTTTTCACTTATACACATCTGGGTTTCCTCTGTTGAAGTCCACACAGTTCCGGTCTTAGCTGGTACATGACAGCAGCCCCAATTCTTTCACCCTTGTCACAATGGTGGTCAGTATAAATCCTCCTTTAAACTGGTGGTCACTTTAAAAATACCCCTTCACATTGATGATCAGTGGGAGAAGGGACCTCTAACATTGTGTCAGTGGGTGAAGAATTCCCACCACTGGGAGAAACGCCTCCTATCATTAGTGTCAGTGGGATAAGGGCCCCCTATCATCGGTATCATTGGGATAAGGCCCTCTAAGACTTGTGTCGTTGGATAAAGGCTGCCAACCTTTGGGTCAGTGCGAGAAGGGTCCTCTATCATTAGTGTCAGTGAAATAAATGTCCCCAACCATTGGTGTCAGATGGAGAAGGGCCCTCTATGAGTGATTTTCAGTGGAAGGAGGGTCTCCTATCATTGGACATCAATGGGAGAAGGCCCACTAACTTTGTTATTCAGTGGAATAAGCTGCCTATAATTGGCGTTCAGTAGAGTGGGAGAAGGTGTCCAGTGGGAAAATGGCTCTTTATTATTGGTGTGCCTTAGAAGTTTCCCCTCTTATTGGTGTTTAAGGGAAGAGGGGCAGCCTATCATTGGTTGCATTTGCATAAGGCACCCTATCATTTGTGTGCAGTGGTTAGTTACATCAAGAAGAAGCTGTAGGGGGGATGTTGAAACTGATGACGTTAGCACTGGAACTATGCAGACACCATTGGGCAGAGATCAACCCAGTCAAGGAATAGATCTTGAAGAGAGACATTTAACTTCACTGAAATTAATACAGCCAGCATCTTTGTTCTGAGTGGCCTCTGCTTGTAATGGGTTTTTAGCAACTCACAGGCCCCTGTGCACCTGCATAGGGTTGCACAGGCATTCAATCCACCTCTGACTCTGGAGGTTTGCATTTGAAGAACATAATACTACAACCCTCAGTAGTGTAAAGCTGTCTGTACATTATACAAAAACTATATAATATGAGGTCAAACCTAAACAACCCGTTCAATTTGTAGCCAATCAGGCAGGCCCTTGCACTACATAGTTGAAGGTAAATACAAAAGGCATTGTACAAATAAATTGTATAATGTATGGCCAGCTTTAGGCTCTTTATTCTCCAGCATCTTTTTTTTAGAACACAAGCCATAAACATTTTCTTAAGGTAATTAGTTGATAGCGCTAGAACTTTAGGTAGATGTTACTTGGTCATGATTGCCAACATTGTGAAAAAATTTATAGGGACACTTTTTTTTGTCTGTAGTCTTATTATAATTAGGGGCGGGGTATTCATTTGTAGGCATGACTTGCAGGGGAAGAATAACGTGGCATGCCGCTGCAAAAAATGGGCATGGTTTAAACTAAAAATTGGGTGTGGCAAAAAGGGGGCGTGATGAAAGAGAGAGAGAGAGAGAGAGAGAGAGAGAGAGAGAGAGAGAGAAGAAAGTTTAACATTAAGCAAATAAAGATACTCCAAACACCTGGTGTTAGCGCTTCAATCATCACGGCACCATGGTTGGTATTGTGTCAGGGTGATTGAAGCACATTATTTCTATTATTACATTGTAATATAAAATGAAATAGTTCAACTCACCATAATGCAGAATCAGTGGAAGCCTTGAGTGTGTCACTTGCCACAGCCCTGCCACCAGATGCCATCAGGTGTCCCCATCAGAGTCCCTCCTTACATCAGGTGCTCTCAGCAGAGTCCCCCCTTACACCAGGTGCCCCCAGCAGAGTCCCTCCTTACACCAGGTCTCCCCATTAGAGTCCCTCCTTACACCAGGTCTCCCCATTAGAGTCCCTCCTTACACCAGGTCTCCCCATTAGAGTCCCTCCTTACATCAGGTGCCCCCAGCAGAGTCCCTCCTTACATCAGGTGCCCCCGGCAGAGTCCCTCCTTACACCAGGTGTCCCAAGTAGAGTCTCTCATTATAACAGGCATGGGCATCCGCAGCAGGGGGCAAGGGGGGTCAAGTGCCCCCCTGGAATCAGCAACGTGACAGTGCGGGCAGTGCCGGCTAAACTGTGCTCAATGGCAGATGAACATGCACATCAGTACACAGTCACAGATCACTACCCAAGTCAGACCTAAAGTGTCCTTGTAGAGCTGCAGCGGGGTGCTGAGTGCTGGAATGCTCCCTGCGCTCCTACACTCAGCTGAGAAGACATCAGTTACACTTCTCTGTCAGGAGGAGTGAATTCCGCCCCACAGATCATTTCTAGTCCCCGCCTCTGACATGTTATTTAGAGGCTGGGACAGGAAGAGAGAGAGGCACCGCGAGGCAGCGTGCATGTTGCTGGAATTAGGCAAGTGAGCAATGGCAGACAGAAGGGAATATATGTTGCCTAACAGTGTAATGTTGCAGTGACGCTTTTCCAGTGCACTAGACTGGTTAATGTCTTGGGAGCTGTTGTGGGTTTTGTGATTGGGGGTTAATTAAGCCATTAGCCAGTAATATGCAGCATGAAGGGGTTAATGTACTGACACTGGCCACAAAAGCACAAGGCGTTTATGAACACTGCCATTGATCTCTAATACATTAGTGGCCAGTAGCAGTTAATTAACCCCTTTGTGCTGCATTAGTGGCCAGTGTCAGTGTTAACCTATTCCTGTTGCAATACAAAGGGGTAATTGCCACTGCCACTGGCCGCTACCGTATTAGTGATCAATAGCAGTGTTCATTAACCCCTTGAGCTGAATTAGTGGCCAATGTCAGTGTTAATTAGCTCCTTCATGCTGCATGGTTTTAAATTAGCTTATCACCACTGACCATCTATGCTGGGGCTAATATTGCAGCTACTGCACCAACGCTGGGGATTATTATTGCAGAAACTGACACCAATATTGGGGATTATTATTGCAGAAACTGGCACTAATACTGGGGATTATTATTGCAGAAACTGGCACCAATACTGGGGATTATTATTGCAGAAACTGACACCAATATTGGGGATTATTATTGCAGAAACTGGCACCAATACTGGGGATTATTACTGCAGAAACCGACACCAATATTGGGGATTATTATTGCAGAAACAAAATGTGCCAAATGTGGCAGTGAAAGGGGGAGGGTTATCACATTTTATGTGATAATGACTAAGCCCCTCCCCTTCATGACATTATTGAAAAGGGGCGGAGCATTGGTGACCTTAAAATGATGCCCCCCCTGAAAAAAGTTTTGCAGACGCCCATGATACCAGGTGTTCTCAGCAGAGTCACTCCTTACACCAGGTGCCCCCAGCAAATTCGCTCCTTACACCAAGCGTCCCCAGTAGAGTCCCTCCTTACACCAGGTGCCCCCCAGCAGAGTCCCTCCATACACCAGGTGCCCCCAGCAGAGTCCCTCCTTACACCAGGTGCCCCCAGCAGTCCCTCCTTATACCAGGTGTCCCCAGCAAGTCCCTCCTTACACCAGGTGTCCCCAGTAGAGTCCCTCCTTACATCAGGTGTCCCCAGCAGAGTCGCTCCTTACATTAGATGTCCGTAGCAGAGTTCCTACTTACATAAGGTGTCCCCGGCAGAGTCCCTTATTACACCAGGTGTCCCCGGCAGAATCCCTACTTACACCAGGTGCCCCCAGTAGAGTCCCTGCTTACACAAGGTGTCCCCAGCAGAATCCCTCCTTACACCAGGTGTCCCCAGCAGAGTCCCTCCTTACACCAGGTGTCCCCAGTAGAGTCCCTCCTTACATCAGGTGCCTCCATCAGAGTCCCTCCTTACATCACAGGTGCCCCCAGCAGAGTCCCTCCTTACATCAGGTGTCCCCAGCAGAGTCACTCCTTTCATCAGATGTCCGCAGCAGAGTTCCTACTTGCATAAAAGATGTCCCCGGCAGAGTCCCTCCTTACACCAGGTGCCCCCAGCAGAGTCCCTCCTTACATCACAGGTGCCCCCAGCAGAGTCCCTCCTTACATCACAGTTGCCCCCAGCAGAGTGGCTCCTGTGTGATTTGATCTACTCCACCATTGAGAAGATCAGTTCTCCGTCGTGGAGGCCAAGCTTGGCAGATCTTTCTCAGTGGAGAGGGGAGGGGCCTCCGATCCATGCAGCTAACCGGCTTCAGTGTACAAGCGAATTGTATACACTGAAGAGAGAAGCCGATAAGCTGCAAGGATCGGCGGCTCCTCCCCTCTCCCCTTAACACCTGGGGAAGGAGACCTGCTAGTCGGAAGAGGATCTTGCGGGCATGTTTTTGTAGCCAGAAGCTGTGGTAGCTGGTGCCAAAAACAGTCCCGATTATTCCCGGGACAAAGGCTAAAAATCATGATTTTGAGCGGGATGCGCTCAGATCCGGAAGAGGGTCCAGTTTTCAGGATTGTCCCGGGAAAATCGGGACTGTTGGCAAGTATGCTTGGTACATGCAATTAGTTGTAAGGACACTATACTGATAATGTCCCAATGGGGGATCTGGGTGAATATGTGGGCTGCTTCCGTATACTGAGGAGCTCCCACAGAAACCTTGGGATGTGAATGTAATAGTTGGATCAGAAGAAGAACCTTCTAATCCTACTATTACATCAACATTTTTCTGAAAGCCTACTGGAGGATTGATCAATGTATAACATTTTCATGAGCTCCACAGTACTTTTAAAATGAATAAAAGATGTAATGCAGAAATCAGAGGTGGTTTCATAATTTTAAAATATGTTTTAAATGACAGCAGCAATACTTTTTGTACCATTCCCCTACCCTACAAATCAGCCTATTGCTCAATTATCCATTTAAACCAAATAAAACAGTTTTCAGGCAACATCAGGTCAACATGTAGCCTGTCAGCTAGCAGTCTTCCAGACAATTGAGGGATATTTAATTCATTCAGGCGGCTAATTTGTGTAACCAGATCACTGTCCTGTCTAAAATTATCCTTGAACTGGGCTGGAGCTGTTTCAATCACTTGTGCAGCCAGCTGCCTAAATTGCTTCATATTAACTCACTAATCAGCTCTCGCCTACAAGACACGAAGTCACCTCGTCCCTCTCTTTATTCATGTGGAATATAATATAGTTCATTATTAACATCTGCTAGTTTTATACATCACTGTGACATTTAATACACCAATGTCCTGCGTTTCCTCTCTTTTCTACGTCTGCTGTACACAAAGTTAAATATTTCTAGTGCTAATGATCTTTCGATTTTTTTTCTTTTCAAAGTATAAATAAAGCAAATAAAGGTTTAAGTGGCCATATGCATCTAAACTTAGACTCAGAGCAATGTGCGGTATTGGCAACAGATTGTTGTACCATATATGAATATTTCAATGAAATGCTCCTACTAGATGGCTGAAGGCCCCATGCTAGATATTCATGACCACTGCTTGTTCATGCACCAGTTCCAGATGTAGCAATATGGACTATAACTGCCACGAACAGCTATTCCCTGCCCTATCTTATACCATATTATCCCTCTAGTGCCCAGCGTTATCAGACTGACATCATATTTGTGAGCCCAATCAAAGGGATTGTGGGATTGGTAGTTCCAACAGATGGCTGTGACCCTGCATGACTATGCATCCGGACTACATATCCCAGGAATTTTTGCTACCACCAGGGAGATTGTTGGGAAGAACTATAAAGGAAGCCAGAGACCCACTTCGCGCTCTCTTCCTCCAGAGCCTCGTGGGTCAAGGACCTCTTCACGCAGGGAGAGTGAGGTAGCAGCCTACCAAGCGGTCCACAGCATTCCACCTGACCGAGAAGGGATACAGCACTGTCTGCTGTTTATTGGACTTCTGATCAGCATTGTCTCTACAGTGCAGCTACCCTCGCTTCGTGCTCCATAACGGGGGGATCATCACAAGCGGATCTGCAGCCAGAACTTACATTTGGGAGTCGCTAGATGGAAGGCGTTGAATCGGCCTGATCGTTGGCGAGAGGGCCATCTTTGCAAAACTTTCCTTTATTTCATTGGGACACTGTGCACAGACAGCTATACCTTAGGAACACTTCACTGCACCTTTACTTGAACACTGTACAGAATTCTCTTTAACTACAGTCATCACAAGATATACTACCACTTTGTTACTACACCCTATTGGATACAATTAATGAGCTCCGACTGCCAGTGACCATCAGATCTGCAACGGGGACATTCTGTCATTGCTACCTAAAGGGCCCTTACACCATCCATGTTTAGCTGCATTTCTCATTAGAATCAAAGGTTAAACAGGCCGGCCTCGGTTTCTCTTTCTAGAAGTACTGTCAGTATTGCTGCTTAAAGGGGTTGTAAAGGTAAACATTTTTTCACCTTAATGCATTATATGCATTAAGGTGAAAAAACTTTTGACAATACCGCCGAGCCCAGCTCCCATGTTTTACTTACCTCACACCTCGAATCTCCGCTGCTCGTTCCCGTCATCTCTATTGCAGCTCAGCCTGGTCGCTGATTGGCTGCAGTGGATGGATTGAAAGCAGTGCAGCCATTGGCTCGTGCTGCTGTCAATCACATCCGATGACGCGGCGCGCCGGGGGGGCGGGGCCGAGTGATACAGTGAGCGGCTATAGCCGCCGGCTGTATCACGGGAGCGCGCCCGCAATAACTAACCACCATGCGAGGGAGCTCGCATTAAGGTGGTTAGTTCTTGCGGGGAGGAGCTGAAACAGCCGCCGAGGGACCCCAGAAGAGCAGGTTCGGGGCCACTCTGTGCAGAACGAGCTGCACAGTGAAGGTAAGTATGACATGTTAGTTATTTAAAAAAATAAAATAAAATTACCTTTACAACCCGTTTAACTGGTTTATCCTTTCAGGTTATCTCCAAGTGGTATTCTACTGTACATAGGTGTATATAATATTCTGTTGTTGCCTTCAGTCTTAACTGACGTTTAAGTAGTCATTCGGCTGAGCTTGTGCTGTTATGCCAAACTCAGTTGAACCATTACCTCTTTGTACAACCAGACCTTAACTGAAGTATTCCAGCAAATGTTAATACAACATAAATGCATTGAGTGTTGTTGTCACGTACCTTACAGCGGAGTCTGAAATGACGAGGGCGGCCTCTTGCACGGTCCCGGTCCTAGCGTCCCTGGAGGTTGAGACAGGGTTGCTAGGGCGGCGGAAGGGTGCAGGTGCCTGCTGGCAGGATCAGAAGCCCAGAAGTCTTCGGAAGGAAGCCGAGGTGCTGATCCCTGGATGGATGCAGGAGAGGTCCAGCAGAGGAACTTGCAGGGTCACGGCAGGCAGGAGTTGGCAACGTGCTGGCAACGAGGTACACAATCGGCAGGCAGAGACGTGGTCAGGGACTGGCGGAGGTTGGCAACAAACTGGCAGCGGGGTACCGAATCAGGAGACAGAGCCGTAGTCAGGAGTCCAAGCCGGGTTCAATACAGGAAGCAAGGCAGGCAGAGATGTAGGGGTGATCCGAGAGGGTAGTCAAGGCAAGCAGAGGTTCAAGATCAGGGTCAAGTAAACAAGGCAACAGCAAGGGTTCAGGAACGAGCTGAGACAATCCAGCATTGATGCTAGTCTGCTGATCGTTTAAATAGGGCGCCTTGCGCCGTGATTCGTTGGAGTGCGAGCGTGCACGCGCTGACGTGCCCTCGTTCGTACGATCGCATCGCATGCATACCTAGTCCGGGGCTCGCTCGTTCTTCCCGTACGTCCGGCTGGCACCCGGGAACGAGCGTTTGTGATGGTTCTCTGACATTGCCCCCTCCTTAAGGGCAGCCTCCGGATGCCCACCTGAGACCTCCTTTCCGGATGAGCACGATGAAAGGCTTGTATGAGTCTTGGGGCATGGAGGTTCGCTTCTGGTTCCCAGGAGTTTTCTTCTGGACCAAAACCCTTCCATTTAATTAAATATTGATTTTGTCCCCGCCTTCTCCTGCAATCTATAATGGTCTCAATTTCGAACTCTTCTTCCCCATCTACCATTATGGCCTCCGGGGGCCCTCTTTTACGACCAGGAAAGGGATTAACCACATCAGGCTTCAACAAGGAGGTATGAAACACAGGGTGAATCTTAAAGGAGTCGGGAAGTTCGAGCTCATAAGCCACTGGATTAATTTTTCTCTTGACCGGAAAGGGTCCTAGGTATTGAGGTCACAATTTCCTGGATGGGCAGGTAAGTTTTAGATTCAAAGTTGACAGCCACACACGATCACCAACCTTCAAATCCAGTTCTCCCCTCCTCTTTCTATCAAAGAACCTCTTATTAACCTCTTGTGCTTTGGCAATGGTATCCTTTAACACCTGGTTATTGGTAGCAAAGAAATTTAATCTGTCCTGAACTGCAGGCAAAGGAGAGTCCGGAATCAATGTAGGCAAGAAGGAAGGATGAAACCCGTAGTTGGAGAAGAAGGGTGATTGGTTGGTGGCGGTATGAGCAGAGTTGTTAAATGCAAATTCTGCCAGCGGCAGAAGTGAGGCCCAATCTTCTTGGGAGAAGGAGGTGAAGCAACGCAGATATTGCTCCAGCGTTTGTTGGGTACGCTCAGTCTGTCCGTTGGACTGGGGATGATAAGCCGAAGAAAAGTTGAGTTTGATGCCCAGCGCTTCGCACAGTGCTTTCCAAAATCTTGAAGTAAACTGTACTCCTCGATCCGAGACGATGTCACTAGGGATTCCATGCAGTCTGACAACTTCTTTAACAAAAACTTTAGCAGTTTCGGTTGCTGATGGGGTCCCTTTCATAGGGATGAAATGTGACATCCTGGAGAGGCGGTCTACCACTACAAAAATAGATGAGAACCCCTCTGATGGAGGGAGCTCTACGATAAAGTCCATTGCGATTTTATCCCAGGGTCTCTCAGGAATGGGTAGAGGTCTTAATAGTCCCCATGCTTTGTTCTTGCTGTTCTTGTTCCTGAGACAGATTGAACATGAGCCAACATATTTCCTGCAGTCCTTTGCTAAACTAGGCCACCAGAAATGTCTCTGGATCAAATCCATGGTTTTGTATCCCCCAAAATGGCCGGCTAGTGGGTAGTCATGACACACTTGTAGGATGGTAGCATGTAAATTCTGTGGTATGAAAATTTTATTACCCCGCCAATAGACCCCATCGTTCTCCTGAAGGTCTGTATCCGGAGACAGAGAGACTTCCCTGGATGCTTGACGGATCTGTGACATTAGGTCGGTTTGCATAAGTAGAAAATTTCCAGCCTGCAGGATAGTATCAGTTTGAGGTGGAACTTCAACTTCTGTAAACATACGCGATAACGCGTCAGGTTTCACATTCTTGGAGCCAGGCCGGTAGGTTATGTGGAAGTTAAAGCGTGAAAAGAAAAGAGCCCACCTTGCTTGTCTGGGCCTGAGACGTTTGGCGGTCCTGAGGTATTCCAAATTCTTGTGATCCGTGAAGATCAGTATTGGGTGTGTTGCTCCTTCCAAGAGGTACCGCCACTCTTCTAAAGCCAATTTGATTGCCAACAGTTCTCGGTCCCCCACATCATAGTTCCTCTCTGAAGGTCCCAACTTCTTTGAGAAGAAGGCCACAGGGTGCATTAGTTTCTTGGGTCCTTGGCGCTGGGACAGGATGGCCCCTACGGCGCTTTCTGAGGCATCCACCTCCAGGATGTATGGAAGAGCGGGGTCAGGGTGCTTTAATAACGGAGCTGAGGTAAAAAGTCCCTTTAACTTATCAAAAGCAGCTTGGGCTGCCTCTGTCCATTGAAAACGGTTCTGTTTCTTGGTGAGCTGGGTGATGGGCATGATGATACCAGAGAAGTTTTTAATGAACTTTCTGTAGAAATTAGAGAAGCCGACGAACCGTTGTACCCCTTTCTTATCAGTGGGAGGTGGCCAGGACGTTATGGCTGCGACTTTTTGAGGATCCATTGCCATACCTCCTGTAGAAATCACCAGTCCGAGGAAGTGGATGGTCTGTCGTTCGAATTCGCATTTCTCGGCCTTGGCATAGAGTCCATTCTGTCTTAGCCTCAGAAGGACTTGTTTCACATGGACACGGTGAAGATCTAGAGAGGCTGAGAAAACTAGGATATCGTCTAGGTAGACGATCATGAATAGATCTAGAAAGTCTCTGAATATATTATTCACAAAATGCTGGACGGTTGCTGGAGCATTGCATAATCCGAAGGGCATGACGAGGTATTCAAAGTGGCCAAAACGAGTCCGGAAGGCCGTTTTCCACTCGTCTCCTTCCCTGACTCTGATCAGATTGTAAGCACCTCGTAAATCCAACTTGGTGAAGACTCTTGCAGAGCGGAGTCTCTGGAGCAATTCTGGAATCAGAGGCAAGGGGTAGCGATTTTTAACGGTGATCCCGTTTAACTCTCTGTAATCCACACATGGACGGAGCGAATGGTCTTTCTTTTCAACAAAGAATATTCCTGCCCCGGCTGGTGATGTTGAGTGACGGATGAACCCCTTCTTGAGGTTCTCATTCACATAGTCTTTTAGGACTGCGAGTTCAGGCTCTGACAGAGGAAAGATCCTCCCAAATGGAATTTCTGCCCCTGGTAAAAGTTCAATCGGGCAATCGTAGGCCCGGTGCTGGGGAAGAGTATCGGCTTTCTGCTTGTCGAAAACATCCAAGAAATCATAGTACACGGATGGGACAAGGTCTTGGGATTCGGATACTGATTTGAGACACCCAATAACTGGAGCTGTGGTGTGGAGGATCTGGAGACAGTTTTTGAGACAGTAGGAGGATTGAAAGACTACCTGGCCGGTTGTCCAGTCTATCTGTGGGTTGTGTGCTTGCAACCATGGCATTCCTAAGATGATCGGAAAAAGTGGTGAGGATATAACGTCCAGGCACAACAGTTCTTGGTGATTGGGTAAGATGTCGGCAGGCAAAGGTTGGGTTTCTTGGATGATAGGCCCAGATTTGATGTTGGACCCATCAGCTAATCGGATGAACAGTTTATGTTGCTTCGATTGCAGCGGGATGTTGTGTTGCAGGGCAAAGGCACGGTCAATGAAGCAACTGCAGGCACCGGAGTCAATTATGGCCTGGATCTGAAGCACCCCTTCTGGAAGCTGTAGAAAAACAGGAACAGCAATGTGAGTCGTTCTTGCTAGAGTTAATGCATAACGATCAAGAAGAGGAGAGTCACACTTACGGGTCTTGTTGGGACACATATTGGCGTAATGACCGGCTTCCCCACAGTAGAGACAAAGATTATTTATACGACGGCGTTGTTTTTCTTCCGGAGTCAAGGGTGCACGAAGCAAACCCAACTGCATTGGTTCTGGAGGTTCAGTGGTAGGAACAGACAGTGGGGGTGTGGAGGTAGGTAGGCGACTGGGTACTCTGGGTAGCATCCACATGGGCCGATACTGGCTGGTCCTTTCAGATCTTCGCTCCCTCAGCCGGCGATAGATCTGAATGGACAGTTGAATTAGTGTTTCGAGGGAATCGGGGATCCCCACACGAGCTAGTTCATCCTTGAGTGCCTCCGAAAGCCCTAAACGGAACTGAAAACGGAGAGCGGCGTCGTTCCAATGTGTTTCAGTACTCCACCGTTTAAAGTCTGTAACATAGTCCTCCACGGGCCTACGACCCTGTTGGAGGGTGTGGAGGCTGGCCTCGGCTGTGGTAGTACGCTGGGGATCATCATACAGTTTGGCCATTTCATCCAAAAAAGAGTCCATGGTACCCAGCAAGGGACTGGCTTGTTCCAGTAAATGATGGGCCCAGGTTTGAGGTTCTCCCTGCAGTAATGAAATGATGAACCCCACCTTGGTACTCTCCAAAGAAAAGGTGCGGGGCTGAAGCAAGAAGTACAAATGGCAGGCATTCCTGAAAGCACGGAATTTGCTGCGGTCACCCATAAACTTCTCCGGGGCAGGAACTCGTGGTTCTGGGGGTGGCACCACTACTGTGGGTGTAGAAACTGGAGTTGATGATGCAGGTGCTGTGGCCTGAGGTGCTGAGATGTTTGGAGAGAGAGATTCCACTCGTTGTTCAAGTCGCTGGTAGCCATCTTGCAGGCCCTGAACTGCTTGGGTGAGATTTGCGATCTGTTGACACAGAGCGTCCATAGCTGAGGCCCCCCTTTCAGACTCCATTTTGGCTGGATTGTACTGTCACGTACCTTACAGCGGAGTCTGAAATGACGAGGGCGGCCTCTTGCACGGTCCCGGTCCTAGCGTCCCTGGAGGTTGAGACAGGGTTGCTAGGGCGGCGGAAGGGTGCAGGTGCCTGCTGGCAGGATCAGAAGCCCAGAAGTCTTCGGAAGGAAGCCGAGGTGCTGATCCCTGGATGGATGCAGGAGAGGTCCAGCAGAGGAACTTGCAGGGTCACGGCAGGCAGGAGTTGGCAACGTGCTGGCAACGAGGTACACAATCGGCAGGCAGAGACGTGGTCAGGGACTGGCGGAGGTTGGCAACAAACTGGCAGCGGGGTACCGAATCAGGAGACAGAGCCGTAGTCAGGAGTCCAAGCCGGGTTCAATACAGGAAGCAAGGCAGGCAGAGATGTAGGGGTGATCCGAGAGGGTAGTCAAGGCAAGCAGAGGTTCAAGATCAGGGTCAAGTAAACAAGGCAACAGCAAGGGTTCAGGAACGAGCTGAGACAATCCAGCATTGATGCTAGTCTGCTGATCGTTTAAATAGGGCGCCTTGCGCCGTGATTCGTTGGAGTGCGAGCGTGCACGCGCTGACGTGCCCTCGTTCGTACGATCGCATCGCATGCGTACCTAGTCCGGGGCTCGCTCGTTCTTCCCGTACGTCCGGCTGGCACCCGGGAACGAGCGTTTGTGATGGTTCTCTGACAGTTGTCTTGTTACTTAAAGGTATTACAATGATGTCTGAACCCAGAGTATCAGGTGGGTTGGAAGGTTCACAGGGTCATGGCGATGCAGGTGAGCAGTTAAATCCAAGCAGTCCCCTAGGGGACAGTGCTACACAGATATGCCCCTTTTTCACACAGCTAATATTGTAGGGGTAATTGCTTCAACTAACAACTCTACCCTATTTTTTGCATTTCTTCTTCACAGGCTACAGGTTTGATTATTTCCCCCTGCATTCTAAACTTTTCAAAACATAATGGACTGGAAAGTCAAAAGGGCAGTCTGAATATTTAATGGGACTTCAGCCAATACCTGGGGAGGTGTGCCCAGTAGTTGGTTAAGGAGCAAATGAATAGTCTATAACCTGGAGCAGCCAGTCTTCTTGTCCTGCTGAAAGAGTCCCCAGCCTGGGGGGGGGGGCTCTGCCCCTCTGGGCAGACTGCTGGAGTTTGCTGCTTCAATCATCACGACACCATGGGGGTGATTTACTAAGAAGAAGGTGCCGCACCAGTTCTTGCATTAATTGGTGCACCGGAAAAGTAAATAATCGAACATGCAAACCGACGCACATTAAAGCGCAAATAGCGATAATAAATACCCACATATGTAAACTGCAACTGTCGCTAGGGTAACTGCGGGTTTCTCATTGATAATAGCGCACACCCAATACAGTTGGTTAATTTCATCTCATTGGAAGTGTCTTGTTAGGCAATTAGTAGGTGTTCTCAGCAGTTAATTAACCCTTTTAATGCTAATCTCATTCCTATCACTTCTAATACAGTATGTCTTTGAAATGTGTTTTTTTCTCTTTTTACACAAATCTTTCAATACATTACAAAGAACAGAGAAGTGTTTCTAAACCCAATAAATTAATGTTTTCAGATCTTAATCTGTAAAAGGTGACCATACACTGCAATCAGTTAGATCTTAAATAAATTAGATTTAGTGCAAGAGGCTGTTTGATTTCCTAAAATTTGAATTAATTGTTCAAGTCCGTATTCCTATTACCTATTTTGCCTAAATATTGAGTTGTACAGAGATTGGCCAATCAGATTGCATAGTGTATAGTGCATGACAATCTTAAGTGCCAAAATTTGGAATGTAGATGTGCCATGACCCACTTGTATTTTCCAAACAATATTTCTTGGGCATTATACAAGGCACATGAAAAACCACCTTTTTTCAAGACATGCTAGAGTGATCAGGAATCTTCAAACTATGGCTCTCCAGCTATTGTGAAACTACACATCCCATGAGGCATTGTAAAACTCTGACATTCACAGACATGACTAGGCATGAACAACTGGAGGGCCGTAGTTTGAAGACCCCTGCGCTAGACCATGATTATGCCTCCAGAATTGGGAGAGTAGCTTCTACCCAACTTCTCTCTGCTGGTGGACACAAGAACACACTGAAGCAGGAAGCAATATACATCGGGCCAGAAGTGAATCTGTACACAGGAAGTAGGTGTGTTTTTTGAGGCAAAATTTAGACATACACACAAACACCACCCCGTGTAAAAACAAATCAAAAATGATCTTGATTTGCAAAAAAGGATCATCTCTTCCTCAGAGAACAGTGAGCGGGGTGTAGCGTCACATATGGCGACCCATCACATTTCGCTACCCGCTGGAGTGCGCATGCGCAACATTGCCATATGCGTTCCAACACTTTTACGATAAAACTCCACACCCCTCGCAGGCTCGCTTCGCTTGCCACGCTTCAGACACGTCCTCGCTTCGCTCGGCATAATTATATTCTAACTCTATGTCCACTTGGATGGTGGGGCTTGAACCTGGACTTAGGGGTGGAGTTTTGTTGTAAAAGTGTTGGAACGCATATGGTGGCGTTGCGCATGCGCACTCCAGCAGGTAGTGAAATGGTGGGTCGCCATATGTGACGCTACAGGGGCATGGGGGTGGGAAGAAATTGGCAGAAGTACAAGCAACTTTCTGGAGGGGCGTGATGTTATTCCTGTGTGCTGGCCACCACTTCTGGGAACCAGATATGCACCACGGGTACATACCTCCGCGCACAAAGCAGTTGCGCATCTCACATCCACAGCGGTCGCGCATCTAGATGCATTTGGCGCATCTAGCTTCAGTAACCCAGTTTTTATGGAAATTAATAGTAAATCAGATGCAGATTTCCAGGACTGGTCTAACAAATGTTTATAGTGAAAGGCAACTGGTGTTTTCTTTTAAACAAGGTCTAAATGGGCCATTGACATGCATCACACTTTAAGGAATGTCTCTTTGCAAAGTTAAACGAAATGCAATCCTTCCTCATTTTTGCTTGGGGATAGAGTGCAGAGGGATTAGAAGTCTTGTCAGTTTTTGGAGATGTCTGCACCCCTGATAAGGTAAAGACACCTCCCAAATTTTGCCAATTTCTCCTTGGACTTTGAGGTTTATTTACTAAAAGGCAAATCCACTTTGCACTACAAGTGCAGTTGCTGGAGATCCAAGGGGGACATGCAAGGAAAATAAAAAAACATAATCTTCGCTTCTCAATGATTGGATGATAAAATCACCAGTACTTCCCCTCAGATTTACAGCGAGTACACTTGTATTGCAGAGTGGATATGCCTTTACTAAACCCCAAAATACCTAATAATTTGGGGTGTACACAACAAAGTGCTAGAGTGCAATTGGCTTAATGGGGACACTACCTAGATTGACCTGTGTGTCCTCAAGGAAAGACATTGGTAGGGTTTTACCCTCAATTCCTATTTGGCTATGTGCCAGGAAGTGAAGCCAAATTTCAGAAAAGGGACACAAAGCCCAACTTAAAAAAGACAAGCAGGGGTTCTAACACTCACTTGGTTTCCCTCAAAAATGCCCACAATTAGGATTGGATTGTTTTGCGCTAGATTTTAGCTCAGTGCTCTAAATTAATGGTTCTCAACCCTGTCCTCAAGTACCCCCAACAGGCCATGTTTGTAGATTTTCCTTCATCTTGCACAGGTGCTTTAAATCAGAGTCAATGGCTTGGTATTTTGGACAGCTATTTTAGCTAAGATAAATTCCCAAAACATGTCCTGTCAGGGGTATTTGAGGACTGAGGCTAAGAACCACTGCGCTAAAATGGAAAATTGAATACTTGCCTCGCTGTAATTTTCCTTTCCTGGTGCCCATTCATGGCGGCATATGCACAATCCATGCATATGCTACCATGAAGGCACCAGGAAAATAGTTTTTAGACAAATCACAACTTTTTTTTGTTTTGCCGTGGCAATCAGCCTAGTTAAGCTGCAGCTGGGAAATCTGTTGCATGAAAATTGATTTCCCAGTAAGATGCATTACTTGGATTGAGCATGCATCTGCAAAACAAATTATTAACAAAACATAAAAAGAGCAAGGAATGCAAAAAACACATGTATGTTAATTTGAGACACTAACAGAATATGGTTTTGAGGTCTGACCATTTTGCAGGAGGAGATAAACAGGAGGAGACAATTAAATCAAAGTGTAACTAACAACACACACACACACACTTTGACAACATCAAAAATATTTCAGGGAAAAATAGCCCCCTCCTCCAAAAAAAATTTAAAAAACAAAAAGTAAAAAAATACTTGCTCTAAAAACACATCCATTTTGCAAAGACATAACAAAATAAAAAGAGAAAATACATGTGTTACAAACGCTATAGGGACACCCATCTGTACTCTTTTTTTTCACTTCAGAAAACTATTGAGAGACTCTTCAGCTTGACGCTCATTCACTGTCTCCAACAAGGTCTTACATCATCGTGAAAGAGACTTAATTTTTAATCAACATGCTCCATTTTTTAAACTTTCAGATGCCTTCGGCATCTACACCCTTCTTTTTATCCAACACGAAAACGAAGTATAGTTTGCTTAGCCATAATCCTATATATTGTTTACTGTCTACTGAAACCTTTTTATATACATACAAGTTGCGTGCATCCCCCAACACTTCCTTTATTGCACATAACACTAACCACAATACTCTCCGTTTATTTTTTTCCAGTTTCCCCATGCCATACATCATCATTTTCCACTCACCTTCACTCCTGTTATTTCTTTCACCAGATCTTGACTCTTATTGATCACATCTTTCACTACACCACACCCCCAGAACACATGCTCACTGCCTTCTACACCCCCACAATTCATTCTTGGACAAATATCAGACACCCACAAATCCCTCCTTTTCATAAATAGCCTTGTAGCTAGACATTCATGCAAACTCATCCATACTGTCTCTGCACATTTGTCACCCCATATACACTCATTTTTTTCCATACTTCCCCAGCCACTGACAAATTAACTCCCTTAAGGTTACACACATACTCCTTCTCTATCAACAACTTTCTCACCTTCACTTTATCCCTCTCCCCTTCTCCTAAATATGCCAACTTAAACTCTACCCTAAACTTTTCTAATACCTAGTAGTCACGTGCCACTACGTAGGCCACCAGTATCCTTGAATCCCTTCCCACCCACCCCCATCTCCTAAACAACCACCCACCCAAAAAATATATCATCCTAGCACACACTCCACCATTCCTCTAAATTTTCACCATGCAAAACCAATAATGCATTAACAAAAACAAACACTCTCACATTCGGAAAACCCAACCCACCATTACATTCATGTCTACACACATTTTCCCTTGACTCTTTCCATTTAGACCCCCATAAAAAAAGTAAACAATAACTTATTAATTTTCCTTAATCTTATCTCCCCAGGAAGGAAGATATTGCTTGCATACAAAATTAAAGGTAAGATTACTGCCTTGACTACTAAAACTTTCCCATAAATCGACAATTTTCTTAGACACCAAAACCAACTTCTTGGCTATCTTTTCTCCCACTTCATTCCAGCACGCTTCCCCTTTCATTTCATGGTCAAACACAATACCCCAAATCCTCACTCCATCCTCAACCACCCCAATCTGATCATCCACACATTCCACTTGTCTCCCATACACACCCAAACTTCACTTATTACAATTCACACTCATTCCCGCACATACACAAAAAATAGACAAAGGTAACTTCACCCTTCTTACGCCCACCACCGACTGACACACTGCCACCACGTCATCCATGTAACCTAAACATTTCACTATTTTCCCCCCACTCCCAGGCACCAAAAAGCCCCTCACCACCGTATCCCTCTGTATCATCCTTAACAGCGGATCAAATAAAACAAATAAAAGAGAATAGGGGACACCCCTGTCTCACCCCAGACTTAACCAAAAAAGCCCGCCCCAAACTCCCATTAACCAGAACCCGACTACTGATCCCCCCAATACAACCTTTTTATTACATTAATGAGCTGCTGTGGTATACCCATCCGCTTCAAAACCTCCCACAAAAACCCATGATTTGCTTTATCATATGCCTTCTCTAGGTCAAATTATGTCAGGAAAATCGAACTATTCCTACCTTTACAAAAATGAATTATATCCCTTAATAAAATTAAATTCTCCAAGATCATTCGACCCGGCACTGCACAGGTCTGCGTCTTGCTAACCATCCTACTAATGACCTTAGATAATCTCCTCGCCACCATTTTTTGCAAATACCTTGTAGTCTGAATTTAACAAGGAGATAGGCCTCCAATTTCGAATATCCTTCCTATCCCCCTTCTTAAAAATTAATACCACTACCCTTTCTTGCATAGATTCGGATATAATACCTTCCCTCATGTAACTAAATAACTCAACCACTTCCCCCTTAATATCCCAAAACAATTAAAAAAAACAAAAAAACTCACTTGGTAAGCCATCCCCTCCCGGTGTTTTATTAGCCCCCATGTTGGTCACAGCTTCCCACGCCTCCTCCTCATTCAACTCTTTCTGCAAAAAAACCTTATCATCCTCATATAAATTATCCTCTACCATATCAATCATTCTAGTATCTGACTCATCAACACACACTCCCTCATACAACCGTTTATGAAATTTAGTCACGCATTCCAGCACATTCTCTCCTTTCATCATACACACCCTCAAACACTCCTTTTTCCTTAAAAACCTTCTTGAAAAAAAAAATCTAGAGCATTTTTCATCCTGCTCCAGATGTTTTACTCTCGCTTGAAAAAGATTTGGTTTTCCTCTTTCAGTTAATACCTCTTTAATCCTCTTCCTAAAATGGTCTATTTTATCATCCATGTCAAAGCCCATATTCCTAAATGAATATAATGTAGCCAACCTGACTTGTAACCTAGAATATCTCCTTTTCTCACTGCTACTTTTATCCCTACTCTTTTTTTGAAAAAAGAATTTAATTTTCCTTTTGACCCAATCCCACCACCCCAAAATATTACTGAAATCTTTTTTTCCTATTAACCCATCTACTATATACAGTATCTCACAAAAGTGAGTACACCCCTCACATTTTTGAAAATATTTTATTATATCTTTTCATGTGACAACACTGAAGAAATGACACTTTTCTACAATGTAAAGTAGTAAGTGTACAACTTGTATAACAGTGTAAATTTGCTGCCCCCTCAAAATAACTCACACAGCCATTAATGTCTAAACCGCTGGCAACAAAAGTGAGTACACTCCTAAGTAAAAATGTCCAAATTGGGCCCAATTAGCCATTTTCCCTCCCCGGTGTTATGTGACTCGTTAGTGTTACAAGATCTCAGGTGTGAATGGGGAGCATGTTAAATTTGGTGTTATCGCTCTCACTCCCTCATACTGGTCACTGGAAGTTCAACATGGCACCTCATGGCAAAGAGAGTTCTGAGGATCCGAAAAAAAAGAATTGTTGCTCTACATAAAGATGGCCTAGGCTAAAAGAAGATTGCCAAGGCCCTGAAACTGAGCTGAAGCACGGTGTTCAAGACCATACAGAGCTTTAACAGGACAGGTTCCACTCAGAACAGGCTTTGCCATGGTCGACCAAAGAAGTTGAGTGCACGTGCTCAGCGTCATATCCAGAGGTTGCCTTTGGGAAATAGACTTATGAGTGCTGCCAACATTGCTGCAGAGTTTGAAGGGATGGGGGAGGGGGGTCAGCCTGTCAGTGCTCAGACCATATGCGGCACACTGCATAAAATTGGTCTGCATGGCTGTCATCCCAGAAGGAAGCCTCTTTTAAAGATGATGCACAAGAAAGCCTGCAAACAGTTTGCTGAAGACAAGCAGACTAAGAACATGGATTACTGGAACCATGTCCTGTGGTCTGATGAGACCAAGATAAACTTTTTTGGTTCAGATGGTGACAAGTGTGTGTGGCAGCAACCAGGTGAGGAGTACAAAGACAAGTGTGTCTTGCCTACAGTCAAGCATGGTGGTGGGAGTGTCATGGTCTGGGGCTGCATGAGTGCTGCCGGCACTGGGGAGCTACAGTTTATTGAGGGAATCATGAATGCCAATATGTACTCTGGTATACTGAAGAGCATGATCCCCTCCCTTCAGAGACTGGTGATTGACTGGCCAAGCATGTCTCTAGACCAAAACCCTATTGAGCATCTGCGGGGCATCCTTAAACGGAAGGTGGTAGAGCGCAAGGTCTCCAACATCCACCCGCTCCGTGATGTTGTCATGGAGGAGTGGAAGAGGACTCCAGTGGCAACCTGTGAAGCTCTGGTGAACTCCATGCCCAAGAGGGTTAAGGCAGTGCTGGAAAATAATGGTGGCCACACAAAATATTGACACTTTTGGCCCAATTTGGACATTTTCACTTAGGGATGTACTCACTTTTGTTGCCAGTGGTTTAGACCTTTATGGCTGTGTGTTGAGTTATTTTGAGGGGACAGCAATTTACGCTGTTATACAAGCTGTACACTCTCTACTTTACATTGTAGCAAAGTGTCATTTCTTCAGTGTTGTCACATGAAAAGATATAATAAAATATTTACAAAAATGTGAGTGGTGCACTCACTTATGTGAGATACTATACATTACTAAAATGGGCTTTGGCATGCTCGTCCTGCAACAATAAATTGTTTAACCTCCATACCCCTAAACCAAACTTAATACTATCCCCCATACTCAAATCAACATACACTGCCACATGATCTAAAAAAATTACCGGCCTGTGCTTAACATTAGCACATTTGAATGCATCAGAAAAACAAATTACCGTATTTATCGGCGTATAACACGCACCGGCGTATAACACGCACCCCAATTTAGGAGGGAATTTTAAGGAAAAAAAAACTTTTAGGAGGGAAGTTGAAGGGAAAAAAAACTTACATTTAAATGCCCATCATTGCAGCCTTCTCAGTGCAGCCTTGCCCCAGTGCAGCCATGTCAGTGCAGCCTTGTCAGTGCAGCCTTCCCCAGTGCAGCCTTGTCAGTGCAGCCTTGTCAGTGCAGCCTTCTCAGTGCAGCCTTCCCCAGTGCAGCCTTCCCCAGTGCAGCCTTGTCAGTGCAGCCTTGTCAGTGCAGCCTTGCCCCAGTGCAGCCTTCCCCAGTGCAGCCTTCCCCAGTGCAGCCTTCCCCAGTGCAGCCTTGTCAGTGCAGACTTCCCCAGTGCAGCCTTGCCCCAGTGCAGCCTTGCCCCAGTGCAGCCTTCGATCCCCTGTCCCTGCTTGCTGGGCTTCAAAATCGCCGACCGCGATTTGAAAATGGCGCCGCCGGCGCCGAAATACACAGAGCCGGTCCTCGGCTCTTTCCGGCGGCTCTCGTTCACTTTCGGCTCCACTCGTAGTCCCGAGCGGAGCTATCCGAGTAGGTTCGGATAGCTCCGCTCCGGACTACGAGTGAAACCGAAAGTAAACGAGAGCCGCCGGAAAGAGCCGAGGACCGGCTCTGTGTATTTCGGCGCCGGCGGCGCCATTTTCAAATCGCGGTCGGCGATTTTGATATTTTGACAGCTCAGGATCGCAGGGGATCGGCGTATAACACGCACCTGCGACTTTCCCCTGATTTTAAGGGGAAAAAAGTGCGTGTTATACGCCGATAAATACGGTAATTCTGGATTTGGTGCGCCCACTCTCTGAAAAAAAAAAGTGAAATACGGATCCACCAAACCCAGGACAATATGAGCATGATAAGTCCTGAATTACCCCATTCAGCATGGTGCTACCTACATCCAACGTATGCCCTGTGCACACGATAGGATTTTCCGATGGAAAATGTGTGATAGGACCTTGCTGTCGGAAATTCCGACTGTGTCTAGGCTCATCACACATTTTCCATAGGAACTTCCGACACACAAAGTTTGAGAGCTTGTTATAAAATTTTCCGACAACAAAATCCGTTGTCGGAAATTCCGAGCATGTGTACACAAACCTGACGCACAAAGTGCCACGCATGCTCAGAATAAATTAAGAGACCAAAGCTATTGGCTACTGCCCAGTTTATAGTCCCGATGTACGTGTCTTACGTCACCTTGTTCAGAACGATCGGATTTTCCGACAACTTTGTGTGACCGTGTGTATGCAAGACAAGTTTGAGCCAACATCCGTCAGAAAAAAAATCCATGAATTTTGTTTTCGGAATGTCCGATCAATGTTCGACCGTTTGTACAGGGCATTAGTCTCCACTACTCCTATCTGATCTTTCACAAAGCGGATCGTATTAAAATCACCCATGATCATACTAGGTCTCCTTCCCACTGTATGTAACTTCAAAACACTTGAGACGTTTCTGTCTATTCACAGTAGCATATAAATTAAAAAGCCTAAACTTCTGGTTAAACAAAACTAAATCTACCATAATTAATCTTCCTGGCACTAACACAACATGTGACATAATGCAAATATTTCTTTTTGATAATGCCTACCCCAGCATTCCGATTGACCCAAACTGCCGACCATATGTAATCCACCACCCACTCCAGAGGCTTGGGCAGTCGATTAAAAAAACATTCCCAACATTCTTGGGCGGTCTCCTCAATTGACCCTCAAGCCCTCAAAAATGGCACTCTGTCTAGCAGGAGACCCAAAACCCCTCACATTGAGGGACACCAGCTTGATGCTCATTCACATGAAGATGTGCATCATTCACCCCCAGTCCTAACAGTTAAGCCAGAAAACTGCCATACATTCCTCAGGGCCATAACCCTTTCATCATCCAGAAACTCCTGACTAGGTGACATTGTTGCCGGCTGAAAAATTCCTGGAGTCCCCGGACTTAGTCCTGGTGATTCTACCTCCACTCCAACATCGCCCAGGACCTCAAAGGGGTTACTTGTTTCAATTCCAGCTGCCTCTACTTTCAATTTCTTAGCCCTTCTCTTCTTAGGGCTCTCCAAAATGTCCACCTTGGTCTTGGCACCCAGTGTCTCCATCTTTTCCACCTCTTCTTCTTGGGCTTCCTGCACCTCCGGCTCCCACTGTAAGGCTGCTGCCAACTCCTCCATAGCCTCCTCCACTGCCCTCTTCAACTCTGCTCCACTCTCCGCTGTTAATGGCTCCACACTGGTGGGCGACACTTCTACTTTCCTTCACACTCTGGTGTCTACTTTCTTCCAATTCCACCTCCACCTCCCCCTCCCACTCCTCTCCCCGTCTTTCAGGAGAGTCAGACAGCACCTGTGTGGACACTGGTCATCCACTCAGCAGGGCACCTGACAGCTTCAGCATAAGAGTTATAGGCCCTTCTTACTTTTGGACAATTCTTGACTGTGTGATCACGCTGTCCACATATATCACAGGCCTGCTTAACCAAGCAAGCCCCAGCCTCATGTCCCTCCTCCCCACAGTTCCAGCAGTGCATCTCCCACATTACATTAATCTCCGGTATGCCAAAACTTATGACATCTCCTGCAGTATGTTGGTTGACCAGGATAGTAGAGAAACACTCTATTTCCTGCTATTGAAAAATTAGCTGGTGGATGCTGCACTCCACCAATCCCTTCATAATCCACCTTCAGTTTGACAAAAAACTTCAATTTGCCATTAAAGATCCCCAGACGATTAGTCAGCCTGAAGCCTCCCTTCACTGAAGAGCAGTATCTCTTCAAAAAAGGCCACTACCAAGGCAATGTCTGTGAAGGGGTTAAACAGGTGAACAACCAATGGTTTCTCCTCCGTAGCATACAAGGGTTCCACTATGAAAGGCCTTATAGACTCATGGTTAGCTTTTTCCAATTCTTTACATTTCTCAATAACTCCTGTGCAAAAATTGCTATGCACAAAAGAAACATAGTACTTTGGTGCTGCATGGTCCTGGATACAATAGATGTGTCATGGTTCCACTCCAACCGATTTCACCAGCAAATCCTGCACAAGGAATTCCAAACGCACTTTATGCAAATGACTAGGCATAACCTGAAACAGCAGGGTGTTCTGAATCCCCCTTCGCTCCATCAAGCTAAGCAAAAAAAATTCAGGCCATCAAGCAATCTTGCCTCTTTTCAGGGCAAGGTGAAGAATGCTATCTGCAAGCTTTATATAACATAGGTTTGTGTGCTAATGGGGCAATTGAAAAACACATGCACAGTCCATGAAAGGCACAAAATGCAAGTTCACCCAGTGTAGAGACATTACTTCAAAGTGGGTACACCCGTTAAGGATGTTCTTAAATTACTAACCAAAAAAAACACATTCTCTGAGAATGCCTAGAAAAATCCAAGTGCTGTTCACACACACACAAAAAAAAAAAAAGTCCCTGAACATGCCCTGAGCAACCCAAATGCATTTCACACACCAAAAGCCACAGCAAAAAACCAAAGTCCCTGAGCATGCCCAGACCAACCCAAATGCAGCTAGCACAAAATAAGCCACCCCCTGTCCAAAATGAAGCACATCATCCAGCATGCTACAAAATTACAGATGTGACAAACACCCCCCGGTCCAGGGGGGCAAACAAAGCGCCTAACATGGGCAAAAGTTAAACAAATACCACTGCAGTCTATGCTAACTGACTTGTTAATTTTGCTAGTCCCCACTTGGCTGGCTTATATTCTAGTTATTGGCCTTAAAATGGGTATGGGGGCCCAGGTCCCACCCTGAGGGACATATATCAATGTCACCAATTTGGACAACCCCAAAAACAAAACAAGTATAAGTGCCTTTAAAAATGCAAAGTTGCTTAAAAGCTAGTAACTTGGGGGTGGCTTACTCTGCCTGTAAAGTGGTGCATCTGTATAATGTATCCAAAATTCTGCTTCAAAGATGTACGGCTTTAGAGAAAACTTACAAGTCTACATTGCAGCTGCAAGATTTCAACCCAAAACAAAAAATAGCCTGCACCCCCAATACATACAAGGCCATTTAGGTCTGTTAAGGCTTAAAATGAGAACCCCCACATGAAAAATACCACCCTGAACTAAAAAAAATATTGTTCCCCTCCCACACACTAACAAACCCCTAGCCAAACACAAAGCAAACCAGGCCATGAAAGTGGGGTGGATGCTTGGGGCAGGAGGAGCTTGGGCACCCCAAAAGTCAACCACCTTGTTCCCATATTCAGGGGGAGAAGGGCCTCTTCCACACAACCCTAGGCTGGGGTTGTGGGGGGCTGCAGACAGGGGGCTTTACGGAATGTGGAAAACCCCTTTAAAAACTTGTGGGTACAAGGTGCTTTGTGGTTGGTATTGGGCTGAGCCCAACATGCCCCAAAAGGCAGCCAGCTATGTTGAGTGCATGTGGCCTTGTATAGTTCAGGAGGAGGTTGGGTGAGCGCTCTTCTCGCCCCTTTTCTAGCTGGACCTGTTGTATGCTCTGAAAAAGGATGTGGTTTGGATTGTGAAGGCAGCTCACAGCCTTTTGAGAATGAAGTGGAGTGTGGCGTTCCCCTTTAAAAGCAAAAGCTAGCCCATGGAAATCCAAGGGGTTGGGGGGGGGGGGGGGCAGAGCATTGGAGAATGGAGTGTGGAGTTCCCCTTTAAAAACAAAAAAGTTAGCCCATGGAAATCCAAGGGATTAGAGGGGGGAGACGAGCATTGGAGAATGGAGGAGTGTGGAGTTCCCCTTTAAAAGCAAAAGCTAGCCCAAGGAAATCATATGCATTACAGGGGTCAAGTTTCAAGAGGTGCGCCTGTTCAACCCATGCAATTGCATGTACGTTTCTTAACATTTACTAAGATTTTGTCCGCTCAGCAGGGCCGGACTGGGAATAAAAACCAGCCCTGGAAAAAATGTCATACCAGCCCCATAGCATTATTATACCAGCCCAACATCAAAACCATCATAAACGTCATTATTGTCTTGTTCATGAAAGGGAAAACCATGCATTTTAAAGCACATTTTAAGAGAATATATATATATATATATATATATATATATATATATATATATATATATATATATATATATATATATATATATATATATATATATATATATATATATATATATATATATACACACACACACACACACACACACACACACACACACACACACACACACACACACACGTCCATAAATACTGGGACATCGACACAATTCTAACCTTTTTGGCTCTATACATGATGAACATGATGAACAATGAATTTGAAACTAACAAGATGTACTTTAACTGCAGACTTTCAGCTTTAATTTGAGGGTATTTACATCCAAATCAGGTGAACGGTGTAGGAATTACAACAGTTTGCATATGTGCCTCTCACTTTTTAAGGGACCAAAAGTAATGGGACAGATTAACAATCATCCATCAAACTTTCACTTTTTAATACTTTGTTGCAAATCCTTTGCAGTCAATTGCAGCCTGATGTCTGGATTGCATAGACATCACCAGACGCTGGGTTTCATCCCTGGTGATGCTCTGCCAGGCTTTTACTGCAACTGTCTTCAGTTCCTGCTTGTTCTTGGGGCATTTTCCGTTCAGTTTTGTCTTCAGCAAGTGAAATGCATGCTCAATCGATTCAGGTCAGGTGATTGACTTGGCCATTGCATAACATTCCACTTCTTTCCCTTAAAAAACTCCTTGGTTGCTTTCACACTATGCTTCGGGTCATTGTCCATCTGTGAAGCACCGTCCAATGAGTTCTGAAGCATTTTGCTGAATATGAGCAAATATTGCCCGAAACACTTCAGAATTCATCCTACTGCTTTTGCCAGCGGTCACATGATCAATAAATACAAAAGAACCAGTTCCATGCCATGCTTCACTAATGAGGTGGTATGCTTTGGAACATAAGCAGTTCCTTTCTTTCTCCATACTCTTCTCATCACTCTGGTACAAGTTGATCTTGGTCTCATCTGTCCATAGGATGTTGTTCCAGAACTGTGAAGGCTTTTTTTAGATGTTGTTTGGCAAACTCTAATCTGGCCTTCCTGTTTTTGAGGCTCACCAATGGTTTACATCTTGTGGTGAACCCTCTGTATTCACTCTGGTGAAGTCTTCTCTTGATTGTTGACTTTGACACACATACACCTACCTCCTGGAGAGTGTTCTTGATCTGGCCAACTGTTGTGAAGGCTGTTTTCTTCACTAGGGAAAGAATTCTTCGGTCATCCACTATAGTTGTTTTCCGTGGTCTTCCGGGTCTTTTGGTGTTGCTGAGCTCACTGGTGAGTTCTTTCTTTTTAAGGATGTTCCAAACAGTTGATTTGGCCACACCTAATGTTTTTGCTATGTCTCTGATGGGTTTGTTTTGTTTTTTCAGCCTAATGATGGCTTACTTCACTGATAGTGACCGCTCTTTGGATCTCATATTGAGAGTTGACAGCAACAGATTTTAAATGCAAAGAGCACACTTGAAATGAACTCTGGACCTTTTATCTGCTCCTTGTAAATGGGATAATGACGGAATAACACACACACCTGGCCATGGAACAGCTGAGCAGCCAATTGTCCCATTAGTTTTGGTCCCTTCAAAAGTGGGAGGCACATATACAAACTGTTGTAATTCCATGGAACAGCTGAGCAGCCAATTGTCCCATTAGTTTTGGTCCCTTCAAAAGTGGGAGGCACATATACAAACTGTTGTAATTCCTACACTGTTCACCTGATTTGGATGTAAATACCCTCAAATTAAAGCTGAAAGTCTGCAGTTAAAGCACATCTTGTTAGTTTCATTTCAAATCCATTGTGGTGGTGTATAGAGCCAAAACGATTAGAATTGTGTCGATGTCCCAATATTTATGGACCCGACTGTAATAATATATATATCAGATATAAAAACAAATTGGTCCATTGTCAAGGGGCACCCCAGGAACATGGGGGGGGAACTGTTTCCAGAGACCACCTTTCACAGAAAGAATGGGGGGGTTACTGATATAACGGGGAAACCTTTATATCAGTGCCCCCTTATATTATTGTATTCACTCCCCCCTCAGACTTGCCTGGTGGCGCTGTCACTGACTTCTCAGGTACATCGTGCAAGACTCAGATGACTCCAGGTTGGTGACTCTGGTTTTATCCTATAGTCTCCTCTCCACAGTCCGCATGTTTTACTTCTCCCGTGACCCCCATCCTGGCGGCACTCCCACTTGACTCCTCTCCAGACTCCCTCTCAGAGACTGCAGACATGATATAAGACAAGAGATGGTCAGAGGTTGCGAACATGATACAAGAGATGGCTACAGACTGAGGACAGGATACAAGAGAAGGCTACAGACTGAGGACAGGATACAAGAGATGGTCAGATGTTGGACATGATACCAGAGATGGTCAGCTGCTGCAAGCATGATACAGTAGATTCAGAGGCTGCAGACATGATACAGTAGGTGTCAGAGGCTGCAGGCATGGTACAGGAGATGGTTAGAGACTGAGGACATCATACTAATGCCCTGTACACACGATCGGACATTGATCAGACAGATTTTTTCCGACGGATTTTGGGCCAAACTTGTCTTGCATACACATGGTCGCACAAAGTTGTCAGAAAATCCGATCGTTCTGAACGCGGTGACTTAAAACACGTACGTCGGGACTATAAAAATGGGGCAGTAGCCAATAGCTTTTGTCTATTAATTTATTCTGAACATGCGTGACACTTTGTGCATTGGATTTGTGTACACACAATCAGAATTTAAACTATCGGATTTTGTTGTTGGAAAATTTTATATCCTGCTCTCAAACTTTGTGTCGGAAATAGCGACGGAAAAAGTCCGATGGAGCCCACACATAAATCGGAATTTCCAACAACACAATCTGATCGCACTTTTTCCAATCCGACCGTGTGTACAAGGCATAAAGATGGTCAGAGACTGCAGACATGGTACAAGAGATCAATGCAGCCTCATCAGTGCCCATCAAATGCAGCCTCACTGTGCCCATCAATGCAAGCTCACTGTGCCCATCATATGCAGCCTCAGTGTGCCAGCCATTGCTGCCTCAGTATGCCAGCCATTGCTGCCTCTGTGCCTACCAATTGCAGCCTCACCATTTCCTGGATCACACACAGCGACCGATGTCTAGCATGGACAGAGCTGGGTCTGTGTGTGTAAGGCGGCGCTGTAACAAGGTCCTGCCCCCCTAGACCAGCTTGTGTGATAGGCGGAACACTGATTCAATCAGTTTTCCATCTAGAAGACTATCATACAAGCCGGTCTAGGGGGATGGGACCTTCTTACAGCGCCGCCTTACACACATAGACCGAGCTCCGTAGCATACAAGAGGAGGAGCCGGAGGACAGAGGGAGGGAGGGGAGCACTGCAGCCACTGCTCAAAGCGGCCCCAGGGCAGCCGGCCTACCGGGAAATTTCCCGGTATCCCGGTAGGCCAGTGAACAAACTCATGCGAACGAGCGCAAGAGCTGCTTGCGCATGCGCACTGCTTTCATTGATCTCACGTAGTTCTAAACGTACTTGCAGGCACAGCAGGCTTTCTCTGAAAAAGTTACTTTCTCATTCTATTTTGGGCATATTCGTTACTTGGATAGTTAGTAAATAGGGGATTCAAGCTCTTTTACCGGCGCACCGTTTCGTAAATATGGAAATGTGCGTTGCGCCTACTGATGTTGCACGGCTTTCGTAAATCACCCCCCATGGGTGATATTGTGTCAAGATGATTGAAGTGCATTATTTCATTGTAATATACAATGAAATAGTTTGACTCACCATAATGCAGAACCAGTCGCCTGCCTGCAGACGCAGCATGTCACTTGCTACCATTGCTTGTCACCAGATGCAGCAGGTCACTTGCCACCAGATGCAGCGTGTCACTTGCCACAGTCACCTGCCACCAGATGCAGCGTGTCACCTGCCACCGTCACTTGTCACCAAATGCAGCGTGTCACTTGCCACCTTAGTCTGCCACTGGATGCAGCATGTCACTTGCCACCAGATGCAGCATATGACTTGCCACTATAGTTTGCCACTGGATGCAGCGTGTCACTTGCCCCCAGATGCAGCTTTCCACTGTAGCCTGCCAGCACAAACACCAGATGCAGCCTGTTACGTTAAGGCCAATTTGTAAGTGCACTGCAGTGAAAACACTTACAGGTATTCTCTGCTAGCCTCTCCCCAGCATCCGGAGCATCCTGCATTAAGAGTTAGGGAAACCGGCACATGCGCAGTAGCTATACTGCCGTCCTATGACAGTCAGAAGGCAGAACAGCTGTAATGCAAGGTGGGTGGGGAGGAATGATGTAATCTTTCCGGCTGCAAACAGTTCACGACTGGTACCGGTCCGAGGCTCGGGGGTTGGGGACCCCTGCCCTAAACTGATTACTGAGCCAGAGTAAAATTAACTGTTGTTGTGCTCCTGGCTGACTTTGCACTAATCTTGGAAAAGAACCGATTGAAATACAGCGGCTACTACGAGGGTAGCACTACATGTATATCTGATGGGGGGTTTAGCTCGAACGTACTGTAGTGCTTTTAAGGACACAGTCCAGCTATCAAGGGGTTGTAAAAGTCGGATACATTTACCAATAGCTGAGATGTAACAAGTAAAAGTAGTACGATTGTAGGTATTATTTACTTCAGTGGTATTAAAGATACAGCATTCTCTTCATTTGGTAATCAATAGTAGACAGCTTTTAGGATTTGAAAGGAAAGAGCAAACCTGTAGATTAGAATTAACACCCAGATGCAAATGACATGACATTGTATAACAGATGCTACATAATAAACTAACTCTGCCCGACCAATACCCAGCTCTGCTTTACCTTGACCTTACCCATGAATGGAGACCACACCAAGCTGGAGTAAATATTGGTCATAGCAGCCATTTTTTATTAACACTCAAGAAAAATTTACATAACTTTATACAACAACCGTTAAACCACCACCGTTACATACTTGTGTTGGTCTTTGCAGGAAAACCCTCAAGCTTGTCACATGAGCCAATCCGACACTACAGTACCTTAAAAACTTAACCCCCTAACCAAATTCCAGCTAAACCACTGTTAGCTGGAATACTACCAACTGGAACCATACCACTGATGGGTCCCGAACTCTTTCATATCTGAGGTTACTTCCTTCACCCGCAAAGACCAACACCCCGCCACAGCACAAAAGGGGAAAACCTTACCCTTATGTGTGCCACCACACCCTCAATGCTCTCTGTATCCCATCTTGCAAACCTAGAGCCCACATATCAATCCCCACAGCATTGAGGTGCACCCCGTCTCCATGAAGGCAACGCCAGCTCCAAGTGTCTGATCCCCAACCCACCATTCTGAACCACAAATCTGCTGACTTCCCTGTTTACTTTCTTCCTGGCCTTGTTAATCCACTCTGCTGACCTCGCTAATCTCCAAGTTGTCTGTGCCACAATGTTGGACCACACTATTATTATCTTTGGAAAGTCCATGCAGAGCCGCAAAAAATCTAATTTGAAATCTTGCACAATATCCAACATGGACCTTAGTCCCAAGTCATTACCCCCCACATGCAAAACAAGAATGTCAGGTTGCCTGTCCAAACGTGCTAATCTGTGCACCTCTGGAATGGTCCTATGCCATAGCATCCCAGGAACCTCCAGCCACCGAATACATGCCTCACTTCTTTGAATGCCTAATTGTCTACCCTCTGGCCGCACATCTGCCCTCCTTGCCCCAAAAAAAGAGATATGAATGGCCCAGTATCCAGACCAATCCTTAAGTTCCTTCTGAAAGAGAAGAAACAACAACCCATATAACAATAATTGTTCGCCTGAGTATGTATATATCAAAAACCACACACACACCCCATGCATCCCAACTACCCAGCTAAACTGTCAACAGGTGGGGTCTAACATATGACTTAAACCACCTAGACTCCCATCTCCCAATGAGTTTTATCGCTACCTCGTCCAACCCCCATCTGACTGCCTCCGTAGCAGCTCCAATACGAAATGAATGAGATAAAAAATTTTGATCACTCAACCCCAGGGCCACCAAACATTTCTTAAAGACTGCAATAAACTGAAATCTTGATAATGATCTGCTGTCCCTACGTACAAAGAATGACCCCGTCACGACTGGACGTACTGCGAATCCCTTCACTAGTTCAAGTCGAACTCGAACATTGGCTGTTCGCAAGTTTGCCGAACAATTTGGGGTGTTCACGGCAAATTCGAATGCGGAACACCCTTTAAAAGTCTATGGGAGAAATCAAAAGTGCTAATTTTAAAGGCTTATATGCAAGTTATTGTCATAAAAAGTGTTTGGGGACCCGGGTCCTGCCCCAGGGGACATGGATCAATGCAAAAAAAAGTTTTAAAAACGACCGTTTTTTCAGGAGCAGTGATTTTAATAATGCTTAAAGTCAAACAATAAAAGTGTAATATCCCTTTAAATTTCGTAGCTGGGGGGTGTCTATAGTATGCCTGTAAAGGGGCGCATGTTTCCAGTGTTTAGAACAGTCTGACAGCAAAATGACATTTCGAAGGAAAAAACCTATTTAAAACTACTCGCGGATATTGCATTGCCGACAATACACATAGAAGTTTATTGATAAAAACGGCATGGGAATTCCCCACAGGGGAACCCCAAACCAAAATAAAAAAAAAAAAGACGTGGGGATCCCCCTAAATTCCATACCGGACCCTTCAGGTCTGTATTTTAAGGGGAACTCCGCGCCAAAAAAAAAAAAAACGGCGTGTTGTCCCCCCAAAAATCCATACCAGACCCTTATCCGAGCACGCAACCTGGCAGGCCGCAGGAAAAGAGTGGGGGGACAAGAGTGCAGCCCCCCCCCTCCTGAACCGTACCAGGCCACATGCCCTCCACATTGGGAGGGTGCTTTGGGGTAGCCCCCCAAAACACCTTGTCCCCATGTTGATGAGGACAAGGGCCTCATCCCCACAACCCTGGCCGCTGGTTGTGGGGGTCTGCGGGCGGGGGGCTTATCAAGATCTGGAAGCCCCCTTTAACAAGGGGAACCCCAGATCCCGGCCCCCCCCCTGTGTGAAATGGTAAGAGGGTACTTACCCCTACCATTTCACTATAAAATGGTCCCCCCCTCTTTTCCTGCGGCCTGCCAGTTTGCCTGCTCGGATAGGGGTCTGGTATGGATTTTTGGGGGGACCCCACGCTGTTTTTTTTGGGGGTTTTTTGGCCGGGGTTCCCCTTAATATCCATACCAGACCTGAAGGGCCTGGTATGGAATTTAGGGGGACACCCACGTCTTTTTTTAAAATTTTGGTTCGGGGTTCCCCTGTGGGGAATTCCTGTGCCGTTTTTATCAATGAACTTCTATGTGTATTGTCGGCAATGCAATAGCCGCGAGTAGTTTTAAATGGGTTTTTTCCTTCGAAATGTCATTTTGCTGTCAGACTGTTCTAAACACGGGAAACATGCGCCCCTTTACAGGCATACTATAGACACCCCCCAGCTACGAAATTTAAAGGGATATTACACTTTTATTGTTTGACTTTAAGCATTATTAAAATCACTGCTCCTGAAAAAACGGCCGTTTTTAAAACTTTTTTTTGCATTGATCCATGTCCCCTGGGGCAGGACCCGGGTCCCCAAACACTTTTTGACAATAACTTGCATATAAGCCTTTAAAATTAGCACTTTTGATTTTTCATGTTCGTGTCCCATAGACTTTAACGGTGTTCGCGTGTTCGAACGAACTTTTTTCCTGTTCGCATGTTCTGGTGCGAACCGAACAGGGGGGTGTTCGGCTCATCCCTACCCTTCACCAACCCCACTGGGCACAAGGGCGAATCCGGTAAATACCTGCACATTTTCCCCTTACCCTGCTGATCAGTTTTCGATCTGATCACCTATATAGACAATGGATCATCATCACAGATAACCTCGGGTGACCCCAAACCCCCTTTAACTTCTTGGAAGGGCTAACCAACTCACTAATCCGAAAAGCCCCAAAAAACAAAAAGAAAATGCCACTTTAAACACCACCTCATATTAGGGAAGAACCTGTATGAACCAACTGCCCCAATAACCTACCCAAGAGCTCAAAAGAAACGGGTCGCCATGAATCCTTACTTGGCATGGATCGCCTGTATCCCTTCATTGCCTGCCTTACCCAAAAATCCTTAGTAAAGTCTGGGGAACCCTGGAATTTAAACCAAAGGGCCAGCCCCACCAACTTCTTTTCCAACCCTGATACCGACACCCCATCTTCCAAATTACGTGAAACAAAGTACAGTACCATCAATCTCAAGTCTTGCTCCTCCCGGTCACTCGTGCAACAAGGACAACCATTCTCGCCATACCCTATTTTACGCCACCCATGTCGCCGAGCTCACCGACTGCCTTATCCATCCGGATACTCTTCCAAGGCAACTCTCCACAGCCCTTCAGGACAAGGAACCCTTTGTTGCTCCGCCTCCGGTGCTAACGCCCGGAACCTGTCCCACTGAAAGCGAGACAAAGCGTCAGCAATGACGTTTTCTACTCCCGCAAGGTGCACCGCATAAATAAAAACATTCAGTTGTAGACAACGCAAAACTAGGTGTCTGAGTAGCCATACAACTGGTGGCAATGCCGCCGATACTTTGTTGATGACCTGCACCACCCCCAGATTGTCCCCGTGAAAACTCACCTTCAAGTTTCTGAATGACTCCCCCCATAACTCCACTGCTAATACTACTGGAAACAGCTCCAGCAACAACATGTTCAACAAACCTGCCTCTTTCCATGAATCCAGCCAGGGCCCCGCACACCACTTACCTTGAAAGAAGGCACCAAAACCCACCGATCCATCCGCATCTGTGTACAGTTCCAGATCAAAATTGCTAACCGGCCCTGACATCCATAATGCTCTTCCATTGAAATCGTCCAAAAACACGTGCCAAATCCTTACATCATCCCTATGTTCCCGTCTCAGTCGCACATAATGAGTGGGGGCCATAATGCCCGCCGACAGCTGTCTGCAGAACACTCTCCCCATCGGAAGAATGCGACATGCAAAATTCAACCTACCCAATAGTGACTGCAATGTCCGAAGTTGCACCTTGCATAGTCCCATTTTCTCCCGAATATCAGCCTGTAGCGCCAACAGCCTATCCTCTGGTAGTCTGCACTCCATGGTAGATTCTAGAAAGTCTCTGCGGCGTGTAGTATACCCTGTGGAGAAATTTAGGCTGGATATATCTGTCCTTCACTGATATCATCAGGGGGTCCCACTTCTATCCTTTTAACTGTAGGGGGGAGATCTGAGGAGGATAGCCAGAGGCTCTATAGCTAGGGAAAGTGGGCATCCCTGCCTGGTGCCCCTGCCCAGGGAGAAGGAGGGAGAGAGCATGACATTTGTGCGGACCCTTGCAGAGGGGTGCCTATATCTTAGTTTAACCCAGGAGACAAACTTGGGACCAAAGTTAAATCTGCTAAGTATTTGCCACAGGAACTCCCACTCTACCGAATCGAAGGCCTTCTCGGCATCCAGTGAGGCCACGACACCTGGAGAGTCCATCCTCCCAGACTGAGATATATTGGTGTATAGGCGACGTAAATTTATATATCGATATCCTTACCTGGCAAAAATCCTGTTTGATCACCATTAAATAAGGGTAAAATGACTGAATTTAGTCTAGTTGCAAGAATTTTAGTAGTTATTTTGGCATCTACATTTAAAAGCAATATTGGGCGATACGAGGCACAGCTTGCAGGGCCCTGGGTATTACCACAATTACTGCCTCCGACATAGAGGGAGGGAGGCACCCCTCCTCCAACATGTTTAGAAGCAGGCTGTAAAATTTAGAAACGAGGAGTTCAGAGTTAGCTTTGTAAAACTCAGACGGAAGGCCGTCGGGTCCTGCAGTTTTGCCTGATTGGCGCGTCGCCACTGCAGGTTGTACTTCTTTGATCGTGATGGGAGCATCTAAGGTATTGTGCGCCTCCTCCGAAAGGTGTGGAAATTCTATCTGGTCTGGAAAATTGTGTAAACTATCAGGGGTAAATGACAACAGAAAATATATACTCAGCGCTGCCTCTCTCAATCATAAATGTGCATACACTCGCATCAAGTATGTGCCATATGACAACATATGCAACAAAGTGCCAATATAGTGCAAAAAAAATGACAAAATAGGGTGCAAACAATAAAGTTCATCAAGTGTGAGGTGCAGGGCTTTTGACACGTTGATGTAATCTTGGTGACTTCCTGTGCTCACCTCCTGGATCCCCACTCACCAGATAAAGATGAAAAATACGCCTGTGTATATAAAGATGGTGTCTCCTGTCCAGCAGATATGTAGATTGGTTGTGCCTCAGAGAATGGAATCTCCTCTCCTTCACCACTTGATTGTAGATCATGCATACTTTACTTAGTCAAAGACGATCGGAGTGGTAAAGTTTGGACAAGTGAAGAGAAGAGGGCATATAGTGTAATACTGCAAGGTTTATTAAAAGGTTTAAAATCATTACTTACATCAGAATCTTTAAAATGTGCAAACATTGCCGCCTTGGCAACCAAACAGCCTTCACAGATTATCCTTAGCTTGACATGTTTCGCCCCTCCCACTGGGCGTCATCAGAAGCTTCTGATGACGCCCAGTGGGAGGGGCGAAACATGTCAAGCTAAGGATAATCTGTGAAGGCTGTTTGGATAAACTTTATTTTTTGCGCCTTATTTTGTAATTTTTTTGAGTTTTTGAACTTCATTGAATGCACTTTTTTTTGCACTATATTGGCACTTTGTTACACATGTTGTCATATGACCCATATTTGATGCGAGTGTATGCACATTTATGATTGAGAGAGGCAGCGCTGAGTATATATTTTCTGTTGTCATTTTTTGGGGTACTCACCTCGCACTACAGCGGCAGCCCTATTACATATGTACATGTGGGTGAGTGTGTAAACGCACACGTATATGTACACTTTGTATTTATTCTATAATTTGCAATTTTATTTTTCTCCACGGCGCGGGTCCATCTTTATCACTTTTATTAGGGGTAAAGTCAGCTCTAGATGTATAGAGGCTCTCATAGAATCTAGCAAATTGAGCATTGATATCAGCAGGAACATCATACATCCCCCCATTGTCATCCCTAATGCGTGCAATGTAAGGTGTAGATGAGCGCTCCTTAGCCAACCATGCCAATAATCTATCAGTCCTTTCCCTGTTAAAAAATTCTTTGTGACTGGGAAAGCAATTGTTTCTTGGTAGTCTCCACTCTGACGGGAAATTTCGCTGTGGAGAGACTGCATGGCTTCATATGTCAAAGCGTCCTTAGTGGTCACATACCTGTCCAACAATACAACATTCCTTTCCGCCTCCTCCAATGCCAGGTTTGTATCTTTCCTGACCCTCCTAATGGCTGTTTTGTACTGCCCTCTGCTTTGGGATGCCTTTAAGGCATACAGTATTGGGGAGGGGGGGGCAGTACCAGTATTGTGTACCCAGTAGACTCCCAGCTCTCCTTCAACCGGGGGGGGGGGGTCACCCGCTCGTCAGCTACCCATAGGCCGGATAACCGCCATAGCACAGATCCAACTGGGAGGTCTGTTTGTACTTTCAGCAGAAGGGGTGCGTGATCTGAGATGCCACGAGGCAGGATCTCCACCCCCTGTATCCTCGAGAGCAGGGAGTCAGTGGTATAAATCAGGTCAATTCTGGAAAAGGAAGCAAATGTAGCCGAGTGACATGTAAATTTTTTCTTTTCCGGATGCCTCAGTCTCCATATATCAGGGAACCCATAATTTTCCGCCAATTGCGATAGGGGGGAGACACCCAGGGATCCAGCATTAAGTCTGTCAAGGGTAGGTTCGGGGGTCATGTTAAAGTCCCCGGCTAGTATTACACCCGCCGAGGGATATGGTGCTAGCAGCGGGGTAAGTTTCTGGAGAATGTCCAAGGTGGCTGGGGGAGGGGGTTATATAGTCCCACAATCAGGAGTTCTAGCTTATCACACATATCCAGAAGGGAGATATGTGGCCCTTCATGCTCAAGGTTGAGGTCTAGTAGGGTAAACTAAATAGACTTGTGGACCAGGACACTGACACCTCTAGAGAATGAGGAATGAGGAATGAGTAGAATTGTAATACGCCCCTACCCAGGGTTTCCGGAGAGCCAACGTCCTGCTCCCCACCAAATGTGTCTCCTGCAGTATACATATATGGGGAGAATATTTTTTCAGATGATTAAAACACCAGTGACCGTTTGATGTTGGAGTTCAGACCTCGAACATTCCAAGACAATATAGTTAAGGGAGTCATCCTGTTATCACTAAATATCTTAGGGGGCAACCGAGCAGCATGAGCATCAAAGAGGTTATTAACATGCACAGATATGACAGCACAATATTCACTTGTATGAGAACCTCACCAGGGGGATCCCCTGGAGCCGCAGACATTCCTGGGGAAAAAACTATATGTATAAAATATCACAGAAAAACAGTAGTTAAACAAACCCGGGAGGGAGCAAAAACCAGTACTCCCGTAACTGTCCCCCCCCCGCACCACCCCCCAAACCTCGATGTGCTTCATTCCCAAAAACAATCATGGCAACTTCCATTGGGGGAAATGAAACAGAGGGACACCTGAGTGTCACAGTACATACAATGAGTCCTCCAGTATTTTCAAGTGGATAAACAGTCCCTGCAGATTATGTGGGCACCCGGAAAAGAGTATTCCGGGTGTACAAGGCTTAAAGAAGAACTTGTTGCAAACTTTGTCAAAGACCAACTGTTATCCAACTCCACTTTAAGGCAGCGTACAGTGCAGTGTCAGGGGTGGTAGTCAGGTGCACAGGCCTAGCAGACATGCCTCATTGCGGGCTGTAGCAGCATGTCATATCCAGATACAATCTCCTGCATCAATGTCTGTAAAGGAGAACAGCAGCCTGTGCACATGTAAGTCACGCATACCAGGGAGGTCAGTTAGCCATAAAAGTGGAAAGAATAAATCAAACATACCAGTGATCGCAAGTTGGTTGTTATCTTCTAGGCAGAGTCTCCAGCCAGTGCGATGAGTCTTCAGGGGTTGTGAAAAATCTAATAGTTTCACCATCCTGGACTTGCAGGGAATAGCATACGTATTTGAGATTCTTGTTGCGCAGGTTGAGCTTCACGTGGTTGAAGGAGCGGCACATTTTCTGGGTGTCTACTGAGTAATCAGGAAATATCATCAGTTTGGCTCCTTCATGTCTCAGTTCTTCTGTCTTTCTTGCTTCACGCAGGACTAGGTCCTGGTCCTTAAAGTTAAGCAGCTTCAGGATAAAAGTGCATAGAGGAGCTCCCAGGGGCCCCTGGGTAGCAGGCATTTTATGTGACCTTTCCACCACAAAAAAATTGGAGAATGCCGCGTGCGGGAGAAAGAGTTCTCAGCAGGTGTTCTGTAAACGCCGTGGGGTCCTTGCCTTCCACCCCCTCAGGCAGACCTACTATACTGAGAGTGTTCCGTCTATTACAGTTTTCGGCATCCTCCGCGCGTCTCCAGTGTTTTAATCTTAGTGTGCGGAGTAAGACTATAATGCTCCTGCAGCATGTCCTCTGCATCTCCCACATGGCGCTCAGCTTCTGTAAAGGTGGGAGCGAAAGCGGTCCATATCCCCACGGATTAAGCTAATGTCCAGCTGCATATGTTCAATCTTGCCCATGAGGGTCGATTGGCAGGTGTTAATTGCTTGCATAAGGGCATCAAAATTGGACTGTTCCCTGTCTGCTGGATTAGGGACATTGCTCTCTGACAGACGCCATATTGGTTGCTTTGGTGGAGCGAGGGGGCCGTGCAGCGGGACCAGGAGCTACCTTATGGGACTTAAGGGTGGACAGGGTACCTTTCCCCTTGTCATGCCGCTCTCCGCCACTCACTCGTCCGTTTTGGGCAGGTTAGAATCGTCAGGATGCAGGGTAGCAGGTTTGTAGGGTGGAGGCCGAGCAGAGCTCTCTCACTGCACGTTTGCTCCGGTGGCCATCTTGCGCCACCTCCATCTCCGAAACTATGTCCTCATGCTGTAAAGCTGAGCGCAGATTGCGAGCCACCGGAGGTGCATCGACCAGGGTCGACGGAATCCTAAACCCCTCTATAAACCCCATGCTCAACAACCTGGCCGCTCCCCTATCCGGGTACCCATCGAGAAACGGCTGCATCTTTTCCACTTTCACCAACGTCGTCCCTCTTACTAACAGACTCCCCGGCATGGCCCTTTCCCTGTTTAAAGCAGAGTCACAATGGCTGCCCACCTCCGCATTCGTGTTTGTACTTGCAGGACCCCCCAAACTTGCAGGAGCCCTCCTTATATATTGCCAGCACACACCCTTTTTTCTTGTGGCCGATTGTCCGGGGGTTGGATGAGCCACCGGCCCCCCCTGGAAGAAAACTGACTTGTTGTCCTCGCCGACATCATTAGTCGCATCCACAGACTAATATCTTTGTGATCCCATTGTAGTGACGGCCGTATCGCCCTCTTCTGCCTGAACTGTTCATCATAGCGCAACCACGCCGTTCCCCCATGGCGTCCAGGTAGCAGAACAGCACTGAACAATGTTCAGGGTTCTTCTTACCAATCACACTAGCCAGTATGGCGAAAGCCTGGAGCCAATTCTGGAAAGTCCGTGGAATAAGCCTGTATCTCCTCATCCTCTCTTTCTTATGATCCTCTGGCTTTACCCCATTTAAATTAAATTTCTCCAGTGGCAGAAGTGTGAATATCTCCATGTACTCACCTTTCCATATCTTCTCCCTCACCTCCGGCTGCAGGTGCGCCCCAAGAGGCCCCTCGAAACGCACATAAGCCTCACATTTTGCAGCGTCTGCCAACCTGACCGCATCCTGTTTTTTAGCTGCCTTCCCTGCTGTGTCCTCCGTTGCCGTCTTGGGAGACTCCTCCTCTCCTACCACCGCCGATACACCCACCGCAGGCGTTGCCGCGGGAGGCGTGGGCTGTATTGACTGGCTGACACAGGATGACATCACTCACGTGCACAGAGAAGAGTGCAATCATCTTGGCACACTGGTAGTGTGCCTGAACGTAAACTACATTCTGCAGTGGATTCCGAACATACATGTTAGCATGTGGGCACTAATAGACTAATAGCCCTACAGGTTGGATGAGGGAACTGCATACTGACTTTGTATTACCATTCGGTGGCAACACCTCTCAACATTTCTCAGTGCATCTTTTATGAATATATATATATATATATATATATATATATATATATATATATATATATATATATATATATATATACATACATACATACACACACACACACACACACACACACACACACACACACACACACACACACACACGCGCACACACACACACACACTTATATATTTGAATTAGATTCTCATTGTCAGGGACATGTCGGTGGCAATCTGGCTAACTTGCGTGCACGTAGGTGCACAAGGAGCATTCCTAGAGTTGCTGGGCTGAATCCCCCACTGGGGGGCGCTGGCGATCGCACAAAATTCGTGGCCTTCCGCAGTGCCTGCCAGTTATACTTTGCTCTACAACCACGGACTTTTTCTTTGGAGGCTACTAAAGTAGGATTTGTGATATCCCTACTGCAAGGAGAGCCGCAGACCTGGGCTCACCGCCTGCTGGAATCTAACTCGGTACAGGTCCAGACTTTGCCCTCCTTCTTGGAGGCCATGGCTCAGTTGTATGAGGATCCTCAGCAGACCACCACTGCTGAGTCAGCTTTGTTCGCGCTCCAGCAAGGCCGTAGACCGGCCGAGGACTATGTCATGGACTTTCGACGCTGGAGCGCGGACACACAATGGAACAATGCAGCACTACGCCATCAATTTCGCATGGGGTTATCAGAGAATCTCAAGGATGAGCTTGCACGGGTAGGAATGCCAAATACCCTTGAAGAACTTATTGCTTTAACAATCCAGATCGACCGACGCCTTCGTGAACGTCGGTCTGAACGATCCTCCCAGCAAACACGCCCCATGTGGATGACTGCAAAGGTTCCAATGCCCGCTTCCCGATATCTACCGTCAACCAGCTCTAACCCGGCCACTTCAACATTTGACGTCCCTGAACCAATGCAGTTGGGACTACTGCGTTCTACTTTATCCCCAGAAGAGCGGGCACGCAGACGCCAGCTAAACCTCTGCCTTTACTGCGGTGGATCAGGCCACTATGTAAACAACTGTCCGGTCAAGTTCCGTAAGTGTGTTTCCTATACTTCAGCCAGTCTTTCTGCATTAACCGCCAATGCCACTCAACTTGCTCTCCCCCTCTCGTTACAGCTCCAGGGAAGAACAATCCGGATCAACGCCATCATTGATTCTGGGGCTTGCAGCTGCTTTATTGACTCTGCCTTTGCTGCTCAACAAAATCTCCCTCTGAAAAACAAAACACACAAACTTTCAGTTTTCTTGGCCGATGGGTCTCACATAAAATCAGGACAAGTTTCTCAGGAGACCCTCCCATTGTCTGCCACCTGTTCATCTCAGCATAAAGAAATCCTGATCCTGGACGTCATCTCCTCTCCTCTGTTCCCGATCATTTTGGGCATGCCCTGGCTCCAGGCCCATAACCCTCACGTTAATTGGTCTACCGGTGAAATCAAGTTTTTGTCATCCTATTGTCAGAAACATTGCCTTCCTGAAATTCCCAAACCAGCTGCCACCTTACTTTGCATGGATGCGGATCCAGACCATCTCCAAGCCATACCAGAGGTTTACCATGAATTTGCGGATGTCTTCAGCAAGAAGGGAGCGGATTCCCTACCACCCCACCGCCCGTATGATTGCCCAATTGAGCTGCTCCCTGGGGCCGAGATTCCCTTCGGGCGCATCTTTCCACTATCTGAAAAGGAACAAGAGGCACTTAAACTATATGTTGATGAAAACCTCGAAAAGGGCTTTATTCGACCCTCTACCTCCCCAGCTGGGGCCGGAATATTCTTTGTTTCTAAAAAAGATCAAACTCTTCGTCCATGTGTGGACTATCGGGACTTAAATAAGATCACAGTTAAGAACCGCTACCCGCTGCCCCTGATACCTGAACTATTTCAGAAATTGAGATCTGCCATTATCTTCACTAAACTGGATCTAAGAGGGGCCTACAACCTGGTTCGCATTCGGGCCGGAGACTAATGGAAGACGGCTTTCCGGACCCGTTTCGGGCATTATGAGTACTTGGTCATGCCCTTTGGCCTGTGCAATGCTCCTGCAACTTTTCAGCATCTGGTCAATGATGTATTCAGAGATTTCCTGGACATCTTTGTGATAGTTTACTTGGATGACATCTTAATTTTTTCTAATTCCCTTGAACAACATCGGGAACATGTTCGCAAGGTCCTGGGCCGTCTTCGCTTACATGGACTGTACGCCAAAGCAGAAAAATGCGAATTCGAACAAAGTAACATTCAGTTTTTGGGGTTAGTGATCTCCCCTACCGGCATTAAGATGGATCCTCAAAAAGTGTCCGCTGTGCTAGATTGGCCTGCTCCTTTGGACAAGAAGGGCGTGCAGCGTTTCATCGGATTCGCAAATTTCTATAGAAAATTTATTAAAGGATTCTCTGCCATCATTTCACCCATCACGCAACTAACCAAGCAGAACTGCCGTTTTCATTGGAGGCCAGAGGCCCAGGAGGCCTTTGAAGAATTGAAAAGGCGTTTCACTTCAGCCCCAATTCTCAGCCATCCTGACCCGTCCCTACCTTTTATTCTAGAGGTGGATGCTTCTGAAGTGGCCGTGGGTGCAGTCATCTCTCAGCGACGAGGTAATAAGGATCTCATGCATCCTGTGGGGTTTTTCTCCAGGAAACTCTCGCCGGCTGAGCGAAATTACGATGTGGGTGACCGAGAATTACTGGCCATCAAGGCGGCACTAGAAGAGTGGAGGTATCTGCTAGAGGGTGCAGTCCATCCGGTTTTAATATATACTGATCACAAGAACCTCGAGTATTTAAGATCCGCTAAGAGACTGAAACCTCGTCAAGCCCGATGGGCCCTATTTTTCACACGTTTCTGCTTTCATATCACCTACCGGCCAGGAACCAAGAACGTAAAACCAGACGCGCTTTCGCGCATGTTTGATCACCCCAAGGAACCTTCTGTACCTGACACTATCCTGCCAGCAAACAGTTTTTTACTCCTCCAGACGGACATCCTGTCCTTGATCAGAGAAGCATCACCAGAATCTTCAAATCTTCAGGGACTCGCTTTAACTTCCCGAGATGGGTTGCTATGGAAAGGAAGTCAGATATTCGTGCCAGAAGATGTCCGAGTCAAAGTGCTGACTTTGTTGCATGATCACCCACTTGCGGGACATTTTGGGGTTCGTAAGACCCTTGAACTCATGCAACGCACGTTCTGGTGGCCCAACATGAAGGATTTTTGCAGGAAGTACGTCAGCTCTTGTTCTGTTTGCATTCAAAATAAAACCTCCAGGAACCGAGCTTGGGGACTATTGAGGCCGTTGCCCGTACCAGATAGGCCCTGGAGGATGATAGCCATGGACTTTATTGTAGAATTACCATGCTCAGAAGGATGTTCGGCGATCTTTGTGGTCGTCGATCGTCTGTCTAAAATGGCTCACTTCTTGCCCTTAAAGGGGACACCCTCTGCTGTAGAAACGGCTCGGGTGTTCATAAAAGAGATCGTCAGGCTGCACGGAGTACCTGCAAATATAGTATCTGATAGGGGGGTACAGTTTACCTCACGTTTCTGGAAAGCTCTATGTGAAATACTGAAAATTGAATTAGCCCTGTCTTCAGCGTATCACCCCCAAACTAATGGGCAAACGGAACGGACAAATCAAACGCTAGAGCAATATATTAGGTGTTTTACCTCATTTGTGCAAGACGATTGGGTGTCCCTACTGCCTTTAGCGGAGTTTGCTTATAATAATGCTAGCCATTCTGCCACGGGTCAGTCCCCGTTTTTTGCCAATTATGGTTTTCACGTATCTTTCTTGCCAGATTGTCTTCCAGAATCTCCAGTTCCAGCAGTCCAGGACACAGTACAGTTCCTCAGTCGCAACAACCGGATGCTACAGGAAGCGGTATCCAAGGCACAAGCAGACAGTAAAAGGATCTTCGATCAAAAAAGAAGAGGAGATCTAAAGCTGCAAATTGGTGATAAGGTATGGCTGTCTACCAGTAATATTAAACTAGCTTGTCCTTCCAAAAAGCTTGCTCCTAAGTTTATTGGGCCCTTTCCGGTGAAAAAGAAGATTAATGAGGTGTCTTTTGAACTATGTTTACCTGATTCACTTAAAATCCATCCTGTCTTCCATGTCTCATTATTGAAGCCTGCTGTAACCGATCCCTTCCCTAATAGGGGCACCAGGGTCCCCGAACCTGTCTTGGTGGACGGAAACGAGGAATACGAGGTGGAGGCCATCCTCGATTGTAGAAAGAGATTGGGACAGGTACAGTTTCTGATCAAATGGAAGGGGTACGGTCCGGAGAATAATTCTTGGGAACCTAATAGCAATGTTCACGCTAAACGTTTAATCCATGCTTATTTTGCTGCCCATCCTGAGAAGAAGAGTTATCTGGGCATCCGGAGGCTGCCCGTTGGGAGGGGGCAATGTCAGGGACATGTCGGTGGCAATCTGGCTAACTTGCGTGCACGTAGGTGCACAAGGAGCATTCCTAGAGTTGCTGGGCTGAATCCCCCACTGGGGGGCGCTGGCGCGTTCCCGCGCGCGTTCGCGCATTCGCGGGTGCGCGCGCCCGTTCGCGCTAGCGCTGTTTGGCGCCAAAGCCCCTTTAAAAGGGTGTCAGTTACTCCCATTAGGTGCTGTTCGTCTTCAGCTCTGCACCTGAAAACCTGTATCCTGCTTGTTGTGATTATTACTATTGACCCGGCTCCGTCTGACTACTCTGCTATCTCCAACCCGACCCGGCTTGCCTGACCTTGTTGATATCCTGCTACCTGTTACCGAATACCTGCCTGCCTGACTATTCTGTGATCATCCCTTCTGCCTTATACCTGCCTGATCTCCTGCCAACTCGGACTGTCTGACGCTGCTTGCTTGTGCCCTGTGACCCTGTCACCACCTGCTCCTCCAAGATCCAGGTTCTGCTGCTGCATACCATCCACCTGTCTGCTAACGGATCCGCTTCTGCTTGCCTGCATCCGCTATACAGTCATTTCTGGAGAAGTCTCCTCAGCTCCTGTGTTGGTTGTCGCCAGGAATCGCATCAGACACTCCTACCCACTGTGCTCAGGAGACCACTGTTCCCACTCCAGTGGCTCCTGAACCAGCGCTTAAGAGAGGTCTCCTTCCACCAGTCGGGCTCATCTACCAGGTACCTAACACTCATGTTCTGTGTTTCAATTGTCCACTACCTATCACCAATTCCCTATATTGATATGGTAACTTTTTTACTATTATACTATTATACTTTCTATTATTAATTTTATTTTTATTTTTTTAATGAATTTAAGATCTATACCTCTGACCTTTTTTAATGCAATTTCCATTGTAAATTTATTTTACGTCTCAGGTCTGTAGTGTACGATATCCCACCTAGAAAACCTGGACGTGGACTAGTAAGGAACTTGGAATAATCAACTATCCACCACAGGACATCCCCTTCTACTAGCCACTCCTTTCCATGTACACATGTCGGCCTACCAGCCCATACAGACTGTGCTCCTGTTCTCCTGGTTCTGATGAAGAGGTTACCCTCGAAACGCATCAGCCCTTTTTAAATACCTGCCTCAACATGGGCATACCCCAATTTGAACTTTTTTTTTAACAGAAAAGTTTTTATTTATAACAAATACAAAAATAATACACATTTAAACTTTTTAGTGCCTATTTTGTTACCTGTTTTTATGCTAGTATGTAGTATTTGTATGATTCAATATTTATGTTTGTATTCCCTATACATGATTAAACCATACATGTTTTGATGTAAGCGTCTGATCACGTGCCTTCCATCCACCTCCTACCATACTTACCATTCGGTGACACCTGCCCTCAATTCTCCTCAATTCTGTGGCGCTCTTTCGATGGTAGTGGGAGATTAGACAGGTATCTGCTTGACCCTCCCCCCTGAAAGGTGCCAAATGTGACATCGGAGGGGAGGGAGGAACCGGATCAGCAGAAGTTCCATTTCTGGGTGGAACTCCGCTTTAAATAAAAAAAAAACAAAAAAAAAACAAAAAAAAAAACACACCACACAGGAGCTTGACAAACTTCTCCCCTGCCCCTACTTGTTTTTGGAGAGGAGTTATACTATTTTCCTGGGCCCCATCAGGTCAACAGAAGGGCCCAGGTACGTACAGAGGAGGGACTATTTCTTAATTTTTGGAGGTGCATGTACATCATGCTGCTCCTCTACTCAATTAGTCCTGGCTGGCGGAGTGATACTATGATTCTTCGACCGGTACCAACCTCCAGTCCTCAGGTGCCGAGATGCGAGGAGGTTGACAGGGAACAGGAAGGACAGCGTGGCTACAATAGACACAGTGAGTGAATAATAGACCATAGAATCCTCACTGTGTCCTTTTATACAGTCAGGTCCATAAATATTGGGACAGAGACAATTCTCAGCGTTTTGGCTCTATACACCACCACAATGGATTTGAAATGAAACAAATAAGATGTGCTTTAACTGCAGACCTTCAGCTTTAATTTCAGGGTATTTACATCCAAATCAGGTGAATGGTGTAGGAATTACAACAGTTTGTATATGTGCCTCCCACTTTTTAAGGGACCAAAAGTAATGGGACAATTGGCTGCTCAGCTGTTCCATGGCCAGGTGTGTGTTATTCCCTCATTATCCCATTTACAAGGAGCAGATAAAAGGTCCAAAGTTAATTTCAAGTGTGCAATTTGCATCTGTTGCTGTCAACTCTCAATATGAGATCTAAAGAGCTGTCACCATCAGTGAAGCAAGCCATCATTAGGCTGAAAAAACAAAACAAACCCATCAGAGAAATAGTAAAAACATTAGGTGTGGCCAAATCAACTGTTTGGAACATCCTTAAAAAGAAAGAACGCACCAGTAAGCTCAGCAACACCAAAAGACCCAGAAGACCACGGAAAACTGTGGTGGATGACCGAAGAATTCTTTCCCTGGTAAAGAAAACACCCTTCACAACAGTTGGCCAGATCAAGAACACTCTCCAGGAGGTAGGTGTATGTGTGTCAAAGTCAACAATGAAGAGAAGACTTTACCAGAGTGAATACAGAGGGTTCACACAAGATGTAAACCATTGGTGAGCCTCAAAAACAGGAAGGCCAGATTAGAGTTTGCCAAACATCTAAAAAAGCCATAGGATGTTGTTCTGGAACAACATCCTATGGACAGATGAAACCAAGATCAACTTGTACCAGAGTGAGGAGAAGAGTATGGAGAAGGAAAGGAACTGCTCATGATCCAAAAGCATACCACCTCATCAGTGAAGCATGGTGGTGGTGGTAGTGTCATGGCGTGGGCATGTATGGCTGCCAATGGAACTGGTTCTCTTGTATTTATTGATGATGTGACTGCTGACAAAAGCAGCAGAATGAATTCTGAACTGTTTTGGGCATTATTATCTGCTCATATTCAGCAAAATGCTTCAGAACTCATTGGACAGCGCTTCACAGTGCAGATGGACAATGACCCGAAGCATACTGCGAAAGCAACCAATAAGTTTTAAGGGAAAGAAGTGGAATGTTATGCAATGGCCAAGCCAATCACCTGATCTGAATCCGATTGAGCATGCATTTCACTTGCTGAAGACAAAACTGAAGGAAAAATGCCCCAAGAACAAGCAGGAACTGAAGACAGTTGCAGTAGAGGCCTGGCAGAGCATTACCAGGGATGGAACCCAGTGTCTGGTGATATGCGTTCCAGACTTCAGGCTGTAATTGACTGCAAAGGATTTGCAACCAAGTATTCAAAGTGAAAGTTTGATGGATGATTATTAATCTGTCCCATTACTTTTGGTCCCTTAAAAAGTGGGAGGCACATATACAAACTGTTGTAATTCCTACACCGTTCACATGATTTGGATGTAAATACCCTCAAATTATATTTTAAAGTCTGCAGTTAAAGGACATCTTGTTTGTTTCGTTTCAAATCCATTGTGGTGGTGTATAGAGCCAAAAAGATTAGAATTGTGTTGATGTCCCAAAATTTATGGACCTGACTGTAGGAATAAAAGTGACACTTTTTTTTTTTTCCCTAAGAACAGTGTAAAATGAAAGGTAAAATAAGTAATATTTTTGGCCTAGCATGCAGAAGCGAACGCATACATGAGTAGCACCCGCATCTGAAAACGGTGTTTAAACCACACACTTGAGGTATCGCCACGATCGATAGAGCGAGAGCAATAATTCTAGCTCTAGACCTCCTCTAACTCAAAACACGCAACCTGTAGAATTTTTCAAATGTCTCCTATGGAGACGTTTAAGGGTAAAAGTTTATCGCCATTCCATGAGTGAGCGCAAATTTGAAGCGTGACATGTTGGGTATCAATTTACCTCAGCGTAACATTATTTTTCACAATATAAAAACAATTGGGCTAACTTTACTGTTGTCTTATTTAATTCAAAAGTGTATTTTTCCCAAAAAAAAGTGTGCTTATAAGTCCGCTGCGCAAATACGGTGGCCACAGTCAAAGAGTAGGGATGAGCTTTCCATTTGGGTCGAACATGAGTTTGACCAGAACAATGGCTGTTCACCCATACATGGAAAACCGAACATTATGGGCCGTTCTTGCCAAATTTAAGCAGCGCGTAACGGCCCATAATGCACTGTGGGAATGCACATGTATGACCTGCATGCTTTGGCCAATCACAGCGCCCTCAGCTAAGAGAGCCATAATTGGCCCAAGGCAGGGTGCCTTTTGCCAATCATGGTTTAGGGGGACTAAGTCCACGCCCCACACTATATAAGGCTGCCTGCACGTCGGCCTTGTGTAGTGTGTTGTTGGCGTGGACGGAGAGAGAGAGTATCATTTAGATTGAGCAGGCAGATTATTCAGTTAGCTGCAGTTTTTATAATATATATATACATATATATATATATACAGTATATATATATATATATATATATATATATACACACACACACACGCACATATATACACACATTAGTCTTGTATACATAAATATTCACTGCATACAGTTTAGCTATATCTCACTGCAGGCCGTTCCTGGTGTACTGTTCCTAATATACTTCTGGCAGGCAGGTTATTCAGTTAGCTGCAGTGTATTTTTCAATAATTATTTATATATATATATATATATATATATATATATATATATATATATATATATATTATATATATACATATACATATACACATATATATATATATATATATATATATATATATATATATATATATATATATATATATTTTGACATTGTGGGATGTCTAGCTCGGTGGTAGATGCCTTTTCAGTAAGTTTACAGCGAACAGGAACTTTAGTTTAAGGGCGTGGTAGCCCACTTTTATTAAAAGGAACAAAATAAAGGAAAGTTCATACATGCACTTGAATGGCCACACAGGGGTTCTTCTCCCAAAAATAATAAATGAAAAATGCCAAGCCACCTGGCTCTCTTCAGCAGTAATGCCACTTAGGCTTTAGCCCTCTTGGCCATATAACAGGGTTCCTGTACAACTACTGTACCTCTTTTCAGCTTCCTTGCTGTTAAGGCCTTCCACTTCAGGCTCTCATCTGTCTCTTTAGATGCACATAGTCGCCAACATTGTAAAAAAAATTTTAGGGACACTTTTCTGGCTGTAATAATTAGGGGGTGGGGCATGAGTTTGTGGGCGTGGCACAGGGGAAAAGAACAAATGCGGCGCGCAAAGTGTCCCCAGTGGAGCCCCCCCTCACATCAGGTGTCCCCAGTGGAGCCCCCCTCACATCAGGTATCCCCAGCGGAGCCCCCCCCTCACATCAGGAGTCCCCAGGGGAGCCCCCCCTCACATCAGGAGTCCCCAGGGGAGCCCCCCTCACATCAGGAGTCCCAAGGGGAGCCCCCCCTCACATCAGGAGTCCCCCTCGAATCCACTGCCATTACAGAAGGCCAAGGGAGCTGGCCGCGTGGTTACAATAGAACCACCGCCCACCCCCGCCCCTTTCCATAACAGACTGGCAGCGAGGAGGAGTGGGGTGGAGCGGGGATGGGCGGAACGCAGGGGGGGTGGGCGGCGCCGCAGCAGCTCGGCCTCTATTGAAGCCACCCAGTTCCACTCCACTTCTCGTCTTCACAAAAAATGGCGTCCGGCGGAGAAAAATCAGGAAAAAAAGTGAATTTTTCGGGACATTCCCCAGGAATTAATAAAAATCGGGAAAAGAGTCTAAATCCGGGGAATGTCATGGGAAATTCGGGACTGTTGGTAAGTATGGATGCACACAGCGTCTATCTAGAAAGCAGCCCCTCACTGCTCTGATCCTCAGATTTGGGTCTCTGGCTTTCACTAGAGTACACCTGCACTCTCTGGACTCCTGGAGACCTCCTGTCTCTCTGGGTGGAGCCCAGAACCCTAATCCTGACTCTGCTATAAGCCCAGGACCCACCTGCTCAATCCACCAGCTAGACTCCTGGCTGTTCCCAATACCCGGTCCCAGGATTGGAGATTCCGTCCCACCCATAACGCTATGGAATCTCCGGGCTCCAGGTCCCCAACTGGATTTTACAAACTTTGGAGGAAACTGATAAAACAGATTCATCCACATTAATTATCCCTAGAGCCCCTCAACCTGCCTATTTGAGAACCCTGAGTGACAATTACTCAGACAGGGAACTGTACGGTCACATATCCCTCCCCCTTGTTTCAAACCAGAGGGCGAAACACATAGTTTCCTTTTGGCACCTATGTGCCAACTACAGCTTATGGAAGTCAAACCCTGTCCGACCTCACTTCTTCTACAAGGGGAACTCAACCCACCACTTCCATTGGTGTCTTTCTTTGCCCCCCTGTCACTCTGCTATGGGTTTTGAGACCTTCCCGACTCAGCATTACTGTTCTGAGACTGTAGGGGGCCTAGCTCTATGGTGTTTATAACGGGACCCCTCATCTTATTTCTGGTACCTGACTCAGCAGTCACTAATTGTTTACCAGATTTACCTATACTTTTGGACACCACATCAGGTACTATTAACGCATTACTTGGTTCATCATTGACAGACATATTCAAATCAACATTAGACCTCTCAATGTTGCACATGTCACCAATGCCTTTTTTTCCAGCATTTGCTAGGGCAGAGTCTGCAGAGGGCACACATACCGGAGGGCCGCCATCACCCACGGGAACCTTACAGGACATCACCTCCCCTGGGTTCAGCCACTCTGCAGGCAGCTGTCCTACCACTTGACCTGTTCTGATGCCATCTGTATTGTTATCTACCTGAACAGGCAAGCTCTCGTATGATCCACATACAATGTTTACTGCAATCCTTATCCGTTCCCCTGTCTCGGGGACCTTATTAGGTTTGTCACCTAAACCAAACTTTGGACTGGGGACCCCAGTCTCTTTAACCAGCTTTGTTTGAGCCCCAGTCAGGATCTCTGCTGCTTTCGGGTCCACACTTGGCCCTTCCATCTCATGTGGTTTTTTTCACTGGTGCAGTATACGCACCTTTCAGGGACAACTGACCAGCACCACCCTGGACCACAGCAGCAGAAATTCTTCCCATCTGGCTGTTAGGAGGTGAAACCATTATTTCTTCTAGATGTAATCCAGCAGCATACGCAGTGGCAACTTTTAACAAAAGTAACAAATTCAGGAATAAACCATTCCGGTCATGTTCTTCTTTGTTCTGTACAGCCTGCCATTCAGTGCTCCACCTAGTGGTACTCCGCAGTACCAGACCATCTGACTGTGGAGGAGACACACTAGTATAGATTGGCTGTACATCCCAAAGTTACATAGTTAAAAAGTAGGCGAGGTTGAAAAAAGACACAAGTCCAACCTATGTGTGATTATGTATCAGTATTACATTGAATATCCCTGTATGTTGCGTTCATTTAGGTGCTTATCTAATAGTTTCTTGAAACCATCGATGCTCCCCGCTGAGACCACCGCCTGTGGAAGGGAATTCCACATCCTTGCCGCTCTTACAGTAAAGAACCCTCTACGTAGTTTAAGGTTAAGCCTCTTTTCTTCTAATTTTAACGAGTGGCCACGAGTTTTGTTAAACTCTCTTCTGCGAAAAAGTTTTATCTCTGTAGGGTCACCAGTACGGTATTTGTATATTGAAATCATATCCCCTCTCAAGCGTCTCTTCTCCAGAGAGAATAAGTTCAGTGCTCGCAACCTTTCCTCATAACCAAGATCCTCCAGACCCTTTATTAGCTTTGTTGCCCTTCTTTGTACTCACTCCATTTCCAGTACATCCTTCCTGAGGACTGGTGCCCAGAACTAGACAGCATACTCTAGGTGCGGCCGGACCAGAGTCTTGTAGAGTGAGAGAATTATCGTTTTATCTCTGGAGTTGATCCCATTTTTAATGCATGCCAATATTCTGTTTGCTTTGTTAGCAGCAGCTTGGCATTGCATGCCATTGCTGAGCCTATCATCTACTAGGACCACCAGGTCCTTTTCCATCCTAGATTCCCCCAGAGATTCTCCCCCCAGTGTATAGATTGCATTCATATTTTTGCCACCCAAATGCATTATTTTACATTTTTCTACATTGAACCTCATCTGCCATGTAGTTGCCCACCCCATTCATTTCTTCAGATCTTTTTGCAGGGTTCCACTTCCTGGGGAGAAGTTATTGCCCTGCTTAGCTTAGTATCGTCTGCAAATACAGAGATTGAATGGTTTATCCTATCCTCCAGGTCGTTTATGAACAAATTAAATAGGATTGGTCCCAGCACAGAACCCTGGGGAACCCCACTACCCACCCCTGACTATTCCGAGTACTCCCCATTTAACACCACCCTCTGAACTCGCCCTTGTAGCCAGTTTTCAATCCATGTACTCACCCTATGGTCCATGCCAAGGGACCTTATTTTGTACAGTAAACGTTTATGGGGAACTGTGTCAAATGCTTTTGCAAAATCCAGATACACCACGTCTACAGGCCTTCCTTTATCTAGATGGCAACTCACCTCCTCATAGAAGGTTAGTAGATTGGTTTGGCAAGAACGATTCTTCATGAATCCATGCCGATTACTGCTAATGATACTGTTCTGATTAATAAAATCTTGTATATAGTCCCTTATCATCCCCTCCAAGAGTTTACATACTATTGATGTTAGGCTAACTGGTCTGTAAATTCCCAGTGATGTATTTTGGGCCCTTTTTAAATATTGGTGCTACATTGGCTTTTTCCAATCAGCTGGTACCATTCCAGTCAGTGGACTGTAAAAATTAGGAACAACGGTCTGGCAATCACTTGACTGAGTTCCCCAAGTACCCTCGGATGCAAGCCATCTGGTCCCGGTTATTTATTAATGTTAAGTTTCTCAAGTCTAATTTTAATTCTGTCCTCTGTTAACCATGGAGGTGCTTCCTGTGTTGTGTCATGAGGATAAACACTGCAGCTTTGGTTACTGAAGCCCCCCCGATTCACTCGTGAAGACTGAGAAGAAGAATAAATTCAATACCTTCGCCATCTCCCCATCCTTTGTAACCAGATGTCCTTCCTCATTCTTTATGGGGCCAATATGATCAGTCCTCCCTTTTTTACTGTTTACATAGAATTTCTTGGGATTTTTTTTGCTCTCCTCCGCTATGTGTCTTTCATGTTCTATCTTAGCCATCCTAATTGCACCCTTACATTTCTTGTTGCATTCTTTATAAAGTCTGAATGCTGAGGATGATCCCTCAACCTTGTATTTTTTAAAGGCCTTCTCCTTTGCTTTTATATGCATTTTTACATTGGAGTTAAGCCATCCAGGACTTTTATTCACCCTTTTAAAAATGTATTACCCAATGGGATACATTGGCTAATGCCCTTATTTAATATACTCTTAAAGCAAACCCATCTCTCCTCAGTGTTCTTTAATTCTAATATTTTATCCCAGTTCAAGCATCTCTTTTAATGCTTTGGTTATAAACCAGGCCCTTGACTCCAGACCCAAGTCCTTCCTGGGGACTTTCATGACACTGGGGATACAGAAAGACTCACTTGCTGAGACTTGAAAAGTTGCAACAGTTAATGGAACCTCCTCCCAGCTGGAGGTAAACACAGCCTGGTGCTCCACCAGAGCGCTGCCAGATGCTGGACTCATACCCAACTTCTCAGGCTCAGCATCAGTGAACTGCTCCAGAACATTACCAGTGACGTCACTTTGACACTATGTCAACCTCAGTTTTGTGGGTCACGGACAATGTCTCTGCTGTGCGCTCACCCTTATTTGGTTCATCCTGCTCACGAGGGTTAATCCCTGCAGCAGCCACCACGCCCTCAGGTACAAGCTGTTCTGCAGTCCCTCCTGCTGGCACAGCAGAAACTTTGTCCACCTTATTTTTGTGCATAAAAACCTCATCTATCAGGGAGATAAGATTTTTACCCTAACTATCCCAATCTATTGTATGTGCGCTCCCTTCACCGGTACTCCTCAGCACTGATCCATCTGCCCAAGGAGACACATAAGAACAGACTGGCTTAGCTGAAGACTCATTACACCAGTCATTGTAAATCGTGTCAGACTGTGGTAACACAGGTTTTAACACAGCAGGTTGCAATACACCATCTTGCTCGGCTGGCGCTTCATAATCACCACACACACACCTTTGCATTTTTCACAGGTTGCGTTAACCCACCATTTACCTGCACATTTTTAGTACTAGCAGCTTGTACTAACACATTACCATTACAAGTTACAGTTCCACTCTGTCCCACCAGAGTGACATTGCAGTTGTCCAGGGCAATCTCCGACTCTAATACATGAAGTTATAAGAGAAATATGAAAACACTGCGCTCTAATAGCAAAAATAAAATATATGTGAGCCAGCAGCTGCATACATTGTGACAAACAATAACTGGTAAATGGGAAAAAAATGCAGCGCTAAGAAGTAATAGGAAGTTAGGGTGTAGTGAAACAAATTAATAAGAGATGCTGTACTGAACAGTAAAGCATATGTGCAAAAACCATAAGTGAAATGAAATGAACAAACACAGTATAAAGTGTCCACATATGGTAAATGGATGATTCCAAACTCAAATTATTAAGAGGAACTGGTATGGACCAAAAAATGATGTGAAACTAGAAAATAAAGATCCCCTTCCTTACGCTGCTTAGATTTTATTTTAATTGTGATCACTTTTATCCATTTTTTGTATGGTATTTTTAGAAATAAAAATCCCTGGTTTACCTGCACTATGCAGAAGTTTTTTATTCTTTATTTGCATATTATCCCGATGCAAGAAACTGCCTTCCAGTAGCCCTACTTCCATCACGGGGTCTGGATCAAATCTGTCCCCGGCTTCTCCTTGGAACACATCCTTGAGGTCTATTGGCTGATATCCAGTTGGCGGCCCTTCCTGATGTTTCTTCACCCCACCAGAGAAGTCGAGAAGTGAGACAGAGGTTCCACCGTTCCGGATATCGTTTTTCAGCCTAGGTTTGGCTCCATGCACCATTGACTCCATGTCATATGACAGTGGAGTCCACGTCATCTGGTAAGAGTACCCATCTTATCTTACTTCCTGATGTTTTCATTCTGATGCCCCATATCGAGATGTTGGTTTACAGCTACGGAAGTTCTGTACCCCGTTGTTGACTCAGTCACAGATCCACACCGTGCACCATTGACTTTATTTTCTAGTTTCACATCATTTTTTGGTCCATACCAGTTCCTCTTAATAATTTGAGTTTGGAATCATCCATTTACCATATGTGGACACTTTATACTGTGTTTGTTCATTTCATTTCACTTATGGTTTTTGCACATATGCTTTACTGTTCAGTACAGCATCTCTTATTAATTTGTTTCACTACACCCTAACTTCCTATTACTTCTTAGCGCTGCATTTTTTTCCCATTTAATACATGAAGTTCCCTGGAGATTTCTGGGCACAACTGTGCTGTCTTACCACCAGTTGCTACAGGCAACTGCCCATTTGTGATAACTTTTGCTCTGAAAGAACCTGGGGTTTTCCCCAACAGCAGCAAACTTTTCACTAACAGTAACATTTATAGCATTTTTAGCTCTTGCAGACTATCCTAGCCCACTGCCAACTTGAGACTGACAGTCATTAGACACAACACTTTTAGTCATCAACACAGGTTCTGTTTGAACTTTAACCCGTGCATTCCCACTGGGTAGGGAAAAGTCATTCTCAAGCACACATTCAATGGCCCCACTAACCGGGATCACTCTCACATCATCATGGACAGTCTCGTAACCAGTCCTTTTATACATGAAATCAGCAGATCCAGCAATCATTTCATTAAAGACAGTCTTACCCACCTCAGTAGTTGGGGTCACCATCTTCATTTGAGTACGTCGTCTTATGAACCAGTCCTCTGCTGCACTTTTACTGGCCAACTCCCCCTGGTGGCCACGGTATGAAACTACAGCAGGCATCTCCCACTGTTTAGCACCCCCTGCAGGCACAACAGGAAACTGCTTGTTGCTAGGGGTGACTGCAAACATATTTACACAGGAATCTGGGCCTGCAGGCAAAACTTTTTGCTCAGCAACATCATCTCCAGCCGTATTCCATAACCTAGGGCAAGAAAATATGCCATGCCCCAGCTGGCCACATTCCAGGCATGGTACTGGATGATTTTTTTCCAAAGCACTTCTCTCCTGGTGATTCCCAGCTGGCTGGAACGCACAGGCCTCTTTGTGGGGATGCTGAGCCAAATCTCCACTGCAGCTCCTCCTTTAAGGCACAACTTTCACTCCTGTCACGATGGGAGACCGCACTCTCCCAGTAGAACTTTGCTGGCTCTCTCCAACATGCTGTATCAGCTCCTGCTTAAGCCACTTGCCACGATCCTTATCAGACATATCCCATGGTACACAGACAGCCCAACTGGCTTCCTCTGCGTTGCAATGGGCAACCACTCTCCGTCTCAGCCTTTGATCAGCCTCTCTTCTGGCACATAACACAGGCTTCCCTCCGCTGGCCCTTGTCTCAAGCTGTGTCACTTTCACACTTTTCGCAACAGCTGCTGGTTTAACTGCAGCAGTGTTGCCAGGGGCAACAAAACCCATCTCCTAGGTATGGACATCTGACAGCTCTCTCTTTGTATAGAAGGTTGGCTTGCATTCCACTTAGCTTGGTCCATTCCTGCCAGGTGCCGCTTGCACCAATCCACTGCAGATTTAAACGCTGGTGGACTCTCCATACCAGCAGTCACCGGTGCACTCATTGCACCAGTGTTGCTAGGGACAACCCCAGCCCTTTTGCGCCTTGGTAAACTCTGATCAGGCATGTATGGGGCTCGTTTGGGCGGTAACAACCCCTCCAGCCACAGAGATCTGTCTCTCATTTCTGCAAACCTTGCTTCTTTTAGGAGCTTTGATCGCCCCATACTTAGTCACTCCAGAACAACTTTGCACAATCCAGGAAAAATTAAGCACTGTCTCTTTAAAGCAAGTTGCTTTTCTCAGCTGCACACACAAATTGTGCTGTCTCATGCACACAAACACAGTTCATAAAACAGATTAACTTACTTTTTTCAGGGATCTCCAGTTCTGCCCGCATTCGAGCGCCACTTGTGAAATTGGGGGATGTCTAGCTCGGTGGTAGATGCCTTTTCAGTAAGTTCACAGCAAACAGGAACTTTAGTTTAAGGGCTTGGTAGCCCACTTTTATTAAAAAGGAACAAAATAAAGGAAAGTTCATACATGCACTTGGATGCCCACACAGGGGTTCTTCTCCCAAAAACAATTACAAATGAAAAATGCCAAACCACCTGGCTCTCTTCAGCAGTACTGCCACTTAGCTTTAGCCCACTTGGCCATAGAACAGGGTTCCTGTACAACTACTGTACCTCTTTTCAGCTTTCTTGCTGTTAAGGCCTTCCACTTCAGGCTCTCATCTGTCTCCTTAGATGCACACAGCGTCTATCTAGAAAGCAGCCCCTCACTGCTCTGATCCTCAGACTTGGGTCTCCGGCTTTCACTAGTGCACACCTACACTCTCTGGAAACCTCCTGTCCCTCTGGGTGGAACCCAGAACTCTAAGGCTCGGTTCACACAGGGACTCCCGTTCTGTGCTATGGAACCGTTCTAAGGGGAGCGACGCAAGTCGCTCCGACTTAGAAAAAGGTTCCTGTACGACTTTGGGGGCGACTTGGGGCAACTTGCATAGACATCTATACAGAAGTCGTTTTGCAAGTCGCCCGGGCAGTCGTGTGCAGGTCGCCTCTGTGAGGCGACCTGCAAGTCGTGCCGCCTCTGGTGTGAACCGAGGCTAATCCTGACTCTGCTATAAGCCCAGGACCCACCTGCTCAATCAACCAGCTAGACTCCTGGCTGTTCCCAATACCCGGTCCCAGGATTGGAGATTCCGTCCCACCCATAACGCTATGGAATCTCCGGGCTCCAGGTCCCCCATTATATATATTTATATATATATATATATATATATATATATATATATATATATATATATATATATATCTCCACTGTATCCAGTTTAGCTATATCTGACGTTGGGCAGTTCCTGGTGTACTGTTTCTAATATACTTCAGGCGGTGTACACAGTATACAGTGCTGTGCACCCATAGTGCAGTTGCTCATACTTTTCTGCTGGTCAATACAGTACACCCATAGTTGTTATTACACTTCTGTTGGTGTACACAGTACCGTGCACTCCTAGTGCAGTTGCTACTACTTTCCTGGCGGTGTACACAATACATACAGTGTACCCATAGTTGTTATTAAACTTCTGTTGGTGTACATAGTACCGTGCACCCCTAGTGCAGTTGCTACTACTTTCCGGTTGGTGCACACAATACAAACAGTGTACCCATAGTTGTTATTATACTTCTGTTGGTGTACACAGTACCGTGCACCCTTAGTGCAGTTGCTACTCCTTTCCTGGTGGTGTACACAATACATACAGTACACCCATAGTTGTTATTAAACTTCTGTTGGTGTACACAGTACTGTGCACCCCTAGTGCAGTTGCTACTACTTTCCTGGTGGTGTACACAATACATACAGTGTACCCATAGTTGTATTATACTTCTGTTGGTGTACACAGTACCGTGCACCCTTAGTGCAGCTGCTACTCCTTTCCTGGTGGTGTACACAATACATACAGTGCACCCATAGTGGTTATTAAACTTCTGTTGGTGTACACAGTACCGTGCACCCCTAGTGCAGTTGCTACTACTTTCCTGGTGGTGTACACAATACATACAGGGCACCCATAGTTGTTATTAAGCTTCTGTTGGTGTACACAGTACCGTGCACCCCTAGTGCACTTGCTACTACTTTCCTGGTGGTGTACACAATACATACAGTGCATACATACAGTGCACTCATAGTTGTTATTACACTTCTGTTGGTGTACACAGTACCGTGCACCCCTAGTGCAGTTGCTACTACTTTCCTGTTGGTGCACACAATACAAACAGTGTACCCAGAGTTGTTATTATACTTCTGTTGGTGTACACAGTACCACGCACCTGTAGTGCAGTTGCTAGTGCTACTACTTTTCTGGTGGTGTATACAGTACACAATACATACAGTGCACCCATAGTTGTTATTAAACTTCTGTTGTTAGGCCGTTCCTGATGTACTGTTTCTAATATACTTCAGGCGTCGTACACAGTATACAGTGCTGTGCACCCATAGTGCAGTTGCTCATACTTTTCTGCTGGTCAATACAGTACACCCATAGTTGTTATTACACTTCTGTTGGTGTACAGAGTACCGTGCACCCCTAGTGCAGTTGCTACTACTTTCCTGGTGGTGTACACAATACATACAGGGCACCCATAGTTGTTATTAAGCTTCTGTTGATGTACACAGTACCGTGCACCCCTAGTGCAGTTGCTAGTACTTTCCTGTTGGTGCACACAATACAAACAGTGTACCCATAGTTGTTATTATACTTCTGTTGGTGTACACAGTACCGTGCACCCTTAGTGCAGTTGCTACTCCTTTCCTGGTGGTGTACACAATACATAAAGTGTACCCATAGTTGTTATTATACTTCTGTTGGTGTACACAGTACCGTGCACCCTTAGTGCAGTTGCTACTCCTTTCCTGGTGGTGTACACAATACATACAGTGCACCCATAGTTGTTATTAAACTTCTGTTGGTGTACACAGTACCGTGCACCCATAGTGCAGTTGCTCATACTTTTCTGCTGGTCAATACAGTACACCCTTAGTTGTTATTAAGCTTCTGTTGGTGTACACAGTACCGCGCACCCCTAGTGCAGTTGCTACTATTTTCCTGGTGGTGTAAACTCATTATGATGAGTTGAACTATTTCATTATATATTACAATGTAGTAATGTAGAAATTGAAATAATATGATTTGATCATCCTGACACCATATCAAGCATGGTGTTCGGATGATATAAGTGCTAAAACCAGCCATTCACCTGACAAATCACTTGCCCCTGAAATCCCAGTCAACTCAGAGACTACATAAAAAAAAAACACCAACCCGGTTCTTGGCAAAATTGTCCCTGAATGGCAGTTTGGAAATGTGGTCACCCTACCCCCAGCACAACAGCCCTTAGTGGTAAGGTGGTTCTAGTCCCAGCTCTTGTTTGCACATGCAGAGGGGTGCACATGCAGGAAATGGCCAGAGGTGGCAGCAAAGAGCCCGATGTCAGCTCATGACAGAGCAGCAGTCTGCTCACTCATACACATACAGGAGCATCTACGGAGCTCCTCTGCACCCGCCCCGCCTTCTCATATCCCTGCCAGTCGGCCGGGCCCATCCAGAAGCTGGGGCCCCTTACAAGTGTATGGGCTGTACCCCCCTGATGGCGGCCCTGCCTCCCTGAAATGAGTTTTTGCAGGTTGGGATGTTTCCAATATAAAAAGTGAAACGTAAGGCAAGCCTAGAGTTGCCACCTCATCCCCTTAAACCCGAACACATATTAATTACACAGGTCCTGTGGGTGATTAAGGTGGTAATTAAACTCACTTGGTGCCTTACCTGCAATAAATTAGTCTCAGAACCTGTGTAATTCATATGTCTTCGGTTTTAAAGGGATGAGGTGGCAAGCCTGTGTATGTAAACATCAATTGTATAGTCACAAATGTCAGAGTTAGGGTAATAATTCTAAAGCCATAGTTCATGGTTAAAGGGTTTGTAAACTCTCATGTTTTTTCACCTTAATGCATTATATACATTAAGGTGAAAAAACACCTGGCAGTGACCAGCCTCCCGTTTTACTTACCTAAGCCCTGGAACTTCACCTGGCAGGGACGCGCATTCCCTCTGCCCGGGGTTCTTGGCTCTTGATTGGATAGATTGATAGCGCAGCCATTGGCTCCCACTGCTGTCAATCAAATCCAAAGATGCAGAGGGCGGGGTCAAGTCATACATTCAGCAGCTATGGACGCCGAATGATGGACTTGGGAGCGCACCTGCAAGGTAACTCCCCAGGAGAGCGCTTCTCCTAGGGGGTTATCTGATGTGTGGAGGAGCGGCGAGAGCCACTGGGGGACCCCAGGAGATGAGGTTTGGGGCCACTCTGTGCAAAACGAGCTGCGCAGTGGAGGTAAGTATGACATGTTTGTTATTTAAAAAAAACAAACCCTTACAATCACTTTAAAATGATATTAAATGCAACCATATAATGAACGAAGGTAAAAAAACCTGCATTTTTTACAACCACTTTAACTCTAAACTGATAACCTGTAAAAGCTTTTAAAGTGTCGCCTTTTTCTGTGGACCAGTGCAATTTTAACCCCTTAGCGCCGACAGTACGCACATATGCAGCCTCGGCTTTAAGGGGTTATACAGGGATGATGCATGTGTTGGAAATACAACATATTTCAGCTTAGCCTATTAACTGCAGTTCTCAAACAGGACACTAGATGTCGCTAATGCTCAGTGGTAAGCTGTGCTGTGCAGTTTTCTATGATATGTTGTATTTCCTGTGTATAGTGTTGTACTTGTTGGTTTTCTTTTTCCTGTCTGTGTTCTTCTTACCATGTGAGGTGATATCTGTGTACTTCTTGCCAGTTATGTTCCAGTAAAGAAGTCAGTTCCTGTTACTCCACAACGTCTGATCTGAATTGACTCCGCTGCACCTAGCAATCGCACTCTGCAACAGTTTATGGGCCCAGTGTCCGGATAAAGTCATACAACCAGGTGCGGCCCAGGCAGAACAAAGCCTCGAACGGGAGACAGTGTGGCTGATGCGGAGATCGACATAAGGAAGGTTTCCAGTGACATCTCCTACAGACAAGTAAGACTGTTTGTATATAAAGGAGGGAAAAAATGGCCGGAAACTCAGAGCTTAAACTCTCAATGGCCAAGCTGAACAATGACAATTATCAGTTATGGAAGTTCAAAGTGGAAATGCTATTATCCAGAGATGACTTGTGGGAGGTTACCACCACAGAGAGGCCACAGGCTAATAATCAGGACTGGGACAAGAAAAACAGACAGGCACCATAAGTTTACTAGTGGAGAATGATCAGCTCATTCATATACGTCATGAGGACACAGCGAAAGGCATGTGAGACGTACTGAAAAGACTGCATGAAAGATCCAGTTTGAACAGCAAGCTGTTTTTGCTGTGGAAACTTTACAAAATGAAACTTGGCAGAGAACAGGACATGCAGGAGCATATAAATGCAATGCTGGAAGTGATTGCGCAACTCAGATCAATCTGGGAGAATATAACAGACAGTCACACTGCAGCCATGTTGTTATGTAGTTTGCCTGATACATATACTGCACTAATCAATGCACTGGAGACACGACCTGAGACAGATCTGACGCTAGCATTTGTAAAAACCAGGCTCATAGATGAGTATCAGAGAAGAAAGGAATTAGTGCATGACTCCACAGAAACCGACACAAGACCAACCTTAAAGTTACAGATGCAAAGTTACACAGGAAAGAGACCAGAGTGTGTTTCAGATGCCACAAACAGGGACACATAAAGAAAGACTGTACTATATGGAAAGCAGAGCAAATGAGACAGCTTCCCTCTTATGCTAAACAAAAGGCCAAAAACATAATCAATGATCCATGGGAAGGAAACTGGAATGCCACATTTAAAACGACAGGCAACAACAAATGCCAATGCTGGTGCATCGATTCTGGGGCAACCAGTCACATGACGAGTGATAGAAGTTTCTTCACAGAACTTGATCTGAACAACAAAGAAACTATTTATCTTGCAGATGGAAGCAAAATACATGCAGAAGGATATGGGCATGGAACCCTTGTATGTCCGGATGATGCGGGACACAATTTAGCCATACCAGTGAAAGATGTGCTTTAGATTCCTAATCTAGAAGGAGGACTCTTATCTGTGAAGCATCTGACAGCCACAGGACTCACTGTAAAATTCCAAGGTGACAAGTGTTCTATTCTAAACGGCAAACAGACAATAGCAAGTGCCAAGCTGGATGATCATCTATATAACCTCGACACAGTGAAGGAAAAGGTGAGACTATGTACACACAAGCACAATGACTGTATACATATATGGCACAGACGTCTAGGTCACAGACACCCAGAATGCATACAGGAACTACAAAGGAGGAATCTAACAGTATCCCCTTGTCCAGTTACTGTTAAGTGTGAATGTTGCATTAAATCCAAAGCAACAAGAGCAACACTTCCCAAAGTCAGTCAGAAGAGAGCTTCAAGACCACTTGACTTAGTTCACAGTGACGTGTGTGGTCCCCCTAAACCCACCTACACCTGGAGGCAACAGGTACATAGTGACTTTCATAGAAGACTATTCAAGATACACAGTCACCTACCTAATGCAACACAAGAGTGAAGTTTTCGACAAATTAAAAGACTATATAACAAAGACCAGTAACAAGTTTCAGAGGAAGCCTCTCATACGTCGGAGTGATAATGGAGGTGAATTCACAGGAAGTAAGATACAAGAGTATTTAAAACAGAATGGAATAGAACATCAAAAGACAGTCCCGTATACACCAGAACAAAATGGAGTAGCTGAAAGAAAGAATAGAACTCTGACTGAAATGATCAGATGTATGCTGACAGACTCTGGACTACCACAAAAATACTGGGGTGAGGCAGCCATGACAGCTACATATTTGCAGAACAGACTTCTTTCCAGAACAGTGGAAAAAACCCTATATGAACTATGGCAAAATGAGAAGCCAAGTGTAAAACACTTAAGAGTTTTTGGATGCAAAGCATTCATCTACATACCTGAAGAAAAACGCACCAAACTCCAGAACAGAGGTTTAAAGGTATCTTCGTTGGATACAGTGACAATGTCAAGGGTTACAGAATCCTAAATCCCAAAAACAACAAGGTTACCATTAGCAACAACGTAACTTTTGTTGAAGATTTAAGAGACAATGTAATGACAACAGTAGAAACGAGAATAGAAGAGCAAACTGACATTGACCAGCCCATCTCTGTAACTTCCGAACAAACAGTTGAAGTGAGTGCAGACTCAACCAGCACTGAAGAGCAGAAACAAGAAGACTCAGACACAAAAACAAGATGTTCAACAAGAGAAAACAAGGGTAAACCACCTATACATCTCTCATACAAAGCAAGTACTGCCAGTATCAATGAACCTGCGAGCTGGCAAGACATATCTCAACTTCCAGAACAAGAAGCAAGTAAATGGATAAAGGCTGCTGAGGAAGAGATGAAATCCATCCATGACACCAAAACATGGACACTTACAGAACTACCACCCGGAAGGAAAGCCATAGGCTGTAAATGGACTTTTGAAGTGAAATACAATGCAGATGGCACAATTGAACGGTACAAAGCAAGACTAGTAGCCAAGGGCTATTCTCAAAAATACGGAGAGGACTATGATGAGATGTTTGCACCAGTAGTCAAGCACACTACAATACGGACTTTACTGACAATAGCCGCCATAAGGAAAATGCAAGTGAAACATTTTGATGTGAAAACCGTGTTTCTACATGGCGATTTAACAGAAGAAATTTTCATGAAACAGCCGCCAGGATTCAAAGATGAACAAAGGTCAGCCCTAGTATGCAAACTTCGCAGGAGTATATATGGTCTAAAGCAAGCAGCCAGGGCTTGGCATATAAAAATAAATGAAGTGCTTACACATCAAAACTTTCTAAGGAGTAAAGCAGACCCCTGCTTATACACAAAGAAGTTGGCAAATCGATGGGTCTACATGCTCATTTATGTGGATGATATCCTGATTTGTTTTGAGCAAGAAAGGGATGAAGCAGAAATACTGGAAAAACTAAATCAGCACTTTGACACCAGAGATCTGAGCAACATAAAGAATTACCTCGGTATCCAGATCGAGAGAGAGGAAGATGGCAGCTTTCATCTGAACCAAAGACACAAAATACAAGAAACATTTAGAATAGAAGACGCCAAACCGGTAAAATCTCCCATGGAAACCAACTACCTAAAGGAGATGAATTTTCAAGATAACCCATTACCTACTAATACTCAATACAGAAAAGCAATAGGGAAATTGCTGTACCTTACTACTGTTACAAGGCCGGACATTGCAGCAACTGTTGGAATCCTGTGCAGAAAGGTTTCGATGCCAAGTAAAAAGGACTGGAATGCTGTAAAGCAAATCATTCGCTATCTTAAAGGGACTTCGCACTACAAGTTAAAGTTACCAGCAAGTGATGAAAGCACCCTAACAGGATATGTGGATGCTGACTGGGCAGGAGACACCAGTGACAGAAAATCTACCAGTGGCTACTTATTCTTTCTGTCAGGTGGTGCCATCAGCTGGACTAGTAGAAAGCAACTCTCTGTTACACTGTCGTCTACTGAAGCAGAATATGTTGCTGCAGCACAGGCAAGCCAAGAAGTTATAAGGCTGAGACAGTTATTAACAGACTTGGGTCAACTACAGTTGGGACTAGGGATGAGCTTTGGCTGTTCGCAAGTTCGCCGAACAGTGAACAATTTGGGGTGTTCGCGGCAAATTCGAATGCCGCAGAACACCCTTTAAAAGTCTATGGGAGAAATCAAAAGTGCTAATTTTAAAGGCTTATATGCAAGTTATTGTCATAAAAAGTGTTTGGGGACCCGGGTCCTGCCCCAGGGGACATGGATCAATGCAAAAAAAAGTTTTAAAAACAGCCGTTTTTTCAGGAGCAGTGATTTTAATAATGCTTAAAGTCAAACAATAAAAGTGTAATATCCCTTTAAATTTCGTAGCTGGGGGGTGTCTATAGTATGCCTGTAAAGGGGCACATGTTTCCCATGTTTAGAACAGTCTGACAGCAAAATGACATTTCGAAGGAAAAAACCCATTTAAAACAACCCGCGGCTATTGCATTGCCGACAATACACATAGAAGTTCATTGATAAAAACAGCATGGAAATTCCCCACAGGGAAACCCCGAACCAAAATTTAAAAAAAAAATGACGTGGGAGTCCCCCTTAATTCCATACTAGGCCCTTCAGGTCTGGTATGGATATTAAGGGGAACCCCGCACCAAAAAAAAAACAAAACGGCGTGGGGTCCCCCCAAAAATCCATACCAGACCCTTATCCGAGCACGCAACCTGGCAGGCCGCAGGAAAAGAGGGGGGGACGAGAGTGCGGCCCCCCCCTCCTGAACCGTACCAGGCCACATGCCCTCAACATTGGGAGGGTGCTTTGGGGTAGCCCCCCAAAACACCTTGCCCCCATGTTGATGAGGACAAGGGCCTCATCCCCACAACCCTGGCTGGTGGTTGTGGGGGTCTGCGGGCGGGGGGCTTATCGGAATCTGGAAGCCCCCTTTAACAAGGGGACCCCCAGATCCCGGCCCCCCCCTGTGTGAAATGGTAAGGGGGTACTTACCCCTACCATTTCACTAAAAAAACTGTCAAAAATGTTAAAAATGACAAGAGACAGTTTTTCACAATTCCTTTATTTAAATGCTTCTTCTTTCTTCTATCTTCCTTCATCTTCTTCTGGTTCTTCTGGCTCTTCTGGTTCTTCCTCTGGCGTTCTCGTCCAGCATCTCCTCCGCGGCATCTTCTATCTTCTTCTGCTCGGGCCGCTCCGCACCCATGGCATGGGGGGAGGCTCCCGCTCTTCTCTTCATCCTCTTTTCTTCTTCCTTCTTCTCTTCTTCTCTTCTTCATTTTCTTCTCTGGGCCGCTCCGCATCCATGCTGGCATGGAGGGAGGCTCCCACTGTGTGACGGCGTCTCCTCGTCTGACGGTTCTTAAATAGCAGGGGGCGGGGCCACCTGGTGACCCCGCCCCCTCTGACACACGGGACATGATGGGACTTCCCTATGGCATTCTCCGTGATGTCACAGGGAAGTCCCGTCAAGTCACCGTGCGTCAGAGGGGGCGGGGTCACCGTGGCCCCGCCCCCGTTATTTAAGAACCATCAGAGGAGACGCCGTCACACAGCGGGAGCCTCCCTCCATGCCAGCATGGGTGCGGAGCGGCCCGGAGAAGAAAATGAAGAAGAGAAGAAGGAGGATGAAGAAGAAGATGAGGAGAAGAGCGGGAGCCTCCCCCCATGCCATGGGTGCGGAGCAGCCCGAGGAGAAGAAGATAGAAGACGCCGCGGAGGAGATGCTGGACGAGAACGCTGGAGGAAGAACCAGAAGAGCCAGAAGAACCAGAAGAAGAAGAAGATGAAGGAAGATAGAAGAAAGAAGAAGCATTTAAATAAAGGGATTGTCAAAAACTGTCTCTTGTCATTTTTAACATTTTTGACAGTTTTTTAGTGAAATGGTAGGGGTAAGTACCCCCTTACCATTTCACACAGGGGGGGCCGGGATCTGGGGGTCCCCTTGTTAAAGGGGGCTTCCAGATTCCGATAAGCCCCCCGCCCGCAGACCCCCACAACCACCGGCCAGGGTTGTGGGGATGAGGCCCTTGTCCTCATCAACATGGGGACAAGGTGTTTTGGGGGGCTACCCCAAAGCACCCTCCCAATGTTGAGGACATGTGGCCTGGTATGGTTCAGGAGGGGGGGCGCACTCTCGTCCCCCCCCTCTTTTCCTGCGGCCTGCCAGGTTGCGTGCTCGGATAAGGGTCTGGTATGGATTTTTGGGGGGACCCCACGCCATTTTTTTTTTTTTGGCACGGGGTTCCCCTTAAAATCCATACCAGACCTGAAGGGTCTGGTGTGGAATTTAGGGGGAACCCCACGTCATTTTTTTTTTAAATTTTGGCCGGGGTTCCCCTTAATATCCATACCAGACCTGAAGGGCCTGGTATGGAATTTAGGGGGACTCCCACGTCATTTTTTTTTAAAATTTTGGTTCGGGGTTTCCCTGTGGGGAATTCCCATGCCGTTTTTATCAATGAACTTCTATGTGTATTGTCGGCAATGCAATAGCTGCGGGTAGTTTTAAATGGGTTTTTTCCTTCGAAATGTCATTTTGCTGTCAGACTGTTCTAAACACGGGAAACATTCTCCCCTTTACAGGCATACTATAGACACCCCCCAGGTACAAAATTTAAAGGGATATTACACTTTTATTGTTTAACTTTAAGCATTATTAAAATCACTGGTCCTGAAAAAACGGACGTTTTTATAACTTTTTTTTGCATTGATCCATGTCCCCTGGGGCAGGACCCGGGTCCCCAAACACTTTTTATGACAATAACTTGCATATAAGCCTTTAAAATTAGCACTTTTGATTATTCATGTTCGTGTCCCATAGACTTTAACGGTGTTCGTGTGTTCGAGCGAACTTTTTTCCTGTTCGCATGTTCTGGTGCGAACCGAACAGGGGGGTGTTCGGCTCATCCCTAGTTGGGACCAACAGAAATCTATGAGGACAATCAAGGATGCCTTGTACTTGCGCACATGGAAGGAGTTAATTCAAGAACCAAGCACATTGCTGTGAAGTTTCACTTTCTTAGGGAACTTCAAGTGCAAGGTCTTCTTGAGTTACTTTATTACCCAACAGAGGATGTGACAGCAGATATCCTTACAAAGCCCCTGACCGCTGAAAGACATTCAAGGCTTACAAAGAAGATAGGTTTAACAGACTAAGCCTTAACTGTTGAGAAAGGGTGTTGGAGATACAACAGATTTTAGCTTAGCCTATTAACTGCAGTTCTCAAACAGGACACTAGATGTCGCTAATGCTCAGTGGTATGCTGTGCTGTGCAGTTTTCTATGATATGTTGTATTTCCTGTGTATAGTGTTGTACTTGCTGGTTTCTTTTTCCTGTCTGTGTTCTTCTTACCATGTGAGGTGATATCTGTGTACTTCTTGCCAGTTATGTTCCAATAAATAAGTCAGTTCCTGTTACTCCACAACGTCTGATCTGGATTGACTCCGCTGCACCTAGCAATCGCACTCTGCAACAGCATGCAGCTGCAGGCATCACCCGGTACCGTTTTTTAGAGCGGGCGGTCGGCTCTTTAGGGATAACAAATGATGGGGCTAAAAGCTGCTCTGCTGCTATCCTAAAGGAGCGGGAGGGGACGTCCCCCCCTACCGCTGCCTTCCGCCGCTTCTCCCGGGCCTCCCGTCCCACCGGGAGACCCGATTCATGATCCGGCACTTCCGCCGGCTAGAGTGAGACTGGAAACAGCTTTGTTCCAGTCTCCTATGTAAAAACATGGAAGCGATGTCAAAACTTCACTTCCAGTTTACTTGGCTGCCAATGGCGAGGATTTAAAAAAAAATACAGTATTCAGAATCGCTGTTTTTTGGCGATCTGAATACTTTGAAGTGCAAAGGAGTACCTGTCACCAACTATTACTGTCACAAGGGATGTTTACATTTCTTGTGACAGCAATAAAAGTCATCAGATTTTTTTTTTTTAAAGTTACAATGTAAAAAAAATATATATATATATATATTTTTTTTTAAAGCATCCCCCGTACCTGCGAGTTCAGCAAAGAAAACGCATACCCAAGTCGCACCCGTATAAGTAAACGGTGTGAAAATCACACATGTGAGGTATTGCCATGATCATTAGAGCGAGAGCAATAATTATAGCAAAAGACCTCATCTATAACTCCAACCTGGTTATATTTTTTAAAGCGTCGCCTATGGAGATTTTTAGGTACCATAGTGTGTTGCCATTCCACGAGTGTGCGCAATTTCAAAGCATGGCATGTTAGGTATTTATTTACTCAGCATAACATCATCTTTCACATTATACAAAAAAATTGGGCTAACTTAACTGTTAAGTTTTTTTTTTTTATTCATGAAAGTGTCTTTTTTCTCAAAAAAGTGCGTTTGAAAGAGCTCTGTGCAAATACTGTGTAACATAAAATATTGCAACGGTCACCATTTTATTCTCTAGGGTCTCTGCTAAAAAAATATATATATAATGTTTGGAGGTTCTAAGTAATTTTCTAGCAAAAAATATGGATTTTAACTTGTAAGCAACAAATGTCAGAAATAGGCTTAGGCATGAAAGGGTTAAGACTTGACATGTTAGGTATCTATTTGCTTAAAGCTGGGTTCCACTCAAATTTTTAACTTAATCTTACCCCCTTCAGTTAATTGCATAGATGTTCAAATGCTGCATGAAAAGATGTTTTATCGCTGTAATTACCTTTATATTGTACTTTATTGTGGCACTTCTTGTCTCTCCTCCCATGGGAGTAGGCGTGTTTATTGCCTTTCCCCGGAACTGCCTCTCCTGGGAGCTTAGTGTCAGGCTTCCCAAGATTCAGTGCGGAAACAATGATCATGCAAGTGAACAAGCTGTGAATGAACAGCATTCACCGCATCCCGGAAATCAATGCTTGTGGGCCTCACATGCCCACAAGCAAGATGGAAACAGCCAGCATCACATTTTTTTAAGAGATAAAGAAAGCTTTGCTAAAAATTAATGTCCATAATAAATGACATCAGGGATAACAAATGTCCATTAGGAGCATAAAATACCACCACAGTGTGCCTATAAATTAATGTGCCCATCCACCGTAGCTATAAATTCAGCTTACCAGACGGCAAGCTTAAGAAGGCAAGTGGCTTAAGCCCAGCCAAGGCCTTTAAGCTTGCTAACGATTCCGGTGTTCGGAATGCGGGGGGTAAATCTCCAAAGCTCACTCGCGGTATCCACGTATCCACATATTCAAATGGGAAACTCAGGTAGCTCCTCTGCTGCCTCTTCCAGTAATGTCTCCTATTTCCTGCCGCATGAAACTTCTTGTCTTTGTTCTATATCACTTCCTGTCTGAGACAAGAAGTTCCATGCGACAGGAAATAGGAGACATTACTTGAAGAGGCAGCAGAGGAGCTACCTGGGTTTCCCATTTGAATATGTGGATACCACGCGTGAGCATTGGGGATTTACCCCCCGCCATCCGAACACCGTAATTGTTAGCTAGCTTAAAGGCTAAAGCCACTTGCCTTCTTAAGCTTGCCGTTTGGTAAGCTGAATTTACAGCTACGGTGGATGGGCACATTGATTTATAGGCACACTGTGGTGGTGTTTTATGCTCCTAATGGACATTTGTTATCCCTGGTGTCATTTATTATGGACTTTAATTTTTACCGCAGCTTTCTTTATCTCTTTCATTTTTGGTGTGATCGCACTGTATGCTGCTGCTTTTTTGCTACTGTTTTTGTTAGCGCGGTATCTTTACCATTCTATCACATTTTTTAAGTTAATCTTCCGTACGAAAACAGACAGAGGCGGAAATATTACACCCAAACTGTGAGTATTATTTTGGGATTAGCAAAGTGTCTCAATGGCCTAAAAAAAAAAAAAAAAGTTTGGTCGCCGGACTCCCGCTTTAACACAACCCAATCTTTTTTATTTTACCAAAAAATGGGTATAATATTGTGTTTATTTGCACTAACATTTATTTTAGTGCATTTTTCCCAGAAAATATGAGTTTGATAAATAACTTTGCAAATATTGTGCTGCATAAAAAATTGCAAGTACCACCATTTTATTATCAAAGGTCTCTGCTTTAAGAAAATATACACTTTCCTGACAGACTCCATGGCACCCTACGTCTGGGTTAACCCCGCCTCCTCTCCAATGCTATAGGACCCCATTCCCATAAATGAGAGCTCACCGCTAGGTACTGCGTTCTTTCTTTGTCCTCCTCCAATGGACCTACACATGCTATTCGCGTCCGGTCAGATGTTTTCAAGGTTTACACTTCTTATGCGGTGCAGCTCAGGGCCCAGCCATGGGCGGGCGAGTAGCTTTTGAGGCACTAGATACCCCACTGGTGGATGGGAGGTGGCCTCTGTGTGCAGGATGGAAGGACGCATCATCGGCTGGCAAGGTCTGCGACCCTCTTTTTTTTTTTTTTTTCCCATGGCAGTCGTTTCTGTGTTTATATGTTGTGATGTGGCTCAAAGAGTTCAATAAACTGTATTTGTGCCCCCTCATGGAGGCTCGAACGCCCTGCGGTGCTTCCAGGTCACGGCCATCACCGTCGTTCGCGCATGAGCGGAGACCTCTGCGAGTGCGAGGCTTGGTTCACATGTGCGTGGACCGGCTGGTTCCCTGGTGGCCACGCAGGCACCGTACGGCTCCTCCCCACAGCGCAGGCCCGAGGTGGGGGTCGGTGACGTCAAGGGCGGGGGATTTAAAGTCAGCTGGGGCTCCTGTTAGAATGGGATTCTCCCAGGCTATGAGCAGAAGCGAAATTAAAAAGTGCACAATAAGGATGGATTGTGTAAGTGATTCTGCGCAACAACTACTCCGTAAATCATGCTACTACATATAGCTAAACACCTCATAAAGTTCCTACAAATAATAATTAAACGTGACTATCCTTTGATATTAAGAGAAATGAAAACGTGAATCAAAGTGACTTCAGTGCTGCTCAATCACATATAACGTGTACACAAAAAGCATATGAAAAACATATAAACTGTGATTGGTTCAGTGAGCATGCGTTGATAGGTGATCTGGTGACTTTTCGTGGCACTGGATGCCCACTAGGGGCTCTCAGAACTCTCACCTCAGTGACACAATAAAAGTGCCTGTATGTATTCAGTGGGTCTGTGCTGGTTCCGGTCCGGTCTAGTGTCGGTGTCCTATTCCGTCTCAGGGGGGAACCGCCTCCTCCGATGGATGAGCTTATAGATAGACCCCAACTGGTCTAATGGGGCAACAGTGAACGACCAGTCTGTTATTGAAGCTTTCCTCACAGCTTTCAAGGGATCACTGCAGCTTTTGTCCGGTCTCCACAGTCTTTTCCTAGAAGAAAGTTTTCTCCCAATCCTATAGGTGGGCCAACAGTGAACAACCAGCCTGTTGTTGAAGCTTTCCTCACAAGGTCCAAGGGATCGCTGTAACTTTTTCTCTAGTCTCCACGGTCCTTTCCTAGACAAAAGTTTCTGCCAATCAGTATCGTGGGCCCATGACCATTGCTAGTCTCTAGGAGAGTCTACGGAGTAGTTGTTGCGCAGAATCACTTACACAATCCATCCTTATTGTGTACTTTTTAGTCTAATTACTAGTGAAGGGTGTTCACTATTTTTGATTTTGCAGCATCAACATTAATTTTACACGATTTAATTATAGTAGCGCAGAAGTTCATCCTAGGATATGAGCAGAAGCGTTTGCAGCTGCACATCTCCCCTAGCCCAGGTCTACACTGGTGAGTGCTGGTCTGCTTTCTCTTCCTTTCTCCGATGGAAATATGTGTGTATTTACAGGAATGTTGCAATATTCTTTTGCATATCAATTTTATTATTGTAAAAAAAAAATAAAATAAATAATAATAATTTTTAAGCATACATGTATTTATAGAATATGGGCCATACAAGATCATTGATCTCTATATGTCTTTGGCATTCTCAGGCCCCTGGTTTTCTTGCAGACCACCCGTGCTGTGACGTGTTGCGTCCAGAGGCATGGACAAGTCACTGCCTTCATGTGGCCAGCCCTCACGCACAAGGTGTGTGCAGGTGATGGGAGAGGTTGAGGTACAGTCGCAAGCATTTGCGTTGTCCGACGTCACATATTGCCTTCCCCCCTTCCTTTTTTCTCTCTTACAGCCCTTCCAGGTCGGACCCTCAGATTATGGTCCAGAGAGACACAGACCTTGCCAGGCCACAACTACAACATCACTCATCATCATCAAGATGCAGACGAGGCTCTCCGTCTGGAACTCACCACCAGAGGAGACACTCCTATTCCTCCTCCAGACACCGCTCCCACCACCATGACAGCCGCTCTGATCGCAGAGCCTGCTGGGGATGTGGGACATGAGTCTCGGAGGGCAAGTCCTTATGTGACTGTTGTTATGCCTGAGCGGTCAGGGAAAAAGAGACGGAGACACTCAAGCGGATTTCCTTTTGCGCACTCAGTTAGACAACAACGAGTGGTCCCTTCATGTGCAGACATTCAAGTGGATTCTGTCACTGGGATTCAATCCCGAAGTAGATCTATTCGCTTCCCCCCTGCAACTTCAAGGTGAAAAAGTATTTCACTCGGGCCGTTGCAGTCAAGCATTCGGAACAGATGCCCTGATGGATCAATGGAGGTTCAGGAGGGCGTACGCCTTTCCCCCGCTCCCGATTATCATCAGATTCTTATGGAGGCTTCAAGCAGAAGCAGTCAAAGTGGTGACGATAGCCCCTTATTGGCCGAACAGGCCTTGGTTTCCAATTCTATTCCAGCTCAGCTTCCGGGATCCAGTGCCTTTTCCCCTCAGGCTGGACCTTCTCTCTCAAGAGACAGTCCTACACCCTTGTCCGGCACTACTGGGACTGATGGTCTGGTTCTTGAGAGGGAGAGGCTGGAATCTCTCGTGCGCCGCAAGAGTGGTTTCCACCCTCATGAGCTCAAGAAAGACAAGTACAAATAAAGTGTATAGGAGAGTCTGGACCAAATTTGTCATTTTCTTCTTTTACGAGCAGGTCTTTTAAAATCCAGGAGCTCAGGATATTCTCAGTTTATTTCAATCTGGCCTAGATTTATCTCTATCCATCAGCTCACTTAGAGTCCAAGTCTCAGCCTTGTCAGCCTTCTCCGGGACTTCATTGGAGGTTCGTCCTTTAATTTGGCAGTTTTTCCATGGGGCGCCAAGACTCAAGCCCCAAAGGAGACCAAGATTTCCCAAGTGGGACCTTCCCCTTGTTCTCGACTCACTGTCTGAACTAAGTACCACGGAGCCCTCCTCGCTTTTCATTAAAGATTTCTCAGCAAAGGTAGCTTTTTTAGTTACCTCGGCTGAAAGGGTCTCTTAGTTTGGGTCACTAGGTCATGAAGAACCCTTTCTGACGTTTTTTCTGAATCGGGTAGTCCTTATCCCCCCCTTATGCTGGGCTTGAACCCGAAAGTGACTTTAGTGTTCCATGAGAACCAAGAAATCATCTTACCTACATTCAGGACCCCGGGGTCCACTGAAACTCATCCTCCAGATGCAGGTGAAATTCTAAAGGAATACCTGCAAATTACTTCTTCCTTTAGACGTTCTAGCCACCTATTCATACTGCACTCAGGCAACAATAAAGGGAAGAGGGCTTCAACCAGGACAATTGCAGCTTGGATCGTCCAGACCATCCAGCAAGCATATAGGGCTAAGGGCTGGGCTCCTCCAGAGGCGGTGACAGCACACTCCACCAGAGGAATGGCAGCTTCTTGGGTGATGGCACGACATGTGGCCCCAGATGCTATTTGCAAAGCGGCCTCTTGGGCCTCTATTAATACATTCATGTCTCATTACTGCATAGAGCCGGCTTCACTGTCTTCTGTAAACTTTGGTTTGAAAATCCTATCGGTTGATAGGACAAATTAAAATTATGTTTTTTTCAGCATACCCACCCGTGTGGTTGGCTAGTTAATTCCCAGACGTAGGCTGCCATGGAGTCTGTCAGGAAAAAGGAAAATTTATTATCAAATACCTACCGTAATTTTCTTTTCCTGATGGACTCCGTTGCAGACGGAGTTCCCACCCATCAGTCAAAGAGTCGGCTAGTTATAGAACACGGTACCTAGCGGTGAGCTCTCATTTATGGGAATGGGGTCCTATAGCATTCGAGAGGAGGCAGGGTTAACCCACACGTAGGCTGCCATGGAGTCCATCAGGAAAGGAAAATTACGGTAAGTATTTGATAATAAATTTTCCTTTTTTTAAAAGGAGTTTACAGTAATTTCTAGCAAAAAAATGCCTTTTTTAACCACTTCAATACTGGGCACTTTCACACCTTTCATTACAATTTTCAGCTTTCATTGCTGTTGCACTTATGAATTCTGCAGTCATGCAAAGCTGTGCCCAAATTAAATTTTTTGAATTTTTTTTCCCACAAATAGAGCTTTCTTTTGGTGGTATTTGATCACCCCTGGGTACTTTATTTTTTTGCTAAACAAATTTTGAAAAAACAAAAAAAAGTTTTTCTTTGTTTCTGTTATAAAATTTTGTAAATAGACTCAGCCACTCGCTGTCTTCTTTTTAAGGTTTTTCTTGCCAAATTTTCTTAAAAGAAAGTTCAGAAAAACACCACAACAGGAGTTTCCCATGCAAGGGTATTCAACATTTATCTTCCATCAAAGCAAACGACATTCAGCCCTTCTGGCCGGGCTGGTTCTTGGGCAGCTCTAAGCAGAGAGCAGTGACTCTCATTCACCGCTCTCTGCTCTGCTCCTCCAGTGCTTACTATGAACAACAAAAAGGGGGAAAGGGAATTGGGACTTTAAATGAAATTGCGCCGGGTAGGGTTGCACATTTCCATCCCTATGACTACAGTATATAAAAAACCCCACAAGCAGGAGCGAGCGAGTGAGGGGAAAGGGAGTGGGACTTTAAATGAAGCCAATGGTTTGCAAGCCGACACATAACGGTGGGTCAATAGAATCTTTATTGCATATTCATACAGACAATGGTATCAAACAATGTCAGGGTAACACTTGGTAAAATGTTAGCAGTGATAACCAAAGATCAGCGTAAAGATCATTAGCATAGTCATCAAAGATAAAACAGGTAACATGAGTAATAACATAGGTATGAGAGATGTTGCTAAATAAAAACAAGGGATCACCAGGTGTCAGAATACGTAAATAGTTAAAACAAGGTAATGCCTGCCAGATAGCTGGCCTCAAAATCCTGTTGACGGGTAATAGCCTGTATAGCATGGATTGGAACAAAGGAGGGGAACTGGTAGCTCGACGCGTTTCGTGGTTCAGGACCACTCATCAGGAGCAGACATGTCATGTTTCTAGAATGTAAAGATAATAATATCATGGATCAGAATTTAGAGTGGGTACATGAGGGCTGGTAATCCCCCAAAAATTAATAGTACTCACAGCAGGCAAGGGTAGACGGTGAATGGCCAGGCACGGCAATCCGTCCGGAACGAATGCCAAACCGGGAGCTGAGGCGGGCATCCCCACCGCGGCGACCAAAACAGGCACCCCCCCCAGGGGGCAATGCAGAGCCGCGGGGCACCCTAGAGTAGAAAGTGGCAGATATGTGATAATGTAAGGGGGTATGAGTGCAGGAAGGGAGGTACTAGAGCACCGGGTTGGAGAAGGGGTGGGCACAGCTGGCTTTGGCTCTCAGCTTAGCACTGATAGCCAGAGCCAGCTGTCAGTCAGGTAGCTGTGTGGATCCAAATAATATGGTCGGGCTCTGAAACATCAGCCAATGGCAGGCTTTAGCCCGCTTTTAGTTGATTCTGGGTCACAGGAGTGCAAAATTAGGTGTATCCCCAATATTGGCCACCCAACACATCAACGGTGATGCAATGAGTGACGTCATCCCGCCCATGGGGTGGGGCGGCGCCCCATGTCGCGTCACCAGCTGCTTCCATTATGGGATTAATTGAGGGAGGTGTTCCTTCCCACATGGCCCCTATAATTACAACATGCCACCCTACTCGTCTGTCTCAGTCTTGCAGATGACAGGTGGACATGTTGTTTGCTCCTCCCAAGGTAACACATTTATAGCTTTATACATTTTTGGACTTCAAATCTTACTCATGTGAGTTGCTCACCAATATAGATTCTTTTAGGCCACCCTAACAATGATCCTACTTATCTGATACAGTTACTTCAGATACTCTTTAACTGCTGCTATAAATCTTGGCACACGATGGGGACTACTCACTTCCTTATTGCCTGTGATTTTTTGATTTTTAGATATTATCACTCAGTGACTGGTGCAGGGGTGGATCCGGGGGGGGGCAATGGGGCAATTGCCCCCTCCGAGAATGCGGGTGAGTGAGTGGGCGGGCGGCTCCGCGGGTGAGAGAGCGGGCGGGCCAGGCGGCTTGGTTGGTGAGCGGGCGGGTAAGAGAGCGGGCGAGCAGCTGTGTGACTCAGTGTGTGAGCAGGTTGCTGGCCAATTGGAGTCAGCGGGCGGGGGAGCAGAGAGATACATCATCTCTCACCGCCCACCCTGCTTCACTGCAGTTCCGCCCTCGCTGTATAGGCATCCACGGGCAGCAGAGAGATTACATCATCTCTCTGCTGCCTAACTGGTAATCTGCTGCCTGACTCTGGGACACAGCAAGAGACCACCTTAGCAGGAAAGTGACAGAACAAGTGACAATCCACAATGTGTGGCAGGTGATGTGGCAAGTGACAATCCACATCTGGGCGCAGGCAAAGTGGCAAGTGACAATCCGCAATGTGTGGCAGGTGACGTGGCAAGTGAAAATCCGCATCTGGTGACAGGCGACGTGGCAAATGACAATTCACAACGTGTGGCAGGTAACGTGGCAAGTGACAATCCGCATCTGGTGACAGGCGACGTGCCAAGTGACAATCTGCAACATGTGGTAGGTGATGTGGCAAGTGACAATCCGCATCTGGGCGCAGGCGACGTGGCAAGTGACAATCCCCAACGTGTGGCAGGTGACGTGGCAAGTGACAATCTACATCTGGTGACAGGCGACGTAGCAAGTGACAATCCGCAACGTGTGGCAGGTGAAGTGGCAAGTGACCATCCGCATCTGGTGGCAGGCGACGTGGCAAGTGACACGCTCAGGGCTCCCACTGATTCTGCATTATGGTGGTGTAAACTTTTTCATTTTATATAACAATGTAATAATATAAATAATGTGCTTCAATCATCCTGACACCATAACAACCATGGTGCTGTGATGATTGAAGCGCCAATACCAGCTATTTCCCTGATAGATTGCCCCCCAAAAAAAGTATTTTCTGACAGTGCCCCTCCCGAGACTAGACTGGATCCGCCCCTGGACTGGTGGCTGTGCAGGGGGTGACTTCCACCATAATCCCCCTTGAACTGGGTTCCCTGTGTATGCAGCAGTGATTGCTGTAAGAGCTTCCTCCCTGGGTGGGCCCCCCTGATTTATGCTCTGCAGCCGCTTCTCCAGATGAGAACACACATGTCTCTTTCTACATTGTATTCTGTGCTTGTAAGTATGACCAGTAATTATATTTGATCTAAAGTTATAGGACAATTTACTGTATGTGTATATCTATATATGCTTCCATACCGATTTCCAAAGTAATTGATTATTATATATATATATATATATATATATATATATATATATATATATATATATATATATATATATATATATATATATATATATATATATATATATATATATATATATATATATATATATATATATATATATCTACTTTCAGAAGCAAACATAACCCTGAGGAAGGACTATTGCCCAAAACATGTTTGTATGACCACTAATACTTACCTGGGCTGAAGTTGTATGTAGGCATTTCTATGGATGGTTTAGATGGTTGACTGTATTTTTGTATGTATATACAGCTATGAGACATGTAAATGTGTTTTTTGTTACTTTTCATTTTATAGGGACTTTCTTCCCTGTTTACTCCAAGTTTTCTAATAAAAATTTAAAATTTCTCGACAAGTGTTACTCTCTTTCTGCCTGTAAAGTCCATGATGGGTTCTTTTTGATATGCACTTTGTGCAATCTAGCCATTATTGTTAGATATTTGGATGTTAGCAGATTACACTACACCCACCCCCAGTCTTTCTTTCTATACTTCTTGTTTAAAGCTAAACTCCAGCTAACACTTTTTAAGCCAGCATTTTCTATTTGAGATAAAGGTTTAAATAAATTAATTTAATTTTTAATTTAATAAAAATTAATAAAAGCTATTGTTAGCGCCTCTGTCAGTATTAAATAGTTTGTCTCAGCCCTCTAACTTCCACTTTTGCTGGACAGTTTGGTCTGTTAAAGGACATTGAAAAACAGCAGACTTACTGGTTGGATCACCAGTTGATAGTAAAGGAAAAAAAGAAAACTAATGCAGGACACCACATCTAAGAATTGGTAAGCTGGTATGTATTATTTTTTATTTATGAGTTTAATACCGCTTTAATAAATTAAACATGCAGTTGATTTTAGGTCCTCTGATGCGATGACCATACAAAATAGTGGCGGCAAAGTGGCTTAGTAATTAGCTCTCTGCAGCACTAGTGTTGTTGGATGGAATAAACCCTATCTGCATGGAGTTTGAATGATCTATCTGTGCTTGTGTGGGTTTCCTCCCACACTCCAAAGATATAATGGTAGTTGAATTGGCTCTTGTCTAAATTGGCTATAGTATTAATGCATGTGTAATAGGGACTTCACATTGTAAGAAGCAGAAAACACTGTCTAAATTGACAGTGCTATATAAATACATGTAATATATAAATAAAAAAGTAAAGTATGTTACATTCATCACACTAATTTGAAACAGAACCAGTATGTCGATTATTTTAAAAAAATGGGTTATTTTATGATTATTCTAAGGAATAATTAAAGGTCATAGTGTAATAAAGAGCAAGCACAGCTCATTAATCACTACAGATATTTGGTGCATGTTGCAATAATCTTTATACATTTCATCTTTTTACTGTACATATTAAATTTTCATATATGAAGCAATAGAATTTATATTAAAATTATTTTTAAAAAATTGTGCAGTACGAGTTTTTGAAATTGCAAACCACATGGAGAAAAGGGAGAACTCCCAACAGATGCCAAGACCCACCAGCACTAGAATGGTGAATAGACCAAAGTTCTAAAATAATAAATAATATAGCAGCACTATATTATGTATTATTGTTACAGTAATGTCCCTTGACACACACACACGTATTGTATGGCTTCAGTTCTACTGTCTTGCTATTATTTGCCAACCGTTCACTAGGTTTGCAAAATTAGTAGCTCCACAGATATGACACGCTCCTCCCGCCACTGACTGATGCCTACCTAATGAACAGATCAGGGGTTTAGTTACTATGGACACCTTAACTCTTTTTTGTACCTTTTTATCTCCTTGGAAACGGGATGCTTCTGGTCTATTTATTCTCAGAAATATTCGTAATGCGCTCATCAGCAGCCTGCACATGGGGAGGGGGAGTTCAGTGAGTGAAGTTTTTTTTTAACCATGTCTGTGTTTATGTGCCCCTGTTATCCATGAAGAACCGTCAGTACTAAAGTTTTCTTGAGTGAGCTAGTAAAATTACCATGATAGGCGGATTGCAGGGGAGGGGGGGCAATAAGCATGAAAGAAGGCTCTTAAGAGGAAGAGGTGCTCAGATCCCACATACTCCAGATAAGAAGCAGTAGGATCAGCACAGAACAAATTAGACAAACTGTGCAGCACATACAGACCTGGAGCAAGATAATTTTTTTTTTTTTCCCTGGACAAAGAACAAAGTAGACTTTTTGTATATCATTTTGTCTGTTTGCCAACTTATAAATGAAAGAAATGAGGACTTAAACATTTCCAGAAATTCTGAGGAGATGCTTAAAACCTTGCTCGATCCATCAAAAGCTGGATACGGGATTACTGGAACAAAGCAAGCAATATTAAGGCATTCCTGTGGTCACAGAGGTCCTACATAACAATTGTTCTTAATCCAAAATGTAAGGTGATGCTGCCACTCACAAGCTCCAAGAAGAAGTTGGCTATTGAGAAACTTCACTTTATGAACAATTTGCTGTAATCTGTACCACTCTGTAATATCAACTAATCAGCAACCACTTGGTCTAATCTTCTGCCGGAAAAGGCTGACTTAAGGAATTAAAGGGATTGATCAATTTGATGTTGTAATGTGAAATATAGATTTTTTTACTGAACACAGGACTGCAGAAGAAACAGTGAAAATGAATGTCTCAATCCTGATCTCCTCTTCGGACAGTTACCATCCGGAGTCAATTCTCATCCCGGTGCTCTACTCCCTCATTTTCCTAGTAGGTACAGTGGGCAATAGTCTGGTACTAGCGGTGCTGCTGAGGAATGGAAAGATAAATAACACCACCAATCTCTTTATCCTGAACTTAGGCGTGGCAGATCTGTGCTTCATTATTTTCTGCGTGCCATTTCAAGCCACCATCTACACCTTAGACAGTTGGGTGTTTGGCCCCTTCATGTGCAAAGCTGTTCACTTCTTCATATATCTCACCATGTATGCCTCTAGTTTCACCCTGACCACTGTGTCACTTGACAGGTAAGACAAGGTCTTTACTTAGAGATTAAGGAAAAAAATCATGATAGTTTTACTATATTAATAAAAAATAACATTTAATAATATAAATAGTATATATTAATATTTAATATACATTTAAAATGTATTTCAAGGAAAATGAACACACACATAAATCTGGTATATCATTAATTAATACTATTCCCTAATTTGTTTAAAGGGGAAATTCATTTCTCCAACTACTTTATTTTAAAAACGTGTGTCAAGCCAAAAATTTTTTTGTAGTTTTGTATACAGTGGGGAAGGATTAGAAACCTATTAGGGGCAGACAGCAATAAAAAAAAAAACCTGGAAGGGGTTCTAATACTTCCCCACTCTATCCAAAAAAAACCCCATTTGGGCTTGACATTTAAGTGAAAAGAACCACCCATGCACCTTAATGCCAGACTATAAAGTTGTATAAATTTTAACTAGAATGTGTCAGAATAAATAACTATTGAAAAAAAATTAAGGTAGGGCTAATAGTTTTAAAGGGAATTTGTCACCAACATTGCATGAATGCCTAAACATGAATCACTTCTGTTATTAGACCAAGTGACATATATTTTCAATCTGTTTCCAAATTGTAGTTTCAATCTGCACAGGTTACACTTCTAATGCAACGCAAACTTTACTCCCGTCATGGTCATGCTGAGTAATAATCCGTAGTGTCATGGCACAAAGCAGTGTGTACAGATTCATGGAACTCCTAAGATTTCATGGCAATGTCAACATAAATAAAGAAAAAGTGAATTTCACTTTTAAAAATGTCTTAATCTGCTTTTATACATTCAGATTTTGTTTTATATGTGTTGGTTTTGTTTTAAAAGGGTGGCTAGACAATACATGTCAGTCATATTTAACATACAAAACTATTGTCTCTGGTTTCCAGTTGAAAACTGGAGAGAAAAAAAATCACAATAATTTTTTTCTTATGCTCTGCCACTGAATCTACTTTTTTCACTTATGCTGTGGCTCTAAAAGCACCTCTGCAAACAGCATCACAGCACGGACAAGAACTAGAGCTGGATTCAGAAACTGACCAGAGAGGGGAGGGACATTGGGGTTGATTTACTAAAGGAAAATTCACTCTGCACTACAAGTGCACTGCAAGTGCACTTAGAAGTGCAGTCGCTGTAAATCTGAGGGGAAGATCTGAAATGAGGGGAAGCTCTGCTGATTTTTTCATCCAATCATGTACAAGCCAAAATGCTGTTTTTTATTTTCCTTGCATGTCCCCCTTGGATCTACAGCGACTGCAATTCCAAGTACACTTGCAGTGCACTTGTAGTGCAAAGTGGATTTGTCTATAGTAAATAAACCCCATTGTAGCTTTAATAGGTGGACACCCTTAGGCCCCTTTCACACGATCGGACCGTTCAGGTCCGCCTGTCAGTTTTGACCTGAACAGGCGCTCCATGTTAGTCTATGGAGCGTCGGATGTCAGCGGAGACATGTCCGCTGACATCCGACCCGGTCCGATCCGCTTAAAAGCAGACGGATGGCCCTACGTCCAGGTCCATCGCTGGTGGATCGGATCGGGGGAGATCTGACGAAAATGGACACGCTGTCCGTTTTCGTCCGATCCCTCCATAGGCGGCACGGCGCCTGACAAGCCCCTCCCCGCTCAGTGAGCAGAGAGGGACCTGTCATCCGCCGGCTCAGCGGAGATCAACGGACTGATCTCCCGCTGAGCCGGCAGACCGAGGCGGGCTCAGTGTGAAAGGGCCTTAAGGCCTGTACACACAATGAGAATATCAAACAAAAAAAAACAAACACATTCGCTATGATCATCCCATAATTTATCCCTTAGTACACAGCTTTCAAGAGTGGATCTCATGACAGTTCATGCAAAAATATCCGATGGGACAAGCACGAAAATCTTTCTCGTACTATAACAGAATGATTTCACTGTAATTAGTATAGTATTTTAGGAAATAAATTGTGGTACCAAGACCTCACATGCTCGGAAACAAAAGAATACATTACAATTTCAAAAAACTTTTAGATCGGTACCTTAACGCCTTCAATACAGGGCACTTTCCCCCCTTCCTGCCCAAGCCAATTTTCATCTTTCAGCGCTGTCGCTTTTTAAATGACGATTGCTACACTGTACCCAAACAAAATTGTTATCATTTTGTTCTCACAAATATAGCTTTCGTTCGGTGGTATTTGATCACCTCTGGGGTTTTTATTTTTTGCAAAACAAATAAAAAATTGACCGAAAATTTGGGAAAACATAAAAGTTTTTCTTCGTTTCTGTTATAAAATATTGTAAATAAGTTTTCTCCTTCACTTATGGGCACTGATGAGGCTGCACTGATAGGCACTGATGGGGTGGCACCAATGAGGTGGCACTGATGGGCACTGATATGCGGCACTGATGGGCACTCATAGGTAGCACTGATATGCAGCACTGATGGGCACTTAAAGGGGGCACAGATGGGCACTCATAGGTGACACTGGGCACTGAAACGCTGCACTGATAGGTACTTATGGATGGCACTGATGGGCATCACTGATATGGAGGAATTGGCAGGCATTGCTGATGGGCACTGATTGGCATCATATGTGGGCACTGGCCTCGCTGGTGGCCATGGGTGGTATACCTGGTGATCATCAGTGGTGGGAATCCCTGGTGGCATCCCCTAGTGGTCCTGGGTGGGCATCCTCGGGGGGGCTGTACTGATAATCAGCGAAGACCCCCCTGTCAGGAGAGCCACCGATCGGCTCTCCTCTACTCACGTCTGTCAGACGTAAAGTGAGGAAAAGCCGATCCTGTTTACATCATGATCAGCTGTGATTAGACAAAGCTGATCACGTGGCATCCGTCAGAGGCTCTTTACCGATATCAGTGTTGCAGTGTGGCAGACTGACACACAGCACCACCGATCGTTGCTCTGCATGCCCCGCGGGCATGTGCCAGCTTGTTATCCTGATCACGTCATATGACGTCCGGTCAGGATAGCAAAACCACTTTACGCACGTCATATTGCTATATGGCGGGCGGCAAGTGATTAATGACCACAACGTACAGGAGTATACATTGTACTATTAACATATAAGCACACACAGGTTGGACTGAATGGACTTGTGTCTTTTTTCAAACTTACCAACTATGTAACAATACATTACATCACTTACAAAGTTATATTCTGTCCTATGAGAATTTTCATAACTTTAGTAGCCTATTGGTTTTCGATATGAGGCTAGCATGCAAAAAAAAAAAAAAAAGGACAACCATCTGTCTGATATTCTCATAATGTGTACTAGGCTTTACTATGATGAAATAACTAAAAACCCTGCATTAATATTATGTAGGGTTGACGCATAATTCATGTTGGGGACATAACCTCGGTATTACACAAGCTTTTTAAAATGGGGCTTTCCGCCCTTCAATTTGGAATCATAACGTTTCACTCAGCTAAAAAAGAGTCTCTAAGGCATCCCTTGAAATATTAGGGTCTCAGGGAACCCCTGATAAAACCAATTCATTGTGGATTAGTGGGAAAAATTCCCCATACATTGGTGACCAGTGAAAAAAATGCTCACCTTACAGTGGTGGTCGGAATACCACCCTTACAGACAGCTAAAAAGATCATTGGTTTCCTGCAGGTGGCTCTAGTGCTGTTGGCCCCAGAACTATGCAGTTATCATTAAATAGGAAATCAATAACCATTAAATGAAAGGTCAATCAATCAGCTCTAGGAACCCCTAGCAAACTCTGGAGGAACCCTAGGGTCCCATAGAGCCCTTGTTGAGAATGGCTACTATAAGGATAAGGCCAGCCATAGGCGGTCCAAAGTGTGGCCAGTTCAGCAGGAACCGGCTGAGATTGAAACCATGCATGGGCAGACTTTACATGCGATTATCGCTAGCAGCTGGTATAGCTGCTAGCAATAATCACTGTCTTTTCCCTGTGGAGACGGCTTCACCCGCCAGAGAATACAATGTCTCGGTGGGAGGGATTCCCTTGTCAACACTGTCTGTGCTGATAGGAAAATCAAGCAAATTTCTTTCCTGCAACCCGTGCTCCTTGTATGGCCTATTTTAACCACTTAACAACCGGCCCATAGCCGAATGACGGCTACAGGGCGGTTGCATAACTCTGGAAGGGCGTGCAGTGACGTCCTCCCAGAATCCCACTCTCTCGCTCCCCCTGGGGCGCGCACCCGAGAACATCCGTGACCGCTGGGTCCAGAGGATCCAGAGCATCACAGATCACGCATCGCTGATCGCGGCCGTTTACCATGTGATCGCTCCGATGTTGATCACTTGTAAACAAACCGGCATCATGTCATGACGCCAGTTCCTCTCTCCCCTCTGTGTACCGATCGGATGGCAGCAGCACTGTGGGCTGGATCTGTAGTGCCCACAGCGCTGCTCTGTGACAATTGCAGTCACATCCAGCCATCCATCCATGCTCAGCCATCCCTCCATACTCTGTAATACCCTGCAATACTCTGCAATGCCCTGCAATACTCTGCAATGCTCTGCAATACTCTGCAATGCTCTGCAATACTTTGCAGTGCCCTGAAATACTCTGCAATGCTCTGCAATACCCTGCGATACTCTGCAAAGACCTGCAATACTCTGCAAAGACCTGCAATACTCTGCAATACCCTACAATACTCTGCAAAACCCCGCAATACTCTGCAATGCCCTGCAATATTCTGCAATACCCTGCAATACTCTGAAATACTCTGCAGTACCCCGCAATACCCTGCAATACCCTGCAATACCCTGCAATACCCCGCAATACTCTACAATACCCTGCAATACTCTGCAATACCCTGCAATACTCTGCAATACCCTGCAATACTCTGCAATACCCCACAATACTCTGCAATACCCCGCAATACCCTGCATTACTTTGAAATACTCTGCAATACCCTGCAATACCCTGCAATGCTCTGCAATACCCTGCAATACTTTGCAATACCCTGCAATACTCTGCAATACTCTGCAATACCCCGCAATACCCCGCAATACCCTGCAATACTCTGCAATACCCTGCATTACTCTGCAATACCCAGCCATATTCTGCAATACTCTGCAATACCCCGCAATACCCAGCCATACTCTGCAATACCCAGTCATACTTTGCAATACCAAGCCATAATCTGCAATACCCAGCCATACTCTGCAATACTCGGCGATACCCAGCCATACTCTGCCATACCCAGCCATACCCAGTAATACTCGGCGATACCCTGCAATATTCAGCCATACCCAGCCATGCTCTGCCATGCTCAGCCATACTTGGCCTCTGTATGTGGCCAGGCTGCGGAAGTCTCACACATGTAGTATCGCCGTACTCAGGAGGAGTAGAAGATTTTGGGGTGTCATTTTTGGTATGTACATGCTATGTGTTAGAAATATTGTATAAATGGACAACTTTGTGGTAAAAAAAAAAAAAGCGTTTTAACCACTTCCGGCCCGCCGTTATATGACGTCCTTGACTTTGTGTAGGGATATCTGAATGATGCCTACAGCTACAAACATCATTCTGATATCAGCTTTTTCAGCCAGGGATTCCCCAGACCATAAGAACGATCATAGCAGCTATTTCACTGCTTGATCGCTCTTACGGGAGGTGAGAGGGGATGTCCCCCCTCCCGCCGCCCTCTGGATCGTTTTTGTTTTTTTTTTTAATTTCAGGCTTCCCAGCCTAGAGGTGAGATGTGGGGTCTTATTGACCCCATATCTCACTGTAAAGAGGACCTGTCATGCCATATTCCTATTACAAGGGATGTTTACAATCCTTGTAATAGGAATAAAAGTGATCAAAAAAATTTTTGGGGAAAAAAGTGTCAAACTAAAATAAATAAAGTAAAATGAACAATAATAAAAAAAAATGTTTTCAAAGTTTTAAAGCGCCCCTGTCCCTGTGTCCTCGCATGCAGAAGCGAACACATATGTAAGTCCCGCCCACATATAAAGATGGTGTTCAAACCACACATGTGAGATATCGCTGCGAACGTTAGAGCGAGAGCAATAATTTTGGCCCTTGACCTCCTCTGTAACTTAAAACATGTAACCAGTAAAAAATGTTATAGCTTCGCCTATGGGGATTTTCAAGTAGCAAAGTTTGGTGCCATTCCACGAGCGTGTGCAATTTTGAAGGGTGACATGTTAGGTATCTATTTACTCGGCATAACTTCATCTTTCACATTATGTAAAAACATTGGGCTAATTTTACTGTTTTGTTTTTTTTAAAGCACAGAACAGTTTTTTTCCAAAAAATTGCTGCGCAAATTCCATGCAAGATAAAAAGTTGCAACGACCGCCATTGTATTCTCTAGGATCTTTGCTAAAAAAATATATGTTTTGGGGTTCTATGTAATTTTCTAGCAAATAAATGATTTTTACATGTAGGAGAGAAATGTCAGAATTGGTCTGGGTGCCCAGAACGCCTGAAGGTGCTCCCTGCATGTTGGGCCTCTGTATGTGGCCACGCTGTGTAAAACTCTCACACATGTGGTATCGCCATACTCGGGAGTAATAGCAGAATGTGTTTTGGGGTGTCATTTGTGGTGTGCATATGCTGTGTGTGAGAAATAACCTGCTAATATGACAATTTTGTGAAAAAAAAAGAAAAGAAAAAAAATCTTGATTTTGCAAAGATTTGTTTAGGAAAAAATGACAGCTTCAAAAAACTCATCATGCATCTTTCTAAATACCTTGGAATGTTTTCTTTCCAAAAAGGGGTCATTTGGGGGTAGTTGTACTTTTCTGGCATGTTAGGGTCTCAAGAAATGAGATAGGTCATCAGTACTTCAGGTGTGATAAATTTTCAGATATTGGCACCATAGCTTGTGGACTCTATAACTTTCACAAAGACCAAATAATATACACCAAGTTGTACTTATTTTTTACCAAAGATATGTAGCAGTATAAATTTTGGCCAAAATTTATGAAGAAAAATTACTCATTTGCTAAACTCTAAACAGAAACAAAGAAAAATTCATTTTTTTACAGAATTTTCTGTCTTTTTTCTTTTATAGCTCAAAAAATAAAAAACCCAACGGTGATTAAATACCACCAAAACAAAGCTCTATTTGTGTGAAAAAAAGGACAAAAACTTCATATAGATACAGTGTTGTATAACTGAGTGTCATTCAAAATGTGAGAGCACCGAAAGTTGAAAATTGGTCTGGTTAGGAAGGGGGTTTAAGTGCCCAGTGGTCAAGTGGTTAATCACCTCCTAAGCCCAGCACAGTTCCAATGCAAAGACAAAGCTATTTGCCTTGTTTGCTATAAGGTAAGTTTACACCACTGTGATGGGGTAGTGTGCAATGAAAAAAAGTATTGCAAGCCACCGCTTTACAACGCGCTAGAGCAAATAGAACTTATATCAGTTTCAATAAAATTCTAACAAACAAAAACAGCACTGTTCTCACCAAAGCACACCAGTGCACCAGCACGGCTGTTGGTGTGAATGAGCCGTTAAGGCTCCATTCACACTAATGCGTTTTTTGATGCATTTTGCATTTTGCAGAAATGCATGGGAATTTTTTAACATGAGTTCCTATGGAACATGTTCACATCAATGCATTTTTGTGCCTCTGCTTTTTTGGAAAGGGTCGGGGATTTTTTTTGCATGCAAAATGCAGCGTTTTGCATGTAATAGAATTCAATGGACCCGCATCCAAAAACGCAAGGACCGCGTTTTTACTGCGCTTTTGCTGCGTTTTGCGTTTTTTTTCCTTTCATTTTTTTTAACACTGTATACAGTATAAAAAAAAAACTGTAAGGAAAAAAAAAAATGCAAAAAACGCGGCAAAAACACATGTTCAAAAACGCAAAAAGCACTGCAGAAACACTCAAAAGCAACATGCATAGATGTGAATCGAGCCTTAGGCTCCATTCACATTAACGCGTTTTTTGATGCATTTTGCAGAAATGCATGGGAATTTTTTAACATGGGTTCCTATGGAACATGTTCACATCAATGCATTTTTGTACCTCTGCATTTTTGGAAAGGGTCAGGGACTTTTTTTTCATGAAAAATGCAGCGTTTTGCATGTAATAGAATTCAATGGACCAGCATCAAAAAGTTTTTACAGCGTCTTGCCCTTTTGGTGTTTTTTTTTTTTTTAGACTGTATACAGTATTAAAAAAAACTGTAAAGAAAAATGCAAAACGCGGCAAAAATGCCGCAAAAACGCCGTAAAAACGATAGAATTCAATGGACCCGCATCCAAAAACGCAAGTACCGCGTTTTTTACTGCGTTTTGCATCTCTTTTCCTTTCATTGTTTTTAACACTGTATACAGTATAAAAAAAAACCTGTAAAATGTAAAAAAAAAAAAACGCAAAACGCGGCAAAAACGCATGTTCAAAAACGCAGCAAGCACCGCAAAAAGCACTGCAGAAACACTCAAAAGCATCATACATAGATGTGAATCGAGCCTAAGGCTCGATTCACACCTATGCATGTTGCTTTTGAGCGCTTTTGGATTTTATTTTGTCATGCTTGCCACGTTTTTGAGCAGCATTTTTGTAGCCGTTTTGCCGCTTTTTTGCCGCATTTTGCGTTTTGCGTTTTTTTTTTACATTAAAAAAAAAAAAAAACGGCAAAAACGCATCAAAAACGCTGCAAGAACGGTGCACTTGCGTTTTTAATGCTTGTCCATTGAATTCCATTACATGCAAAACGCTGCATTTTGCATGAAAAAAGTCCCTGACCCTTTCCAAAAATGCAGAGATACAAAAAGGCATTGATGTGAACATGTTCCATAGGAACCCATGTTAAAAAATTCCCGTGCATTTCTGCAAAATGCAAAATGCATCAAAAAATGCGCTAGTGTGAATGGAGCCTTAGGGCCCTTTCACACTGGGGCGGGGGCGTCGTCGTCGTCGGCAAAGCGCCGCTATTGTAAGCGGCGCTTTACTGTCGGTATTCGGCCGCTAGCGGGGCGGTTTTACCCCCCGCTAGCGGCCGAGAAAGGGTTAAAAACCACCGCAAAGCGCCTCTGCTGTCCCATTGATTTCAATGGGCAGGAGCGGTGAAGGAGCGGTATACACTCCGCTCCTTCACCGCTCCGAAGATGCTGCTAGCAGAACTTTTTTTCCCGTCCTGCTAGAGCACCGCTCCAGTGTGAAAGCCCTTGGGGCTTTCACACTGGAATCAAAGCAGCGGCACTTTCGGGTCGGTTTGCAGGCGCTATTATTAGCGCAATAGCGCCTGCAAACCGCCCCAGTGTGAAAGGGCTCTTAGAACAGAACAATCAAACACGGCCGATCGCTCGGTTCTCAGGGCTCCCTAAGCAGAGAGCTGGTGACTTTCAGTCACTGCTCTCTGCTCTGCCCCCCTGTGCTCACTGGAGCGTGGGGCTGTGGAGGGGTAGAGAGCGACCGGCTCAGGATCTCAGCGGCTCGCTGATAGACTGAGTCCGGTGCCGGTCCAGGTTTGTTGGCGGATCCAAACTTCATTGTTGTGATCTTCTCCGAGCCTGTATCGGCTATGTGACGTCAGCTAACAGTGAGCTTCAGCCCGCTGTCTGCAGAGAACGGGTCACAGGAGTGCAGAACAAACTGCACTCCTGTGATCCATAGGAGAAGTACAGCCAAATGAGCTTTGGCCGTACTTCTCCTTTGATTTAAAAAGTTCCTTCTTTTGATCTCAGCCTTCAAATCTGCAAGGACTGGAGATTATAGAATTTATAGTGTTTATAGAGCATTTTTCATGACCACAACTAAAGCCTACTACATATTTTTAGAAAATCTGTTGACAATCTCTGTATTTGGAACAATCATTCAATTTTCTGTTAGTATACATTCTTCTTTTAGTATATATTCTTTTGAAAACTGATGTGGAGTGTTCAGATGAAAATTTCTGAAGGGACATAATGGAAAATTTTTCTCATTAGTTACCAGAGCAACCGATTTTCATTTATTTCATACAGTATTTGTACTTTAAAAAATTAAATGAACAAGCTGTAGCTACGCATGTAAGAAGTTTTCCTTTGTCATTCAAGAATATTTGTACTATTAATGGCATTCTCGTTTTCTACATTCTACAAACATTTGGAAAAAAGTCAAACGACTGTTTGTCTGATTTTCTAATAATGTGTACTTAACCTGGTTTCCTATGGATGTAGTTCACATCTGTGCATTGCTCATTTCAAACGAACAGAAGTGAAGGGGAAAATGTTCCGAGCTCACAGAAGGTCACATAGGGGGTTATTTACGAAAGGCAAATCCACTTTGCACTACAAGTGCAAAGTGCACTTGAAATTGCACTGAAAGTGCACTTGGAAGTGCAGTCACTGTAAATCTGAGGGGTAGATCTGAAATGAGTGGAAGCTCTGCTGATTTTATTATCCAATCATGTGCAAGCTAAAATGCTGTTTTTTATTTTCCTTACATGTCCCCCTCGGATCTACAGCGACTGTACTTCCAAGTGCACTTTGCACTTGTAGTTTGCACTTGTAGTGCAAAGTGGATTTGCCTGTCGTAAATAACCCCCACAGTTACATATTTACATAGTTACATAGTAGGTGAGGTCGAAAATAGACACAAGTCCATCAAGTCCAACCTATGTGTGTGATTATATGTCAGTATTATTAACTTGTATATCCCTGTATGTTGCGGTTGTTCAGGTGTATCTAATAGTTTCTTGAAACTATCGCTGCTCCCCGCTGAGACCACCACCTGTGGAAGGGAATTCCACATCGTTGCCACTCTAAAGCCGCGTACACACGGTCGGACTTTTCCTCTACAAAAGTCCAACGGACGCTGACGCACTAAAGCTGGCTGGTAATCCGATCGTGTGTGGGCTTCTCCGGACTTTCAACTGACTTTTTTAGCCTCAAATCCGACGTACTTTAGATTTGAAACATGCTTCAAATCTTTCCGACGGACTCGAGTCCGGTCGAAAAATCCGCTCGTCTGTATGCTAGTCCGACGGACAAAAACCCACGCTAGGGCAGCTATTGGCTACTGGCTATGAACTTCCTTATTTTAGTCCGGTGTACGTCATCACGTAAGAATTCGACGGACTTTTGTGTGATCGTGTGTAGGCAAGTCTGTTCGTTAGAAAGTCCGCCGCAAGTCCGTCGAAAGTCCGCCAAAAGTCCGTCGAAAGTCTGTCGGACAGGCTGTCGGACTTTTGTAGCTGAAAAGTCCGACCGTGTGTACGCGGCATTACAGTAAAGAACCCTCTACGTAGTTTAAGGTTAAACCTCTTTTCTTCTAATTTTAATTAGCAGTGTTACAAGCAGCCAGAAAAACACAGTAAGAAACTATTTGATTAGAAAATTGATTACAGGACCATTAAGTAGTGAATGTGTATGGAGTATTTTTGGTGAATAAGGATTTTTTTTAGTGTCACTTTAAGACTTACTCCACTTTTCCAAGTGTCTGTACCAGGATGACATTGGGTATGCTGATGTACCTTGACCTGGACAATAGAACATTTATCTCACTATTATATATATATATATAAAAAAAATCATATTATATCTTTTTTTTGTAGTAATTTTATTAATCACTGATGAAAAAATATCATTATGCTTGCCAGCGCAATATGAGGCTATTCACCTTCACTTATATCTCTTAATTACCCAGTTCACTCAGGTGAAAAGTTTTTATTATTTATTACCTTAAACTTGATTAGCTATTTGCAGTGGATACAAGCCAATGTAAAATGAGTGTGTTATGTCTGATTTTTTTTAATATACACAAGATATGGTTGAGATCTCTTAACACAGTGTTAGACGACATATGGTTTTGCAGCTACTATGAGACTCCAGATCTCTACATGCTGCTTCATAGCAGATGGAAAATCACTAGTTATCTATAGCTAGCATGCGGAGTGTAATCATTTATCCTGTATAACAAAGTATGCAATGTCTGTACTCCAAATAATTACAGTACACACTATAGATATGGCAGCCTATTTCTGCTATCTATTTTTGTGCATGAGACTCGAGAACTAAAAGGTTGTTCACAGTAACAAATCAGATTTTTGTTAAAGTTTTTCTTGAAATGAAAGCTGGCCCTACACTATTAGATTTTTTTTCGTTCTGCAAAAAAATCGAACAGATTTCTCCATCCACACTATGCAGCGTGGAAGGATTAAATCCCCCTGCTGGGCTATTGTATTATGACAGCTGGTGGCAGCAGTTGTGAGAATACCCTAACAGTGGCTGCATCTGACTGGATGCAGCATTTGATTTGCCAACAATTTTCCACCTGGCTCCTTTGCTTTTCAATGAAAGGTTGTCAGAGAGGATGGGGCCGATAGGGCCACGCACATAGGAACTTTCAGAAGAGTTCATCAGGAACAGTGTATGGCCAGCCTGAACGTTAAACCTGATTGGTTTCTGTTGGTAAAAGTAAAAATCAAGCCAAAACTTTGAGTTTTGTACAGAACTGTGGTGCATTAGAACCTCTCTAAGGATTTTATTGCTGTCTGTGTGCTCGCTGAGAATTACCCTAATTTTTTGTCCCAGTAACAGCGTGCCCCAAGGACAGGAAGTAATAAGAGAATTTTCTGACGGGGACAGAGAGGGCAACAAAAGCACATATACAGTGCCTTGCAAAAGTATTCACCTCCTTGGCATTTTTCTTGTTTTGTTGCCTCACAACCTGGAATTAACATGGATTGTTTGAGGATTTGCATCATTTAGTTTAGAGAACATGCCCACAACTTTGAAGATTTTTTTTTTTATTGTGAAGCAAACAACAAATAGGACAAAATAACAAAAAAAAGTCAATGTGCATAACTGTTCACCCCACTAAAGTCAATACTTTGTAGAGCCACCTTTTGCGGCTATCACAGCTCCAAGTCGCTTTGGATAAGTCTCTATGAGCTTGCCACATCTTACCACTGGGATTTTTGCCCATTCCTCCTTGCAAAACTGCTCCAGCTCCTTCAAGTTGGATGGTTTGTGCTTGTGAACAGCAATCTTTAAGTCTGACCACAGATTTTCTATTGGATTGAGGTCTGGGCTTTCACTAGGCCATTCCAACACACTTACATCTTTCCCCTTAAACCACTCAAGTGTTGCTTTAGCAGTGTGTTTGGGGTCATTGTCCTGCGGGAAAGTGAACCTCCGTCCTAGCCTCAAATCACACACAGAGTGCTACAGGTTTTGCTCAAGAATATCCCTGTATTTTGCACCATCCATCTTTCCCTCAACCCTAATCAGTTTCCCAGTCCTGACTGCTGAAAAACATCCCCACAGCATGATGCTGCCACCACCATGTTTCACTGTGGGGATGGTGTTCTTTGGGTGATGTGATGTGTTGTGTTTGCGGCAGACTTATCGTTTTCTTTGTTGGCCAAAAAGTTCAATTTTAGTCTCATCAGACCAGAGCACCTTCCTCCATACATTTTGGGAGTCTCCCACACGTCTTTTCGCAAACTCAAAATGTGCCATTTTGTTTTTTGCTGAAAGTAATGGCTTTCTTCTGGCCACTCTGCCATAAAGCCCAACTCTATGGAGCGTACAGCTTATTGTCATCATATGTACAGATACTCCAGTCTCTGCTGTGGAACTCTGCAGCTCCTCCAGGGTTACCTTAGGTCTCTGTGCTCCTCTCTGATTAATGCCCTCCTTGCCTGGTCTGTGAGTTTTGGTGTGCGGTCGTCTCTTGGCAGGTTTGCTGTTGTGCCATGTTCTTTCCATTTGGTTATGGTAGATTTGATGGTGCTCCTAGGGATTGTCAAAGATTTGGATATTTTTCTATAACCTAACCCCGACTTACCGTACTTCTCAACAACATTGTCCCTTACTTGTTTGGAGAGTTCCTTGGTCTTCATGGCAGTGTTTGGTTAGTGGTGCCTCTTGCTTAGATGTTGCAGCCTCTGGTGCCTTTAAAAAAGGTGTGTATATGTAATGACAGATCATGTGACACTTAGATTGCACACAGGTGGACATCATTTTACTAATTATGTGACTTCTGAAGGTAATTGGTTGCACCAGGGATTTTTATTGGCTCCATAACAAAGGGGGTGAATACATACGCACATGCCAATTATCAGTTTTTTATTTCTGAAAAACAGTTTTATGTATATATTTTTCTAATTTTACTTCACCAACTTATGCTGGCCATACACTATACAGAAAATCGTCCGAACACATTTTCGAAAAACGAACGTTCGACCGTGACCGCAAACAATCGTGCCATCATGTAATGACCAATAAATTGTTCAGTGGACATGAATAAATAATTTTTGGTTCGTTTTTTTACATATACCTAGTGCAGACAGTTCGGACGGGAAACACATTAACCTTGCAATTTATCGTACGTTCGGCAGAAATTTTCCAAACTTCCCGTTCATTTTTTTCCCGCAAAAACGTCACAAACGATTATCGATTTGTGCCCATTAACTTGCCGAAAAACGAACAAAGTGTCTATACGAACGATTTTTTGGCCGATTTTTCGTATAGTGTATGGCCAGCGTTAGACTATCGTGTTCTGATCCATCACATATAATTCAGATTAAAAAAACATTGAACTAAAGGCTGTAATGTAACAAAATAGGTAAAAAGCCAAGGGGAGTGAATACCTTTGCAAGGCACTGTATTTAATATTTAATACAGTGTTTGAAAGGGGAGGCCTCTGTCAGGTTTCTTTTTGATCTCTGTGTCTTCCTGTCTCGGTGAAACTCACATTCTCTCATTACTTCTACAACGTACGTGTGTATAGGATGGGAGGGGAAATCTCCACAGTGGAGACAGGCAGCATTAAATAGACTGATGACATAGGATCTGTCTCTCATTTATTCTATCAAAACTGAAAAAAGTTTTGGCTGGAGACAGGCTTTAGGAAACTGGCCCAGTCAGGGGCGGACTGACCATTCAGGCACTCGGCACTAACCGAGGGCCCCATGCCACTAGGGGGCCCCATCAGGGTTGCCAGCCTCAGTAAAACCAGGGAAAGACTGTAAAAAATTTTTACAAGTGTATTTTTACATCTGTCCCTGAAATGTCTGACACCGACATCATTTTGATGTAAAATTACGGAGGCTATAGCTGCTCCGCCCCTCCACTACCTCCTCAGCCAATGGGAACGCAGTGTACACGCCCCCTTCCCCAGTGCGGCTTCTTTGAATACAGAGCAGGAAATGCCGACAGCTGGAGGAGAGGAGAGGGAGGCGGGGACACAGCCTGTAGTGTGGGATGGACTTCAGGCTGACTAACTTGGCTGAGTTAAATGTCTTTTATCAGTGCTTTCTCTAGTGAGCAGAAGGGGAAGGCTATGTTTCCTCTAGCAGAGCCCTTGTCTCTGAGGCTATTAGATCGTTTTTCTGTGTGTAAGAAGTGCACTTCTCCTGGGGGAAGGATGTTCTGAACTTCTCCCCCAATCTCTTCTACATCTCCTTACTGACTACCTGCCCACCAATACACAGACACATCATCCCCCTCTCCTGTATTACCACTGAATGTATCTGTGAGCTCCTGGGGCACTACAAGTCCCAGCATGTCAGAAGATGGGGGAAACAGCAGTGTGTTAGGCTGATTTCTAGATGAAAAATGCTGGTGTGTGTATACTGTGTGTGTATGTATATGCTTAAAGCAGGATTTCACTGTCTCCAAATCTTTTTTTTTTTTTGCAAAATGACAATGATTAATATATTTAAATATAGAACTTGTTCTGTTTTTAGTGCTTACTGCTGTCTGTTTTCTCCTAAAACAAAAAGTTATAAATTTTAATGTTGCCGGTTGTCATCTTGCCTGTGGGCATGTGAAGCCCACAGGCATCCTCTTCCAGGATACGGTGCTGCTGATCGACCAGCATGCACCGCACGTTCTATCCCCGATCTCGTGCATGCGCAGTAAACTCAAATCAGAGCGCCGTCAACAGCTCCGGTTGCCATCACAGTGGGCGGCGTCGTAGAAATCTCGCGAGATTTCGCGGCGGCTCTCCGCACTGACTCCTGGGATGGATGACACGAGGTCCCAGGAGACAGTGCGGCGATGAAAGGAAATGATGCGTATACCCGCAAAATCCCCGCCCACAGCCGCAGGGAGCGAACACAGGCTGGGCCAAATGTGTAAAGATCGCTTTAATGTGTGTGTGTGTATGTAGTCTGTGTGTATACTGTGTGTGTGTCTGTATACTGTGTGTGTGTCTGTATACTGTGTGTGTGTCTGTATACTGTGCTTTTGTTTGTCTGTGTGTATGTCTGTGTGTATACTGTGTGTGTGTATACTGTGTCTGTGTGTGTGTATACCGTGTCTGTATACTGTGTGTGTGTGTCTGTATACTGTGCGTGTGTCTGTGTGTATACTGTGTCTGTATACTGTGCATGTGTCTGTGTGTATACTGTGTCTGTATAATGTGCGTGTCTGTGTGTATACTGTGTCTGTATACTGTGTGTGTGTGTCTGTGTGTATACTGTGTCTGTATAGTGTGTGTGTGTCTGTGTCTTTATATTGTGTGTGTGTCTGTGTGTATACTGTGTGTGTCTGTGTGTATACTGTGTGTGTGTGTGTCCGTGTCTGTATATACTGTGTCTGTATACTGTGTGTGTGTCTGTGTGTATACTGTGTGTGTGTGTCTGTGTCTGTATACTGTGTGTGTGTCTGTGTGTATACTGTGTGTGTCTGTGTGTATACTGTGTGTGTGTCCATGTCTGTATACTGTGTGTGTGTCCGTGTTTGTAAACTGTGTATTTATACTGTGTGTGTGTCCGTGTCTGTATACTGTGTGTGTGCGTGTGTGTCTGTGTATACTGTGTCTGTATACTGTGTGCATATCCGTGTCTGTATACTGTGTCTGTGTCTGTATACTGCATCTGTATACTGTGTGTATACTGCGTCTGTATACTGTGTGTATACTGCATCTGTATACTGTGTCTGTATACCGTGTGTGTGTCTGTGTGTATGTATACTGTGTCTGTATACTGTGTACGCGTCTGTGTGTATACTGTGTGTGTGTCTGTGTGTGTATACGGTGTCTGTACTGTGTACGTGTCTGTGTGTATACTGTGTGTGTGTCTGTGTGTATACTGTGTGTGTGTATACTGTGTGTGTATACTGTATGATCCATGTGTGCCCACTGCCGCTCAACAGAAATCGCTCTAACAATCCCATGCCCATAAAAAATGCACTTATTGCCATTTGGAGCCATCTGATTGGTGAACTGCTGAGCTCGACCTTGGATCCGGCAGCAGGTCTGGGTACACACCTGTGCAGTGACATGATGGCACACATCAAGCATGGCTTTTATTCACATGCCTCAATGCCCAATCTGTGGCCAACCACAGCAGTTCACTATTCAGCTGGCTCCACGACTCACTTGCGCAGTTCAAAGCCTGCAACAAGTGGATTTTTTTTTACCGCCAGCTGCCTACCACACCAAGCACTAAGGTACAAAGGTGTGTGTAAAGGGACACTCTGGGGGCTCTGCCATAGGGTGCCACTGTGGGGGATCTGTCGTAAGGGGAGATTCTGATGTAAGGGGGGACTGACTCTGCGGACTGTGATGTATAGGGAGAATGTTGGGACTTTGGTGTAAGGGAGGACTCCCGATTTGAGTGTGGCGCTCATCCTGACTGCTGTACTCTACAGGCAGTCCCTGAGTTACAAACACAATAGGGACTGCAGGTTTGTTCGTCAGTTGGTTTTGCACAGAGCAGCCCAGATCCTCCTCTTCTCGGGTCCCTCTTCGCTGCTCCTGGCCCCTCCCTTCTTTGGAGTGCCCCCACAGCATGCAGCTTGCTGGGGGGCCCCAAAATCTCCTATTGCCAGAGGGCCCCATGAATTGTCAGTCCGCCCCTGTTTATTGGCTACGTTTACTGGCTGAATTTCCTAATGAAAATAGAAGAAAGAATACCTAAAAAAACAACACAGCCATCACATCTAAGAATTAGTAAACTGCAATATAATAAATGTTTGCTTTTGGGTTTAATACTGCTTTAAATTCAGTTACTTACTGTACAATGCATGCATTAAAAAGATGTTATGTGTTCTCGATTACAGAGCTTTAATAATGCGTCCCTTCAAACCTCTGTCTATAGCTTAGCTTTCAATATAAAAAATGCAAACATGTCTAGATCTTTCAATGGAAATACCTCTTACAGTGCTTTGTTCCCAGATTACATGGAACAACAGAACTATAGATCTCTGTATCATTTCATAATTACTGTCTGCTATACAATGTTAATAGAATTGGAAAAAAAATCTATCTGTAATTATTCACATTGAAATCATATAAACCTGAAAGCCTATGTGTTCAGTGACTCTAGATTGCTGTAAAGATTTTTTAATAAAGAACATTTTAGTCCAATTACCAATCCAAAAACTCATCCATTTTTAAATGATTATAAACAAGTATCATTAACTGAACTTCTCTTGACAGCTAAATGAAAACCGCTGTGGTTTCCTTTTTATTGTTATTTTCATTAGTCTGTTAAAGATATTTTTTTAGAGCAATGTGTGATACTTTACACACACACACACATATCACATGTTGCCCCTGTTAAATGGATTTATTATTTATAATAGTATTGGGTAATACAAATACAATTGTAGCAATAACCCTTAAAGGAGCTTTTGGAAATGTTGTATTCCACTTACATTTTCCAGTGATGAGCCATCCTGTAAGTAGACCCAACAATACACCAATAGTGAATAATTGGTTTTAGAATAAAAATAAGCACTGCAGAAAAGTATTTGAGAGGTGGCCTGAGCAACAATGAATACAACAATTTAATACCAGTGGAATTGTGAAACAATAGAATGAGATCAGGGGTAGGCAACCTTAGAGAGATGGAGATCTACTTGAACAACACTGATGAAGTCGAAGATCACCAGGCACAGTGTTCTGTTGTTAAGGCCAGTTACACCAGAACGCAGTTCCAGAAAGGCATGTTCTATGTGTGTTTCCTGCACCATGTTCTAAACGCACTGCCTTTGTGATCTACTGTGGGTGATGATACATTGTTAACCCCAAATGTAGATCGCAGACACAGTGGACACACAAATAAAAAGCATTACAAAAGAGTGCAGGGTTAGGGAGTGCGTCACACTCAGAATGCAGGGTTGAGGAGTGCCTTACGCTCAGAATGCAGGGATCAGGAGTGTGTTACGCTCAGAATGCAGGGATCAGGAGTGTGTTACGCTCAGAATGCAGGGATCAGGAGTGTGTTATGCTCAGCATGCAGGGTTCAGGAGTGTGTTGCTCTCAGAACGCAGGGATCAGGAGTGCATCATGCTCAAAATGCAGGGATCAGGAGTGCGTTACGCTCAGAATGCAGGGTTAAGGAGTGCATTGCGCTCAGAATGCAGAGATCAGGAGTGCGATATGCTCAGAATGCAGGGATCAGGAGTGCGTTAAGCTCAGAATGTAGGGATCAGGAGTGCATTACGCTCAGAACGTAGGGATTACAAGTGTGCTGCGCTCAGAATGCAGGAGGTGATGGTGAAGTGAAGGGTGCTAGAGGACACTGCTATGGGGGTGGGCACTGCTATGTTAGTGCCCCTGCCCATAGCAGTATCCACTGCCGCCTTCACATCACCCCCCACCCCACCACACACACACAGTAGTGTCCTCTTTTCCCCCCTCCCATAGCATCCTACCTGTGCACACAGGAGAGCAAGAGGCAGCACAGTTCTGGAGAGGGGGCAGGAGTAGGAGCTGGCAGAGTGACTTTTTATTTTAACAAGCTGGAGATTGGTTGTTTAGGACCCATGGGCGTCCGCATGTAGGGGCAAGGGCCCCCCCCCCGGAATCAGGGATCGGAACTTAAAATCGGCACAGTTGCGTCGTTATTGGGGTGCAGGCAGCCCGCACCCAGGTGCCACTGCCAGTGGGGGGACACCATCAAGGTGCTGTCAAGCCCCTATCAGTGTGGTGTGACTTCAGGCTCTTTCCCCTGCTCAGTCCAGCAGAGAACTCGGCGGTGCTGTGAAAGGAGAAAAGTGAGCTGCGGGCTGTCAGAGGCTTCCCCCGCTCACCCCCCTTTTCTCCTGTCAGGTCATAACTGAGGGCCAATCAAAGGAGACTAGGAGAGGGGAGCATCATGGGACATGTAGTCCCAAAGATTGGCAGCCCCATTTTCCACAGGGACGAGGCTACAGCTCGATCAAGAGAGATTGAGAGACTGCAGCCTGGAAAAAAGCTGAGGAAGAGAGTGCTACAGGATAAAGAACGAGGAGTGTGCTTGGTGGAAGCCAGAGAGAGAGCAGTGCTGCCCAGTGCCACCAAAGAAAGGGCCGCGCTGCCCAGCCCCACCAGAGAGAGCCATAATGTCCAGCGCCACCAGAGAGAGAACGACTGAGCCACTGCCAGGGTACAGACATGCTACACTACTCACCAGAGTTGCCCCCGGGGAACCCAGAGTGAGCGATCATCCAGCTGGAGGGATCACTGCTGTAGTTTCACTGGGTCTGGTAAGAGGGCCTGTTGGCCATTATCCATTACCTATCCTAGGGACTGTACTACGTCTGCAGTCTCTGACCATGATAATGTGATAATGACATTGTCGAAAAGGGGCGGTGCGTGGATGAACCTAAAATGATGCCCCCCTCCCTGAAAAAAGTTCTGCGGACACCCATGTTAGAAAACAACAAAAAGTGTAGCGCTAAACCATATCTTAAATAACCCTAGATGGGTAAATATACAATGAAGGGGATCACCAATATAAAGACCTATTCATGGATGGAGAGTCCTGATATAGGTGTTTATGGCTAAAAACGACAATGTCTAGTCCTTAGGTGAACATATTGTGAATGGGTGAATCCAGTGTTCCAAAACGACAAATCAGCTCACTACCACCGAGAGAAATGAAGGCTTACCAGATATGATGGACCCGACAGGGCATACGCCGAATTGGGTCAGATAAGGCTTGGGTGGTAAGAGGCTGAAGATGTCTGTGGTATCGCAGATTGCTGGATTCCTCCAACTGGTGCCCGGGTCCCGGAAGGTATGCGGAATCTCAAGAATATGGATGATTCTGTAGATCCAAGGTGGCTGAGGTGTTCCGATCACCTCCCATCCACCATCCTCCTCCGAACCTCCGCTCTCTCTACAAGGGTAGATCATGGCTGATCTCTGGGGTGTACTGTACTGGGGTGTACTGGTTTATGTAGCTGAGATAAGGAGCATAATTTACTTTGGGTACAGTGTTGCATGATCGCGCAATTGTCATTCAAAGTACGACTGTCCTGTGCAGTAAGGGTAAAAGGGTAAAAGTGCCTGGTATTGAAGTGGTTAAATAAAACTCTGCCAAGGGCAGGAGATTCCCAGCAAGTTTGAGCAAAGTTCAACACATACAACTAGTTTCAAAGCTACCTGTAAACAGTTTGTTTTCTATATATATCTACTTACTGGCACCAGCATCCTATCCCTGAGGAAGTCACGTGATTCGTGACATAACATCAATATCTGGAGGTGAGCGTGCATGCCTGGTGGTGGTGGACATGGTGGTGCATCAAGCTGGATATCTTTGATTATGTCATATCACTGAGTGACTAATAACGGCTTTGTTTCTTTTTTATTAATTAGAGGGTTAATAACTTGGATAGGGATGGAAGGTTATAGGATGCCCACTTGACTTCAACAAGTTCAGGGACAACTTCCTATATACATTTATATATAGTCTCTTCTCTTCTTTCCTCCTGCACAAACACTTGCTGGCTCCAGCTGAATCACTTTTAAGATTTGGCAATAGACCAGCACAGGCTGGAACACTCAGCCCCTTTTTGTGTAGTTCAGATAGTGAAACAGCATGTAACTTCTTCTCTGTGGCTACTGATCTCAGCACCGCCTCTTCAGGCACTGCCAACCCACCTGGCTGCAGCTGCCCCTCTCAGCAGCCCTCCTGGCTGTCTCTCACTAGTACACCCAACTGACTCTTCACCAGCCCACACAGGTGACTCTCAGAAGATCTCTAGGGAAAGGCCTGAAGACCTAAGCACAACTATCTTCAAGGGAGACTAGATATATGTGGCAGCCTCCCCCTTTGTTAGTCCCCACAGTATTGGTCTACTGTCCTCTCTTGCTCCCTTGCCTCCAGGAAAGACTTCCCCCTTGAGTTTTAGCAGGATCCTTCCAGCACCCAAGTCCCGGCCCAGGGCAGGACACCCCCCCTTCCCAAACATGGGGTACCCCTGAGGGCCACCGACAGCCTCCTCAACACTGTATATCCATCTTCCACCCGAATGCCCCTGCTGGCATGGCCTATGTCTGCTTATGGAGTGGTCTCAGCCCACTGCTGAGAATTGGCCGAGGATCCATAAGTAAGCTCCTCCTAACCCCCACCCTCCAATTCTAGAAGATTCTCCAACCTTTTAGACCAGGGGGAGGCACCAGAGAGCTGCCTGGATGAGTCACCCAGCCCTGAACTCTAATAAACTCTGACCCAGTTAAGACTCACCAGCATAACTGTGAATCAAAGTACAGTTTGTCTACACTCACTTCTAGCACACTCTAGTGGGTGCTACACTAAGGTAAAAGCAAACCTTATAATGGAATATTTTTGTTGAAAACAATTCTGAGTGATTCAATTAAGACTGTGCTTGAAGTTGTAAGTGAAACTTTAGTTTATTGCAGATGTAAGTACATTAGCAGACAGTAAACCATCGGTGTGATATTACGCATACTGTACTGTATACCTTCAACAAAAACATGAGTTACTCCCTTCAATGCAAGTTGAGCATGCCCAATCTCTTATCTTATTATTCAGTAGGGATGAGCTTCGTGTTCGAGTCAAACCCATGTTCGACTCGAACATCGTCTGTTCGCCCGTTCACCGAATTGCGAACGATATGGGCCGTTCGCGCCAAATTCGTGTGCCGCGTCGCGGCCCATAATTCACTGTGGCATCGCAGTGCATTGCTGGCTGATGATTGGCCAAGCATGCACTATGACCCGCATGCTTGGCCAATCACAGCGCCGTCTGTAGAGAGAGCTGTAATTGGCCAAAGCCAGGGTGGCTTTGGCCAATTATGGCTCAAGGGGTTTAGTACACGCCCCACACTATATATGGCCGCCTGCACGGCGGCCCTGTGTAGTGTGTTCCGGCGTTTAGAGACAGAGACAGCGAGACAGTGTCATTTGATTTAAGTTAGATAGATTAGGCAGGACAGTCAGTCAGTTAGCTGCACTTACAGTGTATTGTGTATATATATGCTTCCCAGGTGTTGTGTGTATATATATATATATATATATATATATATATATATATATATATATATACACTGTATTCAGTTTAGCTAGATCCGTTCCTGTTATTATCTTCCTACTGACAGGCAGGCTTGTGTTGTTACAGTATTTACAGCTACCTGAAGAAAATTGCTGGTGTTCTTCTGATCCAATTAGTACCACAGTAAGGCAGCTAGACTATTTACAGTTAGTGTAGTGCGTCCTCCTCACAGTGTTCAGCTAAAGCTATAAGTTAGTTTAGTGTGACCTCTGCACAGTGTTCAGCTAAAGCTACAAGTTAGTGTAGTGCGTCCTCCTCACAGTATTCAGCTAAAGCTACAAGTTAGCGTATTGCGACCTCTGCACAGTGTTCAGCTAAAGCTACAAGTTAGTGTAGTGCGTCCTCTAAACAGTGTTCAGCTAAAGCTACAAGTTAGTGTAGTGCACAGTGTTCAGCTAAAGCTACAAGTTAGTGTAGTGCGTCCTCCTCGCAGTGTTCAGCTAAAGTTACAAGTTAGTGTAGTGAGTCCTCCTCACAGTGTTCAGCTAAAGCTACAAGTTAGTGTAGTGTGACCTCTGCACAATGTTCAGCTAAAGCTACAAGTTAGTGTAGTGCGTCCTCTGAACAGTGTTCAGTTAAAGCTACAAGTTAGTGTAGTGCACAGTGTTCAGCTAAAGCTACAAGTTAGTGTAGTGCGTCCTCCTCACAGTGTTCAGCTAAAGCTAAAAGTTAGTGTAGTGTGTCCTCCTCACAGTGTTCAGGTAAAGCTACAAGTTAGTGTAGTGCGACCTCTGCACAGTGTTCAGCCTAAGCTACAAGTTAGTGTAGTGCATCCTCTGAACAGTGTTCAGCTAAAGCTACAAGTTAGTGTAGTGCGACCTCTGCACAGTGTTCAGCTAAAGCTACAAGTTAGTGTAGTGCATCCTCTGAACAGTGTTCAGCTAAAGCTACAAGTTAGTGTAGTGCGACCTCTGCACAGTGTTCAGCTAAAGCTACAAGTTAGTGTAGTGCATCCTCTGAACAGTGTTCAGCTAAAGCTACAAGTTAGTGTAGTGCGTCCTCTGAACAGTGTTCAGCTAAAGCTACAAGTTAGTGTAGTGCGACCTTTGCACAGTGTTCAGCTAAAGCTACAAGTTAGTGTAGTGCGTCCTCTGAACAGTGTTCAGCTAAAGCTACAAGTTAGTGTAGTGCGTCCTCTGAACAGTGTTCAGCTAAAGCTACAAGTTAGTGTAGTGTGACCTCTGCACAGTGTTTAGTTAAAGCTATCTGTAGAAGGTTGGTGGTGTTTTCCTGATCCTATCACTACCGCAGGCAGCTACATTATTTACACGTTAGTCTAGTGTGACCTCTACACAGTGTTCAGCTAAAGCTACCTGTAGAAGGTTGGTGGTGTTTTCCTGATCCTATCACTACCGCAGGCAGTTACATTATTTACACGTTAGTCTAGTGCGACCTCTGCACAGTGTTCAGATAAAGCTTCCTGTAGAAGGTTGGTGGTGTTTTCCTGATCCTATCACTACCGCAGGCAGCTACATTATTTACACGTTAGTCTAGTGCGACCTCAGCACAGTGTTCAGCTAAAGCTACCTGTAGAAGGTTGGTGGTGTTTTCCTGATCCTATCACTACCGCAGGCAGCTACATTATTTTAACGTTGGTGTAGTGCGTCCTCTGCACAGTATTCAGCTAAAGCTACAAGTTAGTGTAGTGCGACCTCTGCACAGTGTTCAGCTAAAGCTACAAGTTAGTGTAGTGCGACCTCTGCACAGTGTTCAGATAAAGCTACAAGTTAGTGTAGTGCGTCCTCTGAACAGTGTTCAGCTATAGCTACAAGTTAGTGTAGTGCGTCCTCTGAACAGTGTTCAGCTAAAGCTACAAGTTAGTGTAGTGCGACCTCTGCACAGCGTTCAGCTAAAGCTACAAGTTAGTGTAGTGCGTCCTCTGAAAAGTGTTCAGCTAAAGCTACAAGTTAGTGTAGTGCGACCTCTGCACAGCGTTCAGCTAAAGCTACAAGTTAGTGTAGTGCGTCCTCTGAACAGCGTTCAGCTAAAGCTACAAGTTAGTGTAGTGCGACCTCTGCACAGTGTTCAGCTAAAGCTACCTGTAGAAGGTTGGTGGTATTTTCCTGATCCTATCACTACCGCAGGCAGCTACATTATTTTAACGTTAGTATAGTGCGTCCTCTTCACAGTGTTCAGCTAAAGCTTCCTGTAGAAGGTTGGTGGTGTTTTCCTGATCCTATCACTACCGCAGGCAGCTACATTATTTACACATTAGTCTAGTGCGACCTCAGCACAGTGTTCAGCTAAAGCTACCTGTAGAAGGTTGGTGGTGTTTTCCTGATCTTATCACTACCGCAGGCAGCTACATTATTTTAACGTTGGTGTAGTGCGTCCTCTGCACAGTATTCAGCTAAAGCTACAAGTTAGTGTAGTGCGACCTCTGCACAGTGTTCAGCTAAATCTACAAGTTAGTGTAGTGCGACCTCTGCACAGTGTTCAGCTAAAGCTACAAGTTAGTGTAGTGCGTCCTCTGAACAGTGTTCAGCTAAAGCTACAAGTTAGTGTAGTGCGTCCTCTGAACAGTGTTCAGCTAAAGCTACAAGTTAGTGTAGTGCGACCTCTGCACAGTGTTCAGCTAAAGCTACAAGTTAGTGTAGTGCGTCCTCTGAACAGCGTTCAGCTAAAGCTACAAGTTAGTGTAGTGCGACCTCTGCACAGCGTTCAGCTAAAGCTACAAGTTAGTGTAGTGCGTCCTCTGAACAGTGTTCAGCTAAAGCTACCTGTAGAAGGTTGGTGGTGTTTTCCTGATCCTATCACTACCGCAGGCAGCTACATTATTTTAACGTTAGTATAGTGCGTCCTCTTCACAGTGTTCAGCTAAAGCTTCCTGTAGAAGGTTGGTGGTGTTTTCCTGATCCTATCACTACCGCAGGCAGCTACATTATTTACACATTAGTCTAGTGCGACCTCAGCACAGTGTTCAGCTAAAGCTACCTGTAGAAGGTTGGTGGTGTTTTCCTGATCTTATCACTACCACAGGCAGCTACATTATTTTAACGTTGGTGTAGTGCGTCCTCTGCACAGTATTCAGCTAAAGCTACAAGTTAGTGTAGTGCGACCTCTGCACAGTGTTCAGCTAAATCTACAAGTTAGTGTAGTGCGACCTCTGCACAGTGTTCAGCTAAAGCTACAAGTTAGTGTAGTGCGTCCTCTGAACAGTGTTCAGCTAAAGCTACAAGTTAGTGTAGTGCGTCCTCTGAACAGTGTTCAGCTAAAGCTACAAGTTCGTGTAGTGCGACCTCTGCACAGTGTTCAGCTAAAGCTACAAGTTAGTGTAGTGCGTCCTCTGAACAGCGTTCAGCTAAAGCTACAAGTTAGTGTAGTGCATCCTCTGAACAGTGTTCAGCTAAAGCTACAAGTTAGTGTAGTGCAACCTCTGCACAGCGTTCAGCTAAAGCTACAAGTTAGTGTAGTGCGTCCTCTGAACAGTGTTCAGCTAAAGCTACAAGTTAGTGTAGTGCGACCTCTGCACAGTGTTCAGCTAAAGCTACCTGTAGAAGGTTGTTGGTGTTTTCCTGATCCTATCACTACCGCAGGCAGCTACATTATTTACACGTTAGTCTAGTGTGACCTCTGCACAGTGTTCAGCTAAAGCTACCTGTAGAAGGTTGGTGGTGTTTTCCTAATCCTATCACTACCGCAGGCAGCAACATTATTGTAACGTTAGTGTAGTGCGTCCTCTTCACAGTGTTCAGCTAAAGCTATCTGTAGAAGGTTGGTGGTGTTTTCCTGATCCTATCACTACCGCAGGCAGCTACATTATTTACACGTTAGTCTAGTGCGACCTCTGCACAGTGTTCAGCTAAAGCTACCTGTAGAAGGTTGGTGGTGTTTTCCTGATCCTATCACTACCGCAGGCAGCTACATTATTTTAACGTTGGTGTAGTGCGTCCTCTGCAAAGTGTTCAGCTACAGCTACAAGTTAGTGTAGTGCGACCTCTGCACAGTGTTCATCTAAAGCTACCTGTAGAAGGTTGGTGATGTTCTCATACTACAGGCGGGCAGTTGATTTTGCTAGCTGCAGTATCAGTGTATATATATCTATATATCTATCTATATCTATATCTATATCTATATCTATATCTATCTCTATCTATCTATCTATATCTATATCTATCTCTATCTCTATCTATCTATCTCTATCTATCTATCTATCTATCTATCTATCTATCTATCTATCTATCTATCTATCTATCTATCTATCTATCTATCTATCTATCTATCTATCTATCTATCTATCTATCTATCTATCTATCTATCTCCCAGCTTAGTGCAGCTACATCTCACTGCAGGCCATTAGTATGTCTGGAAGGCCAGCAAGGAGAGGCAGACAGTCACAAGCCAATAAAAGAGGGCAAGCAGGCTCTGTGTCTAGAGGCAACAGTGCTGGTCATGGACACGGTGCATCCTCATCAGCACATGGCCGTGGGACACGCTTGGCCTTTTTTTCGGCAGCTGGCCGTGTTGAGCCACAACATGCAGAAGACTTGGTCGAGTGGATGACCAAGTCGTCCTCATCCTCCTCATCCTCTCTCACCCATGCTCAGGGTACTTTGTCTGGCCAAGCAGCTGGCAACGCGGCCTCTTCCGTCGGCTCAATGGCATCAGTGACTCCTTCCCTAGCCCCACCATGTCCTCCTGAGGAGTCCCACGAACTGTTTGACCACAGTGTTGGGTACATGCTCCATAAGGATGCCCAGCGTTTAGAAGGCTCTGATGATGATACTGAGCTAGATGAAGGCAGTAACGTGAGCACGGACAGAGGGGGTGCCCAAGAAGGACAGCAATCTGGCAGTCATGCTCCCCCTGCTGCAGCATACTGCCAGGTTTGCTCCAGTGATGAGGAGGGAGGGGATGATGAGGTCACTGACTCAACGTGGGTGCCTGATAGGAGAGAGGAGGAGGAGGCACATCATCAACGAGGCAGGATGTCCTCCAGGGGCCAGCCTAAGGGCAGCACACTGACTGCATCACACCGCAAAGCTCCGCATGTGCAGGGCGCTGCTGTCTCTGCACGTTATTCCAAAAGTTCGCACCGCTGCTATTTGCAACATATGTCTCAAGCGTATCACGCGTGGCCAAAACATCTCCCGCTTGGGCACCACATGCTTGACCAGACATATGTTGACCTGCCATGCAGTTCATTGGCGAGCGTATCTAAAAGACCCACAGCAAAGAACAAAGAGGACCTCTCCTTGCTCCTCATCAGCTGAGATCTCCAACCCCACTATACCTTCAGTCCTCTCTGAGACCTGCACTGAGAGGAATGAAGGTATAGAATTAGGTGTGTCACAGCCAAGTACTTGTGGGCAATCTGCTTTCGGTACACCGATGTCAGATTGTACCAGGCAAATTTCCCTGCCCCACCTGCTGCACCGCCTAAAGAAGTTTGCTCCCAGCCATCCACATGCCCAGCGGTTGAATGCTAGCTTGGCAAAATTGCTAGCACTTCAACTGCTACCTTTTCAGTTGGTAGACTCTGCCCCCTTCCGTGAGTTTGTGGAATGTGCGGTTCCTCAGTGGCAGGTACCCAAACGCCACTTTTTCTCACGGAAGGCGATTCCGGCTCTCTACCGGCATGTGGAAGGCAAGGTCCATGCCTCGCTGGACAGGGCGGTCAGCGGTAAGGTGCATATTACCGCTGACTCATGGTCCAGCAGGCATGGACAGGGACGTTACCTACGTTTCACGGCGCATTGGGTGACTCTGCTGGCAGCTAGGAAGGATGCAGGACAAGGTGCAGTAGTGTTGGAGGTTGTTCCGCCACCACGCCTCCAAAATGCTAATGATTGTGACACACCTCTCTCCTCCACCCCCACCTCTTCTTCTTCCTCCATGGCCTCTTCCTGTGCTTTGTCCTCTGAACCAGCGCTGCTCCATAGCCGTTCAAGGGGCTACGCAAGTATGCAGGCCAAAAGATGCCATGCGGTGCTTGAGCTGGTGTGCTTGGGGGACAGGAGCCACACTGGGGCAGAGGTTCTGTCAGCTCTGCAGGGGCAGCTTCAGAGGTGGTTGACGCCACGCCAACTTAAGGCAGGAATGGTGGTTTGCGACAATGGCACCAACCTCCTCTCTGCCCTCCGACAGGGACAAATGACCCATGTGCCCTGTTTGGCTCACGTCCTTAACTTGGTGGTGCAGCGGTTCTTGGGCAGGTACCCAGGCTTCCGGGATGTCCTGAGGCAGGCCAGGAAAATCTGTGTGCATTTCCGCCGGTCATACAATGCCAGTGCTCAGTTGACGGACCCCCAAAAGGAGTTTAACCTGCCCAAGAACCGCCTAATCTGTGACATGCCCACCAGGTGGAACTCAACGTTGGCCATGCTGCAGCGGCTGCACACACAGCAGAGGGCCATCAATGAGTACCTGTGCGACTATGGCACCCGTACAGGGTCAGGGGAGCTTGTTTTTTTTCCCCAAGCCAGTGGGCCATGATCAGGGATGCATGCACTGTCCTGTCCCCATTTGAGGAGGCCATGAGGATGGTGAGCAGTGACAGTGCATGCATCAGTGTCGGACCATGTCGTCCTTAGTGACCCAGAGGACTCCGGACCGAATGCCTCAGCAAACCTACGCTGCATGGCCTCTCTGATCCTGCAATGCCTGCGTAAGGATCCTCGAATTTGTGGTATCAAGGAGAAGGACCAATACTGGCTGGCAACCCTCCTTGATCCACGTTACAAGGGTAAAGTTGCGGACCTTATCTTGCCATCGCAGAGGGAGCAGAGGATGAAACATCTTCGGGAGGCCTTGCAGAAAGGTCTGTGCAACGCGTTCCCAGAGACTGGGAGGTTACAAACTCCTGTTTCTGGACAACGTGTTGCTGAGGCTTCGGTCAGTCAAAGAAGGAGCGGTGGAGAAGGTGGCTGTCTGACCGATGCGTTCAGACAATTTTTTGGTCCGCAGCCCCAAGGTATGATCAGTTCCAGCAACCATCGCCAGTGTCTGTTTTACATGGTGCAGGAATACCTAGGGGCAAGATCAGACTTGGACACCTTTCCCACCGAAAATCCTCTGGGTTACTGGGTCTTGAGGATGGATCACTGGCCAGAGCTTGCACAGTATGCAATTGAGCCACTGGCCTGTCCTGCATCCAGCGTTCTTTCGGAACGCACATTCAGTGCTGCTGGAGGCGTGGTGACCGATCACAGGGTGCGTCTGTCCACCGACTTGGTCGATCGACTGACCTTCATAAAAATGAATCAGTCTTGGATCACCACCAGCTACCAAGCACCTAATCCTGATGTAACCGAATAGTTTTTTTTGAAATCTCAGATCCCTTCAAAGACTGCCTATGCTGATGCTGAGTGACTATCCCTGAGTAATTATCCTCTTCCTCCTCAATGATCACGCTGATAGCTTGTAAGAACATTTTTGGTTCTGGGCGCCACCACCAGTGCCTAAGGCACAATTTTTCAGCCCCTGTTTAACAGGGGCGTGTAATTACAATTTTTGATGCAATACTTTGCAGCAGGGCTCATTTCAGCATTCCAACTAGAGTATCTGTGAGGGGTTGCAGTGTTGTGGCACCAGCACCAGTGCCTAAGGCCCAATTTTTCTGCCCTTGTTTAACAGGGGCGTGTAATTACAATTTTTGATGCAATACTTTGCAGCAGGGCTCATTTCAGCATTCCAACTAGAGTATCTGTGAGGGGTTGCAGTGTTGTGGCACCAGCACCAGTGCCTAAGGCCCAATTTTTCTGCCCTTGTTTAACAGGGGCATGTAATTACAATTTTTGATGCAATACTTTGCAGCAGGGCTCGTTCCTGCGTTCCAACTAGTGTGTCTGTGAGGTTTTGCAGTGTTGTGGCACCAGCACCAGTGCCTAAGGCCTAATTTTTCAGCCCCTGTTCAACAGGGGCATGTAATTACAATTCTTGATCTAATATTTCACAGCAGGGCCCATTTCTGCACCCACCAAGAGCGAGTGAGGACTTACAGTGTTGTGGCACCAGCACCACCACCACCACCACCACCAAAGGCCCAATTTTTCTGCCCTTGTTTAACAGGGGCATGTAATTACAATTCTTGATCTAATATTTCACAGCAGGGCCCATTTCTGCACCCACCAAGAGCGAGTGAGGACTTACAGTGTTGTGGCACCAGCACCACCACCACCAAAGGCCCAATTTTTCTGCCCTTGTTCAACAGGGGCATGTAATTACAATTCTTGATCTAATATTTCACAGCAGGGCCCTGTGAGGGCTTACAGTGTTGTGGCCACAACAACACCTAAGGCCCAAATTTCTGCTGAGTATATAGGGCAGGCCCCTACTTTCAAACATCTAACTTACAAATGACTCCTACTTGCAAACGGAAGGAGACAGCAGGAAGTGAGATGAAATCTACCCCTAGGAAGGGAAATTCTCTCCTGTAAGAGTTAATATGGGAAAAACATTTCTCCTTTCCACTGATGCTTCCCAATCCTTGTTCCACAAAAAACCCCAAATTTTCAAAAAACATTTGTCATTGGGACAAAAAGTGAGGTGAAATCTTCTGAAGAGGAGGAAAGACAGCAAAACAAATGTCACAGGGGTGATAACCCTTCCCTATGTTTTCCAAATAGCTTAAAAAAGATTTTTTGGCTGGAGCTAAACACGTTAAAAATGTACCCGTTCAAAATTAAAAATAGATTCTACTTAACAACAAACCTACAGTCCCTGTCTTGTTTGCACCGCCTGTATACTGCTGTTCAGAGTATATAGGGCCTGGTGGCCCCACACCTTTCCTTATTTTAATTTGGGTGCGGGGTTCCCCTTAATATCCATACAAGGCCCAAAGGGCCTGGTAATGGACTGGGGGGTACCCATGCCGTTTGTCTCACTGATTTTCATCCATATTGCCAGGACCCGAGATTACATTAAACCCGCAAGCAGTTTTAAATGAGATTTTTTCCTTTAAAAATGACATTTGGTGCAGGGACTGTTCTAAACACGGGAAACACGCACCACTTTACAGGCATACTATAGACAACCCCCAGGTACGATATTTAAAGGAATATTTCACTTTTTTTTTTTTTTTTACTTTAAGCATCATTAAAATCACTGCTCCCGAAAAAACATCCGTTTTTAAAAGTTTTTTTTGCATTGATACATGTCCCCTGGGGTAGGACCCGGGTCCCCAAACCCTTTTTAGGACAATACCATGCAAATTAGCCTTTAAAATGAGCACTTTTGATTTCGAACGTTCGAGTCCCATAGACGTGCGAATTTTCGGTCCGTTCGCAGGTTCTGGTGCGAACCGAACCGGGGGGTGTTCGGCTCATCCCTATCCAACATGATAACGACCCCAAACACACCTCCAAGGCGACCACTGCCTTGCTAAAGAAGCTGAGGGTAAAGGTGATGGACTGGCCAAGCATGTCTTCAGACCTAAACCCTATTTAGCATCTGTGGGGCATCCTCAAACAGAAGGTGGAAGAGCACAAGGTCTCTAACATCCACCAGCTCCGTGATGTCATCATGGAGGAGTGGAAGAGGACTCCAGTGGCAACCTGTGAAGCTCTGGTGAACTTCATGCACATGAGGGTTAAGGCAGTGCTGGAAAACAATGGTGGGTACACAAAATATTGACATTTTGGTCCCAATATGTATATAGAAGGGGGAGTTGGGACTATAAATGAAGCACCCAAAAGGTGCCTCCATCCCGATAATGAATCGAAAACCAAAAAGGCAGTTGGGACTTTGAATGAAACAATTGGATAGTGGAGGTATATATACACAATATAAAGAATTTATTAAATAACATATAAAACACATAATTCATCTTATATATGTACAAGGAGCGTGCACAGGGCCTGAACATGATGTATAAGATAGTACATGCATAACGACAAATGATCGAGATAGTAGAGTATAAAAAGTATATAAACAACATCATGGAGTAGAATGATTGTAAATGAGTAAGTATCAGTCCATTTTGAGTAAGGCTGTGGCATCAAATATATCTTGACGCGTTTCGTGGGTTGTCCCACTCGTCAGGAGCGGATGCAATAAATATGCCTATGGAGTATATATAAAGATGTAATGAACCATACTCTAGAAAGAGCTATTATATTACATTATTGATGTGTAAAGATGGTTGGCCAACTGCAATCACCCACTCAGACAGTAAAAGCAATGCGGGGCAGCCGGCACAGGATTAGCCGAGGACATAACCTCACCACGGGAGCTGAGGCGGCATAATTCAAAGGTGCAACGTCAGGTAGTGTAGGGGCGTGTAGGGTATAGCTGGAGTGTCCATATAACAAAAAATAATGATAGTGTGTATTCCATAAAGCAGGAGTACCTGGGAACAAAATATTAATTGTATGTATAGTTATAGCAGTAATATGTTATGAGTGATAATAGTATTAATTAATGGTGAACCCAGTATAGTTCCATAGGAAGTGATAACAAGATTGCGTGGTGCCAAGGAAAATTGAAAAGCCTATATCTGTGAAAGATGGATAATTACATAGGTCTAAAAAAGGTATAGAGGACTGTAAAAGTTACCAAGCAGACTTTTGACGGACTTCCGACGGACTTTTTTAACGAACGGACTTGCCTACACACGATCACACCAAAGTCCGATGGATTCGTACGTGATGACGTACACCGGACTAAAATAAGGAAGTTGATAGCCAGTAGCCAATAGCTGACCTAGCGTCGGTTTTTGTCCGTCGGACTAGCATACAGACGAGCGGATTTCTGTGTCCGGCGGAGTTACGACGTAAAGATTTGAAGCCTGTTCCAAATCTAAAGTCCGTCAGATTTGCGACTGGAAAAGTCCACTGAAGGTCCGGTGAAGCCCACACACGATTGGATTGTCCGCCGGCGTCTTTCAGACCAGTCCGGTCGAAAAGTCTGACCGTGTGTACGCCCCATAAGACTCAACTGGGCCCAGGGGCAGACTAACAACAACCAGGGCCCCCGGACCAAATATAGCAAGGGCCCCCTGTCAGGCCCCGCACCTACATTTTGCTCAAATGAATAAAAGCAACTAAAATACAGTTTTATGAGTCCAAAAGAAAAAATTTATATATATATATATATATATATATATATATATATATATATATATACACACACACTCTTTTTTACCCAATCTAATTGAAAAACATAAAAATGCACTCAAACACAGAGATACTCCCCTAAGGAGTTTTCATTTTCCCTGGGATCTTTCCTGGGAGCATTCAACAGTAAACAAAATACAAGAAGTGAAGCAGGCAACTCTAATGGGACCTGGAGGGGGGTCTCTCTCTAACAGAGGCCCTCTCTGTGTCCACCAGAGAGTATTTTAGAAAGCGTTCCCTCCAGGCCCCATTAGAGACTACAACAGAGTCTAATGGTGTCAGGGCTGGGCTCAGCCCTTCCTTCTCTAAGCTGGCCGCTCAGCTGTCAGCTAATTGCCAGCTCCTATTTCTCCACAGTAACTCACCTGTTGATGATATCCTGCTCGTCAGTCCTGCCTACTTAAGCTGTCCAGTCCAGATGATCTCTGCCTTTGCCTTAGTCACATCTCTAGAGACGCTCTCCTGTGTTCCTGGTAAAGACTTGCTTGGCTGACATTCCTTCTGGCTCCAGATCCTGCTTGCTGTTCTACTACGCTGTTCTTTGGCTCCCTGATGTTTTGGCTTGTCTGACTATCCGTTCCGATTCCTGAACTCTACCTATGTTTTGACTATGTTTACTCTGTTTTCCTTTTTTATTATTATTAAACAAGTGTGATTTAACTGCACTTCTGTATCAGTCTGATTCATGGTTTCTGACAAATTGGATCTGGAGGGGGGTCACTCTAACAGAGGCTCTCCCAGTGGCCACCAGAGAGTCTCTGTTAGAGAGAGCCCCCCCTCCAGGTCCCATTAGAGATTACAAAGGAGTATAATGGGGCCTGGAGGGGGGCCTCTTTCTAACAGAATGTACAGCGAACACCTTCATTCACTTTAGTCCTCACGGGACCCCCTCCTTGTGCCATGACTCTAACCCCTGACCCAACCTCTCAATAAGTAGAAATAGAATTGGCACTGTGTAGCACTCCTCTTACCTTAACTATGGGGACTGTAGCTGTGACTGACTCCCACCTCTGTGGCTGGCTGGCATCCTGCTGTGGCTGTCTCCTGTGGGTGGCTGGCTGTCTCCTGTGGGTGGCTGGCTGGCATACTGCTGTGGCTGGCTCCCTGGTGTGGGTGGGTCACCATTGGTGACTGGCTGGCACCCTGGCCCTGCTATAGGTGGGTCACCGTTGGTGGCTGGCTCCTGTGGGTGGCTGGCTGGCACCCTGGCCCTGGTGTGGGTGGGTCACCGTGGGTGGCTGGCTGGCACCCTGCTCTGGCTGGCTCTCTGGCTGAGACACAGCAGCAGCGGCATTTGCTCCCGTGGCTGTCAATCGAAATCAGTCAGCCAATCAGTGGATAGAGGGGGTGGGGCCAGGTCGGGGCTCCATGTCTAAATGAATACACAGAGCTCTTACTTGGCTCAGCTGCCCCCATAGAAAGCTGCTGGCTGAGGGGGTACTCACCAGGGGGAGGGGCCAGGAGAGCAGAAAAGGGACCCGAGAAGAGGAGGATCCAGGCTGCTCTGTGCAAAACCAACAGCACAGAGGAGATAAGTATAACATGCTTTGTTTGTAAAAAAAAAAACTGACTTTACAATCACTTTAATTTACAAATTAAGATCTTTTTACATTAAAGGAGCAGTTTGGAGGTGTTAAAAAATGAACATGCATACACACCTCAATGCTGCAGCATTGGTCTGAAGCTACAGCTGTCCCCTGCTGGCTATAAGCCAGAGAACCGATCACATGATTAGTGATCGCTCAGTTCTCAGTCAGCTCTGAGCAGATAGCTGGTGACTGTCAGATACCGCTTTCTGCTCTGTCCTTCCTGTGTTCACTGGAGCACCGGGCCGGGGAGGGGGTGGGAGTGACTGGCACCAGCTCTCAGCTACACACTGAGGGGCTGAGCCAGCTGCTACTCAGGAAAATGGGTGGATCCTGACAATAGGGACTGGAACCTTCCAGAGCCTACAGTGGGTCTGTGATGGCTAGGTCACAGGAGAGTAGGGATGAGCCGAACCCCCCCCCCCAGGTTCGGAGCAGAACATACGAACAGGCAAGAAATTTGTGCGAGCATGATTAAAGTCTATGGGACGCGAACAGGAAAAATCAAAAGTGCTCATTTTAAAGGCTTATATGCAAGTTATTGTCATAAAAAGTGTTTGGGGACCCAGGTCCTTCCCCAGGGGAACATGTATCAATGCAAAAAAAGTTTTTAAAACGGCCATTTTTTCGGGAGCAGTGATTTTAATAATACTTAAAGTGAAACAATAAAAATTAAATATTCCTTTAAATAGTATGCCTTAGTATGCCTGTAAAGTAGTGCATCTTTCCCATGTTTATAACAGTGCCACAGCAATATGACATTTCTAAAGGAAAAAATGTCATTTAAAACTGCTCATGGCTGTAATGTATTGCCGGATCCCGCAATATGGATAAAAATACCATAAATACCAAAAAAAATGGCGTGGATGTCCCCTCCAAATTCCATACCAGGCCCTTCAGGACTAGTATGGATATTAAGGGGAACCCCGCACCAACATTTTTTTTTAAATGGCGTGGGGGTCCCCCAGGCACTATATACTCTAAACAGCAGTATATATACTATACGGCCTGCCCTACATATTCTGCAGAAAAACTGGGTCTTAGGTGTTGGTGGTACCAGAACACTGTAAGCCTTCACAGATACTCTTGTTGGGCACAGGAAGGGGCCCTGCTGTGAAATATTGTATGAAAAATTGTAATTACAAGTCCCTGGTAAACCAGGCCATAAAAATTGGGCCTTGGGTGGTGGTGCCACAACACTGTAACCCTTCACAGTTACTTGTTGGGGGCAGGAACAGATGCAGGACAGGCCAGTAGCTCAATTGCATATTGAGCAAGTTCTGCCCAGTGGTCCATCCTCAAGACCCAGTAACCCAGTGAATGCTCTGTTGGAAAGGTCTCCAAGTCTGCTCTTGCCCCTAGATATTCCTGCACAATGCAATGCAGATGCTGGCGAAGGTTGCTTGAACTGATCAGACCTTGGCGCTGAGGACTGAAAAATCGTTTAAAGGCATTGGTCAGCCGGCCACCTTCTCCACCGCTCCTCCACTGACTGAACGAAGCCTCAGCAACACGTTGTCCAGCACCAGGAAATTGCAACCTTCCAGGGTCTGGAAATGCGTTGCACAAACATTTCTTCAAGGCCTCCTGAAGAAGTTTCATCCTCTGCTCCCTCTGCGAAGGCAAGATGAGTTCTGCAACCTTACCCTTGTAACGTGGATCAAGGAGGGTTGCTAGCCAGTAATGATTCCTCTCCTTGATACTACGAATCCTAGGGTCCTTTTGCAGGATTTGCAGAATCAGGGAGGCCATGCAGAGTAAGTTTGCAGTGCATTTGATTCTAAGTCCGCTGTGTCACTAAGGATCACATGACCCGTAACTACCTCCTCCCAGTCACATACAACTCCTTGGGTTTCTGGGGACTGAAAACCATCCCTTGAAGACTGATGCTGAGTCTTATCCTCTACATTTATGCTGGCACAATCCTCCTTCTCTTCTTCCTGTGTGTTTGGCGGGCCTGCAGGAATGCTATCTGGATAAAGGGGGTCTTGAGAGGTAAGGAAGTCCTCCTCTTCCTCCCGCTGTTCTGCCTCAAGTGCTCTCTCTATGATTCCACAAAGCGTGTGCTCCAACAGGAAGACTAGAGGGACAGTGTCACTGATGCATGCATTGTCACTGCTAACCATCCTTGTGGCCTCGTTAAATGGTGACAAGACAGTGAATGCATCCTTGATCAGTAGCCACTGGCGTGGTGAAAAGAAGCCAAGCTCCCCAGACCCTGTCCTGGTGCCATATTCGCACAGGTACTCATCGATGGCCCTCTGCTGTGTGTGCAGCCGCTGCAGCATTGCCAACGTTGAGTTCCACCTGGTGGGAATGTTACAAATGAGGCGGTTGGTGGGCAGGTTGCATTCCCTTTGAATGTCAGCCAGCCGAGCACTGGCATTATATGACCGGCAGAAATGACCACAGACTTTTCTGGCCTGCCTCAGGAGATCCTGTAAGCCTGGGTACCTGCTCAAGAACCGCTGCACCACCAAGTTCAAGATGTGTGCCAAACATGGAACATGGGTCAAGTGTCCCTGTCGGAGGGCGGAGAGAAGGTTTGTGCCATTGTCGCATATAACCATTCCTGGCTGAAGCTGGTGTGGCATCAACCACCTCTGAGCCTGCCCCTGCAGAGCAGACAGAATCTCTGCTCCAGTGTGGCTCCTGTTCCCTAGGCAGACTAACTGAAGCATCGCATGGCATCTTTTAGCCTAATTGCATAGGCCCTTGAACTCTTACGGAGCACCGCTGGTTCAGAGGAAAAATCTGCAGAAGAGGCCATAGAGGGAGAAGAAGAGGAGGGGGTGGAGGAGAGAGCTGTGGCAGAATCACCACTAGCATTTTGGAGGCATGGTGGTGGAACAAGCTCCAACAACACTGAACCCTGTCCTGCATTCTTCCCAGCTGCCAACAAAGTTATCCAGTGCAAGAAAAGGTAACATCCCTGCCCATGCCTGCTGGACCATGAGTCAGCAGTAATATGAACCTTACTGCTGACTGCCCTGTCCAATGAGGCCAAAACATTGCCATCCACATGCCAGTAGAGAGCATGAATGGCCTTCCGTAAAAGAAATGGCGTTTTGGAACCTGCCACTTTGGAACAGCACATTCCACAAATTCACGAAAGGGGGCAGAGTCTACCAGCTGAAAAGTTGCATTGCTAGCAATTTTCCCAAGCTAGCATTTAGGCGCTGAGCATGTGGATGGCTGGGATCGAATTTCTTTTTAGGGTTCAGCAACTGGGGGTAGGAAAGTTTGCCTGCTAAAATCAATTGGTGGTGTACTGATATCAGACTGGCTACAAGTACTTGGGACACCTATTGCTATAAAGATAAATAATAGGTTGCGCTAATCTTAATGAAACATAATAAATAATTAACAGTGAAGAAAAATTCATATGTTGATCATAAAATCAATATGCAAAACTTAATAATAAAAAAAGGGGAAAAAGTCCATAGGGTAAACCATCGGTGAAGGGTTGTGAAAAAGTCCATAAAAATAAAACATCAATTCAGTGTTATAAAGATTCAAATTGAGTGTAATTCAAATCACCAACAATAAACGTAAAAAGTCCAAGTGATGAAGATGAACAACCCAGGGCATCGATACCAAAAAATAAGAGGGGCTCACATAGTGTAAAACCACTTACATTTATTAAAATAGGATAAAAGTACAGATGTACACTTACAAATTGTACTTCCGGGTCTATGTGCGGTCCATTCTGTATAGCAATCCATAGTGAGGCTTGGTCCACTCCAGCACTATTTAAGGCGGGTGACGCGGCGCGCCGCCTGTGCCCCTGGAAGACGTGATGATGTCACGAAACGCGTAGGGCTGAGCCAGACGACGCGCTGACGTCACCCCCAAGGGAGCTGCTTTCCAGTAGGATGGGTTTGTCCGTGCTCCGGTGGCCACGGAGCCGGACTTAAGGCTGTTGTTCCATTGACAATTTGTAAGTGTACATCTGTACTTTTATCCTATTTTAATAAATGTAAGTGGTTTTACACTATGTGAGCCCCTCTTATTTTTTGGTATCGATGCCCTGGGTTGTTGGAGTTGTTGCTGACGAGACGACCTCTGGTGGACACCGCTGACAGTTCCCATTTAACTTTAAAGATTTCTGCTTGCTGTGATCCTCTGTGGTGGGGGATCATGGCCTTTTGGTAAGGAGTAACCCCTTCCATACCTGGTGGTGGACCCCCCTTTGTCATCACAGATTTTTATCTTCATCACTTGGACTTTTTACGTTTATTGTTGGTGATTTGAATTACACTCAATTTGAATCTTTATAACACTGAATTGATGTTTTATTTTTATGGACTTTTTCACAACCCTTCACCGATGGTTTACCCTATGGACTTTTTCCCCTTTTTTTATTATTAAGTTTTGCATATTGATTTTATGATCAACATATGAATTTTTCTTCACTGTTAATTATTTATTATGTTTCATTAAGATTAGCGCAACCTATTATTTATCTTTATGCTTATTTACAATTGATGTTTTTGTGAGGTTTGCTGCTTTTCACAGTTTTTTTTTTTTATTTTTTGCACCTGGTTTTTAGCGCAGTTTTTTCACCATTTTCTAAATACACCTATTGCTATACCTTCATTTCTCTCAGTGCAGGTTTTTGAGAGGACTGGAGGTATAGTAGGTTTGGAGATCCCAGATGAGGAGCAAGGAGAAGTCCGCCTTTTTCTTTGATGTGGGTCTTTCAAGTGCTGTTGCCAAGGGACTGCATGGCAGGTCGTCATATGTCTGGTCAAGCATGTGGTGCCCAAGCGGCTGCTGTTCTGGCCATGCTTGATCCGCTTCAGACATAGGTTGCAAACAGCAACGGTGCGATCTGCTGCACACGTGTCGAAAAAAGGCCCACACCAAGGAACTTTTAAAAGTCAGCGGGGAGTCAGCAGCACCCTGCACCTGCGGAGGTCTGCGGTGTGAGACAATAGGGTGGATGCTCTTAAGCTGCCCTCTAGAGGACATCCTGCCTCGTTGGAGTTGTGCCTCCTCCTCCTCACTTTTCTCCTCTTTTCTCTCAGGCACCCAAGTACAGTCAGTGACCTCATCATCCCCTCCCTCCCCCTCACTGGAGCAAACTTGACAGTATGCTGCAGCTGGGGAAACATGACTGGCAGTTTCTTGTCCTCTGTGGCACCCTCTCTCTCTAGGCTCACATTACTCCCTTCCTCAACCTGTGAACCAACATCGGAACCTTCAAATCGCTGCGCATCCCCCAGCAGCATATAACCGACCGGGATTCCTCCATGCATGATGGTGGGGCTACGGAAGGAGTGACTGTGGACAAGGAGCCGGTGGAATAGGCCGCTTTGGCAGCTGCGTTGGAAGGCAAACTACTCTGAGCCTGGGTGACAAAGGATGAGGGCGGCTTTGTTATCCACTCCACCAACTCTTCTGCATGTGGTGGCTCCATAACACGTCCTGCAGCAGCAAAAAGGGACAAGCATGCCCCACAGCCACCTGCAAAGGATGCACCATGTCCACGACCACCACTGTTGACTGTAAACACAGAGGCTGCTTGTCCACTTTTAGTGGCCTGTGGGCCTCTGCCTCTCCTTGGTGGCCTTCCAGACTTGATGTATTTTTTGTTTTGCAACACCACACCACACTGTATTAGATACTGTGTAAACCGCCTAAAGTGTATTAGAAAGTGTACAACGGCTGCACTGTATTGTATGCTGCGTACACCACCAGAATTGTAGTAGAAACTGTACACACTATATTAGATACTGTGTACACCGCCTGAAGTGTATTAGAAACTGTACACACTGTATTAGATAATGTGTACACTGCCTGAAGTGCATTAGCAACTGTACAACGGCTGCACTGTATTGTATACTGTGTACACCACCAGAAGTGTAGTAGAAACTGTACACACTATATTATATACTGTGTACTAGACATGTGCACACTGAAATATTTTGTTTCGGAATTTCGTTTTCGTCCGAAAAATACATTTATTTAGTTACTCCCGAAATTCGTTTTTATTTATTTAGTTTCGTTAAAAAATGCATTTGTCCAAAAATCTGAAATAATTAAGGTCCAATCTGCCATTGAAGGCTTATGGTGTCTGTCGAATGTTCTAAGAAGATTCGACGGAGCAGCTAAACTGTATAACGCCGCAATCGTACATTTCCGGTCGAACGTTCCGCCTACAAGCTATAGTGGAATTCTAATGTTGTATGACACTAGTGATAATTATATTTATTAATTATTATTACAAGTCAACCAACATTAGAATTCTTCTATAGCCTATGGGCGGGGCATTTGACCATAAATGCTTGCTCGCGGAGACTGCTTCGTTGAATCTTCATGTCGAATCCTTTCTCTCTATGTCGAATAATCCTGGACTAATAGAGTTAGGTTTTACACATTCGACCTTTCTTGCTATTGTCTAATGTCGAATCTTTTCTCTCTATGTCGAATCTTTTCTCTCTATGTAGAATAATGTTGTACTAATAGAGCTAAGGTTAGGCACATTCGACCACAGGTTCGATGGACACAGATCGCTATTGTCAGCGTCATGTTGAATCTCCTATCTATATCGAACTGTTGTCACAATGAAAACAAAAATAAAGCATTTGTATATGTTGGATCTTTCGGTTTTCGGATTCTGCACGTTCGTTATCGTTTGTTAAAACGTTACCGAAAATACCCGAAATTCGGACGAAAATGCATTCAGACGAAAACCAATACATATGTCTACTGTGTACACTGCCTGAAGTGTGTTAAAAACTGTGCACACTGTTTTAGATACTGTGTACACCGCCTGCACTGTATTAGCAACTGTACAATGGCTGCACAGTATTATATACTATGTACACCACCAGAAGTGTTGTAGAAACTGTACACACTGTATTAGATACTGTGTACACCGCCTGCACTGTATTGGAAACTGTACACCACCAAGTGCACTGAAGATATAGGCTACACTGGATGCACTGTATATATATATATATATATATATATATATATATATATATATATATATATATATATATATATATATATATATATATACACTGCCTGCACTGACTAAACATAGAGTAAACACTGAATATATAGTATATTTTATTCTATCTTTTCATGTGACAACACTGAAGAAATGACACTTTGCTACAATGTAAAGTAGTGAGTGTACAGCTTGTATAACAGTGTAAATTTGCTGTCCCCTCAAAATAACTTCACACACAGCCATTATTGTCTAAACCGCTATCAACAAAAGTGAGTACATTCCTAAGTGAAAATATCCAAATTGGGCCCAATTAGCCATTTTCCCTCCCAGTGTCATGTGACTCATTCGTGTTACAAGTTCTCAGGTGTGAATGGGGAGCAGGTATGTTAAATTTGGTGTTATTGCTCTCACCTCTCATACTGGTCACTGGAAGTTCAACATGGCACCTCATGGCAAAGAACTCTCTGAGGATCTGAAAAAAAGAATTGTTGTTCTACATAAAGATGGCCTAGGCTATAAGAAGATTGTCCAGACCCTGAAACTGAGCTGCAGCATGATGGCCAAGACCATACAGCGGTTTAACAGGACAGGTTCCACTCAGAACAGGCCTCACCTTGGTTGACCAAAGAAGTTGAGTGCACGTGCTTAGCTTCATATCCAGAGGTTGTCTTTGGGAAATAGTCTGCTGCCAGCATTGCTGCAGAGGTTGAAGGGGTGGGGGGGTCAGCCTGTCAGTGCTCAAACCATACGCCGCACACTGCATCAAATTGGTCTGCATGGCTGTTGTCCCAGAAGAAAGCCTCATCATTGCTGAAGACAAGCAGACTAAGGACATGGATTAATAGAACCATGTCCTGTGGTCTGATGAGACCAAGATAAACTTATTTGGTTCAGATGGTGTCAAGCGTGTGTGGCGGCAAACAGGTGAGGAGTACAAAGACAAGTGTGTCTTGCCTACAGTCAAGCATGGTGGTGGGAGTGTGCAAATGGGAAAATCCGGACAGGCGAACTCCAGGAAATTATAATCCAAACTTCTATGAGCTATGAGTAAACACTTGATATAGTGCGAAACGCGTAAGCTGCCTGTTTGTACACTCTGCCTTTGATGTACTGTATGACATGTTCCTGATTTTAAAATAAAGAAGTTTGGATTATAATTTCCTGGAGTGCGGCTGTCCGGATTTTCCCATTTGCACACAGCCTTTACTAGCATTAGCCAGCACCTGGGGCTCTTTGTTCAACAGCCAGTTCATACCTGGACAGATTCACCCTAGTGCGGGGACAACATCCGCATCGCCTTTGTATTTCGGACTATGGTGGTGGGAGTGTCATTGTCTGGGGCTGCATGAGTGCTGCTGGCACTGGGGAGCTACAGATCATTAAGGAAACCATGAATGCCAACATGTACTGTGACATACTGAAGCAGAGCATGATCCCCTCCCTTCGGAGACTGGGTTGCAGGACAGTATTTCAACATAACGACCCCAAACACACCCTCAAGACAACCACTGCCTTGCTAAAGAAGCTGAGGCTAAAGGTGATGGACTGGCCAATCATGTCTCAAGACCTAAACCCTAATGAGCATCTGTGGGGCACCCTCAAACAGAAGGTGGAGGAGCACAAGGTCTCTAACACCCACCAGCTCTGTAATGTCATCATGGAGGAGTGGAAGAGGACTCCAGTGGCAACCTGTGAAGCTCTGGTGAACTCCATGGCCAAGAGGGTTAAGGCAGTGCTGGAAAATAATGGTGGCCACACAAAATATTGACATTTTGGGCCCAATTTGGACATTTTTACTTAGGGGTGTACTCACTTTTGTTGCCAGCGGTTTATGGCTGTGTGTTGAGTTATTTTGAGGGGACAGCAAATTTACACTGTTAAAGAAGATGTACACTCACTAATTTACATTGTAGCAAAGTGTAATTTCTTCAGTGTTGTCACATGAAAAGATAGAATAAAATATTTACAAAAATGTGAGGGGTGTACTCACTTTTGTGAGAATATATATATATATATATATATATATATATATATACACCGTATATACTCGAGTATAAGCTGAGCTTTTCAGCACTTTTTCTTGTGCTGAAAAAGCCCCCTCGACTTATACTCAAGTCTCCCTGCCTCACTGTGGTCATCTGCAGCCTCATGCACCTCCTCATCTCCAGGCGCTGTGACATGGATTCTAGTCGGTGGCCATGCAGTGTAACAAAGCCCCGCCTTCTCCTCGTCCGTGATAGGCGGAACACTGACTCACTGCTGGGAAACTGAATCAGTGTTCCCTCACGGACGAGGAGGAGGCAGGGCTTAGTTACACTACACAGCCGCCGACTAGACTGCATGTCACAGCACCGGTGTTCTGGAGATCAGGCACATGAGGCTGCAGATGGACACAGTGAGGCATAGAGATGGCACAGTGGGGCATGCAGATGGCACAGTGGAGCATGAAGACTGCACAGTGAGGCGTGACGATGGCACAGTGAGGCTGCAAATGGGCATAGTGAGGCTGCAGATGGGCATTGTTGACCCTCTTTTCTACTTACAGTAGCTGCTGCATTTCCCACCCTAGGCTTATACTCGAGTCAATACGTTTTCCCAGTTTTTTGTGGTAAAATTAGGTGCCTTGGCTTATATTTGGGTCGGCTTATACTCGAGTATATATATATATATCTCAAATACACTACCACTAACTGAATAACCTGCCTGCTTAATCCAACTCAAGGTATCTCTCTGTCCACGCCAACAACACTACACACGGCCACTCTGTATGCAGCCTTATATAGTATGGGGCGTGGACTTAGTCCCCTGAGCCATGATTGGCCAAATGCACCCTGTCTTTGGCCAATTATGGCTCTCTTAGCACAGGTTGCTGTGATTGACCAAAGCATGCAAGTCAGGTGCATTCTTTGGCCAATCATCATACAGCAATGCACTGCGATCTCACAGTGCATTATGAGGCAATCCGTGGCGCTCAAATTTTCCGTGAACGCCCCATAATTTTTGCTGTTTGGCGAACGGGCGAACACCCGATGTTCAAGTCGAACTTATGTTCGACCCGAACATTGAGCTCTTCCCTACAGGAAAGCACAAGTAAGTGCATTTCTGTGAACCACAAAAGATGTATGGTCAAAACACCTTTGGTCATTCTTCTTTTTAAATATTGTACCCCAGGGTTCTGTCCTGGGACCAATTTTGTTTGATGTGTTCATAAACGATATAGAATTTTTCTAACAAATTGCTGAACCTCAGTGTATGCTGATGACACAAAGCTGATACAGGATATAGAAACTTTTCAAGAGGACCTAGTGGTGCAAGTAAGTGTGCCTGCCCTATTTATTATGTTCAGTTAGGCTGTGCACATATACTGGTTTGGCTAAGGGCATACCTTCTGATTGCCCAGTGCTTGTTTAAAAGGACACCAGCGCATATAGTCTAGTTGCCTGTTGTTGCTAGGGTATGCACTGGCCGGATCCTGATTTCCATTATCCTGTTCCCATTTTTTGTTATCCTGTCCCCAGTGTGTACCTAACTCCCCAGTCACCACCAAGTTCCTGTTCCTGTATTTGTGTCTCTTTTTCCTTGTTAGTTTGACTCCTGGTTCCTGTCTGTTCTCCGTCTGCCTAAACCAAGTTACCTTCCTTTGGTGATATCTCTAAACCTGTTGATTTCTTTGATCTTACCTCGTTGGAACTCCACCTGCTCTGACCTTGGCTGTGTTTTTGACTACATCCCTGCCTAATCCTTTGGTTTAAATGCTTGGCTCTTGTTACTCCAACAGCAACCCCTGGCTGCTCAACTCAACAGCTCTACATTTCTTAGCTTGCCTTCACAGGGGATGGGTAGCATCTGGTGTCTAAGTTTCACAGGGAACTGGAGCACCCCTTCAGTGGATAGAAAGCATTCTCGTAAGGTGCTAAACGTGAAGGGCACTGATGTAGTGGTCATCTGGTCTTAACAGAGACCTGCCCTAAAGTATTATAACTTTCCTATATGAGTCAATAACCATTGATTGTGTACATCAAATTGTAATCAGTGTCCTCCAAAGATATAATTTATATATTAAATGCGTTGGCATAGTCATGGACTTATACTTAAATATTGTCATGCAGAAGTAAAGTTGGATGCCTCCCTTACATGGAGGCCAGACTTGTTTAAACCTTTGTTGAAACACAAGCAATGTTCATTGTACCAGTGGTCAAAATTTTAGAACAATACTATTACATGTAGTAAAGAAAAAAATTACACTCCCCTAGCATTATTCGTAATTAAGAGATCATTTTGTTTAAAACCCAGAGAAAATGTTAACCAGACACATTCCAGTTGTAATATTGCAGATAAACATATTACAGGCATATATTGTGTTTTGGTAATTGAGGGATTTTCTCAGTGCTGTACTGGGGCCATTGAACATAGAAAATATATGCATAAGATGATCTATTAATTAAAGTAATACAAAATTACTATATTATTACCTATATAGAAGGAAAGGTTATGTAAATATTGACCACTAAATTATTCATTACTGTCTTTTCAGGTATCTTGCAATACGTTATCCATTGCGTTCCCGGGAATTGCGCACTCCCAAGAATGCCCTGATGGCTATCACTCTAATCTGGAGCTTGTCATTGATCTTTTCTGGACCTTATCTCAGCTACTACCAAGAGTTTCAGCTGTCTAATCTAACTGTATGCCACCCAGTCTGGCAAATCTCACATCGCAAGACCATGGACCTTTGTACTTTTGTCTTCAGCTATGTCATTCCTGTGCTGATTCTCAGTCTCACCTATGCCCGTACTATACGATACCTTTGGACATCTGTAGACCCTATTGAAGATATGTCAGAATCCAAGAGGGCAAAGAGAAGAGTGACTCGCATGATCATCATTGTTGCTGTGTTATTCTGCCTTTGTTGGCTTCCCCACCATTTGGTCATTCTTTGTGTCTGGTTTGGATACTTCCCCCTTAATAACTTTACATATGCCCTTCGTATTCTGTCACATCTGGTGTCTTATGCAAATTCTTGTGTTAATCCAGTGGTGTATGCTTTGGTCTCTAAGCACTTCCGAAAGGGGTTCCGGAAGATATTTCGCTGTCTGCTATTGCGCCAGAGGGCAGCCAATAAGATCCATGTGGTCCCTGCCGCCCATGTTGGTGTCAGCACTCTGGAGGTGGCATGCACAGAAGTGACTCAATTAAGTGAGGGCCCCTTGCATTGCTCTGCCTGTTGTCAGGATCCTGGGAGTCCTTGGGAAGAGACAGAGAGAGCTGGTGATAAAAGAGGCCCGGCATTCCTCAGATTTAATATTACATAGCTAACAGAGACATGGTGAGGAGACACCAGTAGTAATATACTAAGTTCTGCTTATGAAAGATTTTGGGCTCTGATTCAAGACATCACCATGCTGTAATTAAGCAACCATTCATATACTGTATAGCATAGTAAAAGATGCAATAAAGAATAATAATTCTTAGCAACGAGTTGTAGACTAGTCGTAGTGCCTAACCACACTGAACATCAGCAGATGATGTCTGGTTGCTTACAAAGCTATATTATAAATAGTTTAAATGGACATTATTTGTGTTAAAATTACAACCAAATGAAAGCTGAATATTGTACTTTCCAATCACTTATTTCACATTAGTGTTCTTTTCAGTATGGTATTGATCTTTTTCCTGCATAGAAAAAAATAAATGGGACGCTGTGCCTTATTTGTAGAAATCAGTGCCCTTCCCCTCCACCCTGGCCTGTAGCCTCCAAATTTCTGTACATATTGCTGTGCAACCCATGGCCAGCACTAGGCCAGCACTAGGCCACCACTAGGAGCTCTTGAGAGACAGGAGAGGGGTAAAATACAGATGCCCTCCTCTTGTGGAATTCAGAGACTGCTTCTTTAGCAACATAGAAGGATGTCAAGACAACCCAGAAGGCTGCAAGCCATGGTAAAGGGATAATGCTAATTACTTCAAATTGAGGTACAAAGCCCTTTTTTTCTTCTGAAAAGGCAACATAGAGTTGTGCTCATAAGTTTACATACCCTGGCAGAATTTCTTGGCCATTTTTCAGAGAATATGAATAACACAGAAACATTTCTTTCACTCATGGTTAGTGTTTGGCTGAAGCCATTTGTTATCAATCAACTGTATTTACTCTTTTTAAATCAGAAACAGAAACTATCCAAATGACCCTGATCAAAACTTTACATACCCTGGTGGTTTTGGCCTGATAACATGCACACAAGTTGACACAAAATGAATGGCTATTAAAGGTAACCATCCTCACCTGTGATCTGTTTGCTTGTAATTAGTTTGTGTGTATAAAAGGTCAGTGGGTTTCTGGACTCCTAACAAAACCTTGCATCTTTCATCCAGTGCTGCACTGACATTTCTGGATTCTGAGTCATGGAGAAAGCAAAAGAATTGTCAGAGGATCTGCGGGAAAAGGTAGTTGAACTGTATAAAACAGGAAAGGGATATAAAAAGATATCCAAAGAATTGAGATTGCCAATCAGCAGTGTTCAAACTCTAATCAAGAAGTGGAAAATGAGGGGTTCTGTTGAAACCAAACCACAGTCAGGTAGACCAACTAAAATTTCAGCCACAACTGCCAGGAAATGTGTTCAGGATGCAAAGAAAAGCCCACAAATAACTTCAGGTGAAATACAGGACTCTCTGAAAACATGTGGTGTGGCTGTTTTAAGATGCACGATAAGGAGGCACTTGAAGAAAGATGGGCTGCATGGTCGAGTCACCAGAAGAAATCCATTACTACACAAATGCCACAAAGTATCCTGCTTACAATACGCCAAACAGCGCAAAGACGAGCCTGAAAACAACTAGCACAAAGTCATTTGGAGTGATGAGACCAAAATTTCGCTTTTTGGCCACAACCATAAACACTACATTTGGAGAGGATTCAACAAGGCCTATGATGAAAGGTACACCATTCCTACTGTGAAACACGGAGGTGAATCGCTGATGTTTTGGGATGTGTGAGCTACAAGGGCACAGGAAATTTGTTCAAAATTGATGGCAAGATGAATGCAGTATGTTATCAAAAAATACTGGAGGAACATTTGCATTCATCAGCCAGGAAGCTGAGAATGGGACCTACTTGGACATTCCAACATGACAATGATCCAAAACACAAGGCCAAGTCGACCTGTCATTGGCTATAGCAGAATAAAGTGAAGGTTCTTGAGTGGCCATCTCAGTCTTCTGACCTCAATATCGTTGAACCACTCTGGGGAGATCTCAAATGTTCAATTCATGCAAGACAGCCCAAGAATTTACAGGAACTGGAAGCTTTTTACCAAGAGGAATGGGCAGCTTTACCATCTGGGAAGATAAAGAACCTCATCCACAAATACCACAAAAGACTTCAAGCTGTCATTGATGTTAAAGGAGGCAATACACGGTATTAAGAACTGGGGTATGTAAACTTTTGATCAGGGTCATTTGGGTAGTTTCTGTTGTGATTATGATTTAAAAAGAGTAAACACAGTTGATTGATAATAAATTGCTTCAGCCAAACACTAGCCATGAGTGAAAGAAACGTTTTTGTATTATCATTCATATTCTCTGAAAAATGGCCAGGAAATCATAAGTTCTGCCAGGGTATGTAAACTTATGAGCACAACTGTAGATAATATTAGCTACAGTGCCTTGAAAAAGTATTCATACCCCTTAACATTTTCCACATTTTGTCATGTTACTAAAAACGTGAATGTATTTTATTGGAATTTTATGTGATAGACCAACACAAAGTGGCACATAATTGTGAAGTGGAAGGAAAATGATAAATGGTTTTCCAAATGTTTTACAAATAAATATATGAAAAGTGTGGCGTACATTTGTATTCAGCCCCCCTGAGTCAATACTTTATAGAACCACCTTTCCCTGCAATTACAGCTGCAAGTCTTTTTGGGTATGTCGCTACCAGCTTTGCACATCTAGAGAGTGTCCATTCTTCTTTGCAAATTAGCTCAAGCTCTGTCAGATTGGTTGGGAGCATTTGTGAAGAGCAATTTTCAGATCTTGCCACAGATTCTAAATTGGATTTAGGTCTGGACTTTGACTGGGCCATTCTAACACATTTATATGCTTTGATCTAAACCACTCCTTTGTAGCTCTGGCTGTATGTTTAGGGTTGTTGTCCTGCTGGAAGGTGAACCTCCGACCCATTATCAAGTCTTTTGCAGACTCTAACAGGTTTTCTCTTAAGATTGCCCTGTATTTGGCTCCATCCATCTTCCCATCAACTCTGACCAGCTTCCCTGTTCCTGCTGAAGAAAAGCATCCCCACAACATGATGCTGCCACCACCATGTTTCATGGTGGGAATGGCGAGTTTAGGGTGATGTGCAGTGTTAAATTTCCACCACATATAGCGTTTTGCTTTTAGGCCAAAAAGTTCAACTTTTGTCTCATCTGACCAGAGCCCCTTCTTCCACATGTTTGCCGTGTCCCCCACATGGCTTCTCGCAAACGGCAAATGGCTTTCTTTCAACAGTGGCTTTATTCTTGCCACTCTTCCATAAAGGCCAGATTTGTGGAGTGCATGACCCATAGTTGTCCTGTGGACGAATTCTCCCACCTGAGCTGTGGATCTCTGCAACTCCTCTAGAGATACCATGGGCCTCTTAAATGCTTCTCTGATGAATGCTCTCCTTGCCTGGCCTGTCAGTTTAGGTGGACGGCCACGTCTTGGTAGGTTTGCAGTTGTGCCATACTCTTTCCATTTTCGGATGATGGATTGAACAGTGCTCCATGATATGTTCAAAGCCTGGGATATTTTTTTTTATAACCTAACCCTGCTTTAAACTTCTCCACAACTTTATCCCTGACCTATCTGGTGTGTTCCTTGGCCTTCATTATACTGTTTGTTCACTAATGTTCTATAACAAACCTCTGAAGGGCTTCAAAGAACAGCTGTATTTATACTGAGATTAAATTACACACAAGTGGACTCTATTAACTAATTAGGTGACTTCTGAAGGCAATTGGTTCCACTAGATTTTAGTTAGGGGTATCAGAGTAAAGGGGGCTGAGTACAAATGCACGCCACACTTTTTTTTTGTGTCAATTTGTGTTGGTCTATCACATAAAATCTCAAAAAATACATTTACGTTTTTTGGTTGTAACATGACAAAATGTGGAAATTTTCAAGGGTAATGACTACTTTTTCAACACACTGTAAAGCAATCTACACTGAAAGGTTATATTTTTTAAAACTTGTGCAAATACTTAAATGCCAATTTAGAAGTTTCCCCCCATAGATTTGCTTTCCTTTCGTCATTAATGAGAGATATCTCTGGGCTCTATTTCCCTGCTTCTGTTCCCTTGTAGAACATCTCAGGACCTTCAAAAAGTAGAAGGAAACACTATATGTTTTTCTATTGGTTAGTAGCCACCACCCATACTCATAGTGTTGGGTCAACAACATAGCACACAAAGAAATGGGGAGCAGAACCAGTGCCAAGAATGATCAGTATTATTGTAGACCTCCCTAGTTTTTGGAGATAATTGGACATGTTATAGCAACCTTTCTCAACCAGGGTTCTGTGGAACCCTAGAGTTCATTTAGCGGTTTATAGGGGCTTGAGCAATGAGCAACTTCTGCCCCCCAAATGAGTAACCACTGACACTTATGATCTTTTTAACTATCTGTAAGGGGAATTCTTCCCAATTGTGAGTAACATTCCTCCTAGTGACCATCACACTAATGTTATGTTAGCTGTAGATATGGTTATTCTTAGTAGGGTTCTGTTAGCCCAGAAAGTTATTTAGCCTACAGGTCCCTTGAGTTACCTGCTGTTTATAGTAAGTTCCAAATTAGAATTGTCTCAAGCAACATCATCACATTAAATAACTGCAATAAAAAAAGTGATGTAACCTTTATAACCCATCAGCCATAATCGTCCACCAGTCTGCTAACACTAAACAGCTAAAAAATGTAAGTTTACGTAGTTTTGGGGCTTCTCATCATTGCACTTTGTACTGTGTTATTAAGTGATAAACTTAAGTTGGTCATACACAGGAAAATTTTAAAGCTTTACATGAATATGGCAAAAATGGAAAATTGTTATTAAATACTTACTGCAATTTTCTTTTCTTGAATAACTCCATGGCAGCTTACAAAAGGGTAGACTCCACCCTCACTCCTACCTCATAGGACCATTCTCCCATAAATTTTTAGACTGATCTAGTCCACATGTGCCATAATTAGACTACTCAACAACTGGGAGGGATCCTAGGCTGCCATGGAGTTAATCAGGAAAGGAAAATTGTGGTAAGTATTTAATAATTTTTTTTTGTTTTCCCTGACTAACTCCATGGCAGCACACACATGGGAAATAACTAGCTTCAAACAAAAGTGCGATATTTTGGCCAACAAAACTTTAACTCCAAAAATAACCGGATAAGGGTGCTAGCTTGCCTCCACAGTAAGCCATAAAGGTGGAGGCCCATGTTGTCCCACATGTTCCTTGAAATGGCCAAAAGTAAATGGATGCTGTAGCAATTGCCAGCTAGAAAATGGTGACAACAAAAGTCAAAGCATATATCACCAGCACATCATGGCTCCTGGTTGAGCGTGTTGCTATCGCTTCCATAAGAATAAAGCCTTACTCTTATATCCAACAATAAATCTGGATGTTTTCTTCACTCTGATTTTGCGAAAAGTGACAAAGAGAATTGCCTAAATCTCTGATGAAATCAAAGCTGGTGAATAAGCTCCAAGTAGCCTGGCATCCTGTGAATTGAACTGGCCATTCTAAGTAGTCCAACTTGCAGGGAAAACAATACCAAACTGGGCAGAAAACCAAAATGGGTCCTTTGTAGCTTAAAGTATAACTACAGGCAAAACTTTTTTTTAAGTTTTGGATAGAGTGGAGAGGGATTAGTGATAAAAAGAAGAACAATTTGGGACTTTGAGTGAGGCGATGACCTGGTAAGGTCAGATGCCTCCATCCCTATCTAAATGAAATAAAGGAGGAAGGGGGGAGTGGGACTTTGAATGAAGCACAAAGATTACATCAATAAAATGTATTATATATGTCAGTAATATGGTACATACAGGTAATCATGATACAAAATAAATATCCAATATAGTTTGTGTATATGCACACATATATATACAGTGCCTTGCAAAGGTATTCACCCCCTTGGCTTTTATTTTTTATCCAAAACATTTATTAAACAGTTTACATATACTATTTATACGTGCATGGTACTTTGTGGCTATACAGAAGTCATATAAAAAAAAAAAGGTTATAACAGTGTGCATTAATTGCAAAAAATCAATAATCATGCTTATAGATGATGTAGTTTGTGCAGAATCAAGTTAATGTAGTTATATCTGGTAGCTTTTCATCCCACAAGGGGTTAAGCTGCTGGGTCAGTGGAGGTGTCAGATTCTGAGAGCCACCAGTCCCAGATTTTTCCATACTTTGCTGGGCACTCCCTGTTTTTATATACAATTTCTGTAAGGCAGAGTGTTGTTCACGTCCACCTTCCAGTCAGTTAGGGTAGGGGGAGTTGGTCTCATCCATTGTTTAGCCAGGGTTTTCCTGGCCGAGAATAGGGTTTCATGGAGGAATATCTTGGTAAATCTATCAATGTCTTGGTCTGGAAATATCCCCAGTATACAGTGCTTCGGGTCTAGGGTGAGTGGGGAGCCCATAGTGTCATGTAGAAAGTCCACCACTTTCTTCCAGAATCCCTGTATTAGGGGGGCATGTCCAGATAAGGTGGAAAAAAGTACCCGACAGAGGTGGCAGGTGGAGGGGTTGTCTCTCTTGTATCTAGCCATCCTGAGGGGAGTGAGATAAGCTTTGTCCAAGATAATGGTTTTGGAAAGCCTATCAGATAGCTTAGGGGACACTACTTTGCAGGTATCTAGTGCCTCAGTCCATTCTTCGTCTTCTATTTGATCCACCTCACTTTCCCATCGAGATTTGAGGCCATGTGCTATTTTAGTGGATGACGGTGTGATGAGCATATTGTAGAAAGTGGAGATCAGTTTTTGTGGGTCTGTACACTTGACCACAGCCATAAGGGCATTAAAAGTAAGCTGTGGGGGGGACTGAGGGAACTGGGACTGTATGGCATGGCGAACCTGCAGAAACCGAAAAAACATAAAATTCGGGAGTGTGAATTCATTACGTAAGACGTCAAAATGTTTCAGTTCTCCATTTGAGAGTAGGTGATGTAGGTAGGAGATTCCCCGGGATCCCCAAACCCCTGGGTCAGGGAGCTGTAGGAGGTGTGGTAGAGTCTTATTATGCCAAATAGGGGTATAGTCATTTATGGGGGGAATCCCTAGTTTATTTATGGCAATGTCCCAGATGCGTCTGTATTGGTATAGCAAAGTCTTACTGTCTTCCCTGTGCTCGGCATCGCCAGATCCCACCGCAATCACGCAGAGGGTGTTTAAGGTGTGATGCATCCTGTTTGGGCATAGTAGGGTGTAGAATCTCTCCCTGTCTGTCTTGTCAATGTGATATAGTTGGGATAGCTGTGAAGCAATATAGTAGTAACTGAGTTCTGGTATAGCCGTACCACCCAAGTCAGTGGGATTTTGTAGAATCCGCCAGGCCAGTTTATGCCTGGAGGATCCCCAAACAAATGGTTTGAGAAGAGTCTCCATAATCTTGAAATGTTTCAAAGGCAGATAGACCAGAGCGTGCCAAAGGACATACAATATCTTGGGTAGTAGTACCATTTTTATTAGGTTGATGCATCCCCAAACACCAAGTGGCAGGCGGGCCCAGGTCTGTGTTTTAGCTTTGATCAGAGTGAATAGAGGTTCCACATTGAGGCAAGTGTATTCTGCTGGGGTTCTAGATACAAGTACACCTAGGTATTTAATGAGGGACACTCTTTGTAGTGGGAGGTGAGCTTGGGCCTCGGGTGGTGGAAAGCTGTCTAAGGGTAGGATTTGCGATTTTTCCCAGTTGATTTTAAGCCCGGAGAATGTACCAAATTGTTCTATTGTATTTAATGCAGTCTGGAGTGAGGGACCCGAGTCAGCTAGGTATAGCAGAGTGTCATCAGTGTACATACTGATCTTTTCGGTCAGGTCGCCCACTCCAAGACCTCTTATCTCTGGGTTTTCCCATATGGAGATTTCAAGGGGCTCTGCTGCCAATGCATATAGTAATGGGGACAGCGAGCAGCCCTGTCTCGTGCCACGCATCAGGCTAAACGCCGGAGAGGACCTTCCGTTTGCCGCCACCTTGGCCTGTACGTCTTGATACAGTAGTTGGATCCATTTAATGGTTCTGGGTCCGAATCCGTAGCATTCCAAGCATTTCCATAAGTACTTCCACTCTACTGAGTCAAATGCTTTAGCTGTGTCTAAAGCTACCACCACCCGTGAGCCCGTGTAGGGCCTGAAGGTTAGTATATAGTCTCCGCAAATTAAATGACGTGTTACGGCCCGGCATGAAGCCCGCCTGGTCTGCATGTATTAAAGAAAGGATAACTTGGTTAATACGGTTGGCAAGGACCTTGGCCAGGACTTTAATGTCACCTGAAGTAGGGATATAGGTCTGTAGGAGGCAGGCTGTCTTGGGTCTTTTCCTGACTTGTGTATTAGAACTATAATTGCCTCTCTCAGAGGGAGGTAGCTCAAAGGTTTCAAAAGCATAGTTATATAGGGCCAGCAATTTTGGTGTAAGTAGGTCACTGAATTGTAGGTAAAATTCCACTGGTAGGCCATCTGACCCCGGGGATTTGGATTTGGCAAATCCGGACAGGGCCTCAGTGATTTCATCTGTCGTGAGAGGGGATTCTAGCATTAATGTTTGGTCTTCCATAAGATGCGGGAAGAGGATTCCTTCAAGAAAAGAACTCAAGAAAGGAGTTTGGCAGTAACTCTGGGGGGGATCGGTGATCAGCATACCATCATCTCCGTGTAGGGAGATTACCACCGATGGTCTGTCTTCATTGTGTACTAGGTATGCTAGCAACTTGCCCGCACGTTCACCGTGTTCGAACAGTTTTTGTTTGGAGAAGAAAAGCTTCTGCCTGGCCCTCTCATACTGGAGCTGATTCACCACTCTGTTCTGCAGTTTGAGCGTAGCAGCAAGTGTTGGTGTTGGGTCCTGGGCATATGCTTGTTCAGAGGAGGACAACTCCACCATCGCCCTATCAATGGCAGCGGAGGAGTCGGCCTTCAGCCTTTTGATGTGGGAAATCAGGGTGGAGCGGACGTGTAGTTTAAATGTTTCCCAGACCACCAGTGGGGAGGCTGACTGATCATTTTCCATTAAATATAGCTTCCACATATTTGCAAGTTCGTCATCCTCCAGTAACAGTGACAACCAGATTGGGTTTAGGCGCCAGGAATGGGGTGGTCTAATAGTTGGGGTGGAGATAGTGATCCAATAAGGACTGTGGTCTGAGAGGAGTCTAGGGCAAAAAGCCATCTCCCCCAGGCGTGGTGCAAGTATGTGAGAGATCATGATGAAATCTGTGCGGGATAACGTGTTCTGTGTAGATGAAAAACAAACATGAATATGCAAGGCTGTGTGGGTATGTGCGCCAAGTGTCAAGCAAATTAAAAGCTGACATTAATTTGGAGAATCTGGTTTGATGTGTGTTCCCTGGGGGTGGTGCCCCCACTCTGGTTCTGTCGAGGCTGGGGTCCATAACATTATTAAAGTCTCCCAACCAGATAGCTGGTACCAAAGGATAGCGGGACATATATGCAAACCCCTTTGTAATGACCTCTGTACAAAATGGTGTGGGGATGTAACATGCCAGTAAAAGAAACGGTTCTCCATAGAATTTAACTCTTAAAAAAACATATCTCCCTTGGGAATCAGAAGAAACATTGCATAGTTCAAAATTGACTGATTTGGCCACCAAAACTGAGACTCCCCGTGCATGGGACGTGTGGGTTGAATGGTATGCCCACCCGACCCATGGACGACGGAGGGCCAGCTGTACCCTCCCCTCCACATGCGCCTCAACCAGTACCGTGACATCCGCATGTTGCTTTTTAAGGAAGGAGAGGGGTGCCGACCTCTTGATATTATCTCGTAGGCCTCTCACATTCCAAGTGAGGAATTTTATAGACGTCATGTTGGGTGGGTAACATAACCAAATAGTAAATCCCGATGCCACCGACCTCCCAGCCTCCATAGGTTAAAGGGACCCAGACAGAGGCCCCTAGGTGTCAGTAGCAAAGGGATCCAGTCAATTAAAATTAAGATCAAAAACATACATCTGCACATTACTTGAGTTAGCACCGTATCATCTGTATTGCCATACTTCAAAAAAATTAAATTCCCCTCCCCCCACCCCACCCTACACCCACCCCAACCGGTGCAGGCATATTCCCAAACTGTGATAGAACAGCCAGCTAGGAGAAAACCTGTGGATCAGGTGAAAACAAAAAAAAATTAGAGTTGTGATGGGCAAGAAGGACTTAGAAGTTTGTAGATGAAGGTGCTGAAGTTGTAATACAGCCATCCTCGTTGTCTTCCATCTGGCATAAAACTTGTCAGTGTCGCTGATTTCAAAACAGTAGCCAGTCTCACCAGCCCAAACATATCTCTTAGTTGACAGGGGAGTGAACAAACGCTGCACTTCACATGAAAGTGGTAGGACTGCTGTGGCCCCAGAAAAAGAGGGAGTAATGGGATCAGTGGCTCTTAGGGGAAAAGTTGTAAGCACATATCGGGGTAATCTGCTGAAGAATGTCTCGTTGTGGGACAGGAATTTTCAAGGTGGCTCTTGCTGGTGTTCATAGGTGGTGAGTACATGTGACCTGTCTGAGTCTATCCGCAGCATCTCTATCCAGGGGTTGAAGGGGATACAGTGGAGTGTATAATCAGGAGTCAGTAGTTGCATGCAGAGGTGAATGATGGGGGGTAAAAAATGAGAATAGTCCTGGAGGGGCATGTCAGGGTATTGTAAAGTGTCTGCCATCTGCAAGCCAGCCAGCAAGGAGTCACACACTAAGTGGGGAGATCAACAAATTGGGGGGGCTCATTCACAGCTTAGTTCCCCACTCGCGCCAGGGCATCTTGCCTCTCAAGCCATGTTATAACTTTCCATCGGGGGCTTCAAAAAAGAGGACACGCCCTTCACTCTATATTCTGAGGCATGCAGGGAATAGCATGGAATATTTCAGGTGTTTGATTCTCAGGTGCCTTTTTGCTTCTGGGGGAGCTGCAGAGTTCTACAGCAGAGACTGGAGTACATAGGACGACAATTCACCATACGCTCCATAGAGTTGGGCATTATGGCGAGAAGTGGCCAGAAGAAAGCCATTACTTTCAGCAAAAAACAAAATGGCACGTTTTGAGTTTGCGAAAAAGCATGTGGGAGACTCCCAAAATGTGTGGAGGAAGATGCTCTGGTCTGATGAGACTAAA